>JASEKS010000071.1:0-333202 GCA_030770415.1 Pleoardoris graminearum | reverse complement strand
AATAATAATAATAATAATAATAATAATAATAATAATAATAATAATAATAATAATAATAATAATAATAATAATAATAATAATAATAATAATAATAATAATAATAATAATAATAATAATAATAATATATATTATAGTATAAAAATTATTAAAAAAACTTATAAAGTTATATATTTTTATTATAATTACTTTAACTTTAAATATAAATCTTTATTTTTATAATTCTTACTAGTAAAATATTTATATACTAATTAAATAAATAGTGTGGCTATAGTAGCTTAGGGTAACTAAAAGGGTTTTTAAAAAAGAGAAGAGTATATATATGCCTTTATACTTAATATATTAAAAACGTTAGATAAGACTAGATTAAAAGAGGTATAGCGCCTTACGCTAGCGCACTAGCGCGCTTAGTACGCCCTTCTAAAAAAATATTAAGTTAAAAAAGTTTAGTATAGACTACTGTATTTTTTTTAAAAATATATAGGTAGTAGTAGTAATTACTACCTATATATCTCTTCTCTATTTTTATAGTTAATACAGTTAAGAGTTTATTAAATAAAAAAATTCTTACTAAAATATTATTCTTATAAATATTATATTTTAAATATCTAGTTTCTATACAGTATAGTCCTCCTTATATAAATATTAATAATAATAAAATATATATTTTAATTAATTTTAAGGCGTCCGGTATAGTTACCTAAGCTTTTTTTATAATATCCTACTACTTTATAGGTAATAAAGACACAACCCTAGTAAACGCTTACTAGTATAAGTACTTTATTTATATAGAAATAGCGAACGCTAATAAAGAAATTAATTATAACTTAAATAAAATTATTACTATCTTTAACAACAGACACTAGTCTAAGTTAAATAAGTTAAGAAGATTATTAATAAAGGAAGTAGTTAAAGTTATAAATATTAGATTAGTAGTATTAGTAGTAGTTTTAATAAACGCGTATAAGAATACAGTAAAAGTAAAAAAATTTAATATATAGTTTATAGTAGAGTTAATAGGTAAAATAACTATTTTATAAATATAGTAGGTACTCCTTAGTATAAGGGATATAGTAAAGGTAAAAATAAAAATAGTAGTACTAGTAGAGATAATAGTAGAGGTAATAGTAATAATAAAGATAAGATAGTAATAGTAAAGATATTTTAAGAATAATTAATATTTAATAGTATTAAGGGGGTATATATATAATATATATATTCGGTGCGTAGGCTGGGTAGGTAAATAAGCATATTTAGTATTACGTTATATTATTATTATAGGTAAAAAAGGAAATATAATTATAAATAAAAATATTAACTATTATTAAATACTATACTACCTATGTGTATAGGCGGAGCGAAAAGTAATATAAATAAATATTACCTTTATTTTATTATATAAAAATAAAGGTAAAAAAGTGACCAATAGGTTATATTAGTAGTTATTAACTTTTACTAGTAAACAAAAAAAAAGAAATTAGGTATTTTAATAAATACTAAATTACTTTTACACTATACCTAAATTATATTCTAAACTTATATAGTATAATATTGGCCTATAAAATAATTAATATAAAAAATATAAAAAATATAAATCTGTAATTTAAAATTATAAAAACTATATATTTTAATATTTTAAAAACTTAAAATAATTTCTTATATAATTAACTAATCGCTAGTTCTTTTATAATTTTATTATTACTAATTACTATACTCTGGAAGCTTTATAAAGTAGCCGTATAATATAGTAATATAAGTTTAATAAATATTAAATACCTTATATAATTATATATAAGTAAAAAAAATTTTAAACTCCGAAAAATTATACTACTTTTCTTTTAGTAGAGGTTATACAGAGGGGGGAACATTAAAAAAAAATTAATTTAAAAAGTTACTATTTTTAAAATTAATAGAAAATTAATTACTAATTTTTATAATACGTGAATTATATCGTTTTAAAGAAAAATTTAAAGGGATTTTTATAAGTATTCTAGCTACTACTTAGATTGCATACGTAATAAGGTAAAATTACCTAAATATATTAGCTATTTTATCCCCTTGTTAAGGTCCCTATAACTTTTTAGTTAGTAAATATATTTAACTAAAAGTTTAACCATGCCCTTTTAGGTTTAATAAAACTCACCTAACTGCTATTTTAGGATATATTAATAATCTAATAATTAAATTATATTAATAATAAAAATATAATATACACTAATATAATTACTACTTACGTAAAATATTACTAATATTATAGTATATAATAATATCTCTATAATTATATAATTCTAAACTCCTATTCCTTTAATATACCGTAATATTTAATAAAACTTTAATTTAAAGTTGATTTTTTTTAAAAGTAAATACTTCTATTCTAATAATTATTATTACCTTATAAAAACTAGGCTTAACCGTAATAACTAGGTCTAATAAGTTATAATAGTAGTGCTTATTAATAAGTTTATAATAAAAACAAACTTTTTTATGTTTTTTTAGTACTGTCTACCTATTTTTTTTATACTTAAACTATTATATTTTGTATCTAGACTATTATATATTATTTTACCTACACTTATAAGTATTTTATAAAACTCTCCTCTCTACTTCTTTATATATTATTACTATATATTTATATATTAATTAAATAAAAAGTATAGCTGTGGTGGCTCGGGGCGACTAAAAGGGGTTCGAAAAAGGAGGAGTATATATATACCTTTATTATATTATTACTATATTTATTATATTTACCTATTGTATTTACTATTTTATATATAGCTCTTTTTATTACTAAATTTAAGCTTTATCTAGAATTAAAACTATCGGCGTCCTTAATTACTTTAACTAATATTATAACCTAACTACGCATTTAAAATACCTATAATTTAAAATTTTAGTTAATTTTTAACTATTTTATAAGCCTATTACGTTAGATTTTTATTTTTATAATATTTTACTTTATCTCTTTAGCTAACCCTGCCCTATAGACTCTTTTTATAAATTTACACTTTATAGAGCTAGTATATTTTATTTACTACTTTTATTATTGTTAAAATTTTTTTTATTACCTTAGCTACCTATAGGACGAGATCTAATTTATAAAATATTTTTTATATATATATACTACGTATTTTCTTACCGCCTACCTACTTATTATTATATTTATATATCTCTTCTACTTTTAGCTATTTTTATTTATACTTTTAGCCTTTCTTTTAAGATCTATATTAAAGTATAAAAAGTTTTATATAATTATTAGAATCTAGCGCGTAACTTATTAGGTAATATTATTACTAATACTATTCTTGCTAGCTTCCTCGCGTTTTATAGCTAATCTACTACTATTAAAATAACTGCGCACTACGCTACCTTATTTTTAAATTTAGTATAGTTAGGGTTATTTTAGTTATTTAGTATTACTAGAAGCTATTACTTTTATTTTTAAATATAGTTTAGGCTACTATTAGTAATATAGTCTACTATATAGATTAATAATAATTACTATTACTATAGCCGTAGCTATAGCTATAACTATATAAATATAGTATACGCTTATCTATCTTCTTTATAAAGGCTATTCTTTTTATAAACGCGTAGTTTAAAAAAATTATCTTTACTGTTTATTTTATACTACCTAATTATTTATTTAAATTAAGGCTTACTACGGTATTCTAGAGTATTTTAAAAAATTTTAGTAAGAGCGTATTTAGTATAAAGATATATTTAGTTGTATAAAAAGCGCTATAAGTATTACTTTTATAATATTATTTATTTATATTATAATATAATATACGGTATATAGTATATAGTATATGTAATATTTATAAAAAATCTAATATAGCTACCTAGCGAAGTAGACTATTTTATTATACTTTTTTATATTATATATATATATAGTAGTAGAGACGCTAATATATATTAATATCTTATAGTATACCGGTAATAGTTAACTACCTTTACCTTATCTTTCTTTTATTTTATAAATAGACGTCTAGTACTAGATTAAAAGAGATTATATATTATCTTGTTATAGGTAACGCTATTTTAACTCATTATAACTAAGTATAATAAATACGTCTTTAGTATAATACGTTAATATATAACCGCGTACTATTATTATTTTTTATTATTATACCTTAAATATTATAAAACCGTTTTATAAGAACTCCTATAGTAATTAGTAGTTATTTTTTTTTAAAAAATATTAGTACTACGCTAAAAGCGTAGCTTTATTTTAAAAAAAATACCTTATAAGAACTTCTAATAGTATTTATAATACTATATAATATATTAACAATAAAATAATAAGAATAATAATATAAATAAAATTAAAAGGGGTAGAGTTCCTCTAATAATTTAAAGAGTAAAAAGAATTATTAATAAAAACTTAATTAAAAGTATTAAAATAGAACATAAAAAATTTTTCTTAGAAATAGTCTAAATATTAAAAAAAATTCTTATAATATATTTTAAAGGAGAAGTGTTATAATATTAATATACATAAAAAAAATTTATAATTAATTAACGTACTTTATATGTTTTATAAAGCCGCGATATAACGTAATAATAAGAACTTAATAAATACTAAATAGTTTATATATAATAAGACTATATATAACTAGTATACATTTTAAACTTTTAAAAGTTATACTCTTTTCTTTTAGTAAGCATAAATATTTTACTAAATATAGTAACGCTCCGATTATACTCTAATTATATATTTATAAATTAGTAAGTACTCGTAATTATTTTTAAGATTATTAGTAATTACTTAATTATAATTATATATAAAGTAATTAGTTAATCTAGGAGTTACTATACGTATAAACTTTAGAACTAATAGAGCTATTAGGCTAGTACTTAGAATTAATAATATTTAGTTTTTATACTAGTAAGTCTAGCTATCTATTTATACTTTATACTATATTACTTTTTACTTTTTAAACTTCTACTAAATATTTATATAGTCTTTTTTAAAATATATTATACTATTACTATTACAGCTGTTATACCTTAAGCTATTAATAAAAACCTATTATCTATTCTTATTATAGATGCACTTTTTATTAATAAAATTACGTAAGAATAATATAGTACTATTATAATTTTAGCCCTAAAAGCGATATATAGTATTTTAGTTATTAACTAATTTTTTTTATAAATAATTTATAAAGATAGTACTTAAAATAGCTACTAGATAAACTAAGGAGTAGAGGATTATTACTTTTTATAAACCTAGTTATATATATACTATATACTACTAAAAGAACTAATACGTAAAAAAAAAAAACTTTTTTATAAGTAAAACTATAACGTGTATATAGGAGATAGAAAAGGGTAAATTGTATAATAAACTTATAGTAAGTTTTAAACGATATTAAAACTTAGTAAATAAAATAATATATATTTAAAAGTACGTACTTAGAATTTAACACGTTTTTAATTAAGTAATATATTATTATAGAACTAGAAATTACTAAATATACTTTTATTATTAACTAGCGGGCGTTACTAATTTAGTAATAAATATGTTTCTTCTTTTTACTTATAGGTAATATAGATACTAATAATAGTAGGTATAATTTATTTTTTATTTTATAAGACTACTAGGTAAGCTAAGTATATATATTACTTACTTTAGACGAGTTTTTATAGTATTATTATTTTAGAAAAAAGTTATACTCCTCCTTTTTTAAAATCCCTTTTAGTCGCCCCGAGCTACTATAACTACACTATTTGTTTAATTAGTATATAAATATTTAAAAAAAAGTTAATAGATACTATAAAAGCTTATATTAAATTAGGTAGAAAACTATTACTTTAAATTATATAATAAGTTTATAATAATATTATTAATGTATAGAGTATTAGTAGGTAGGGTAAAATATAATAAAAATAAAATATAAAAGAATAAATAAGCCTTTTATACTTATACTCGGAAGTAAAAAAATCTGCAATTAATAAAGAAAACGTTAAAAAAATTAATTTAAATACGCTAAAGAAAATATTAAAAATACTAAAAATATAAATTTTAAAAATAATAATATTTTTTAATAAGTTAGTACTATAAATAGGGAAAATTAAAAAGGAGTATTATAGAAAAACGGATAAAAATAAAATTAGAAAAGAACTCCCTATTATATAATAAAAAGTAAGTTAATTTAATATTTTAATATATTAAAATATATTACTTTTTATATATTTTAACGTTACAGTTCTGTTTTTATAATATTAATTATATAAATAATTTTATTAGATAGGATTAAATATGCTAACTTTAGAATACTATTTAGTTAAAAAATAGAAGTAATATAGTATTTACTATATTTATATATTAATCGAATAAAAGTGTGGCTGTAGTGGCTTGGGACGACCCAAAAGGGGGTTCGAAAATAGAGGAGTATATATATGCCTTTATTAGTATTTACTAAAATACCTATTATATCTATTTCCTTTACTAGTATAGACTATATAAAAATAGTTCTTATATCTAAAGTTACACTATAGATAAAATAAAGTAAGTAACTCTATAGATTTTTTATTTCTATTTTTAATATAATAGTATATATATATATATATATTATAATTATAATTTCTACATTAATATTAATTTATATTAGTAATTTTAATAAGGTAATATTCTTATTTATAAAATAACAGGCGTTATAAACTAGTTTAAGAATAATTAAACTATATATATTTTTTTTCTAACCTATAAGACTAATTTAGTCTCAATAAAAAAATATATAGAATTATATAAAATCTACGCTAAATAAAAATAAAAAGCCTAATTTAGATATAAAATTTAGTTTAAAAAGTATAAACGCTATTAAAGAGCGATTTTTATATAGTAGAATATAAAATTAGAAAATATTATTAATAATTATATTTTATTACTCCCTACCTATTATAAAATACTTATAGAATCTTAGTAATACTATACACAGTACTAGTAATATATTATTAACTAGTTTATTATTATTATTTTAAAAATTTAACTTTTATTAATAATTATATAATATATATATAAATATATAAAAATAATTTAAAAATTACTTTAATATACTTTTTCTACACATTAAGTATAAAGGTATACATATACTCCTCCTTTTTTAAAACCCCTTTTAGTCGCCCCAAGCCACTACAGCTATACTATTTGTTCGATTAGTATATAAATATATATATACTTTAATATAGTATGTATTATTACGTATATATATAAAAATAGGCCAATTTTACACCTTAAATAAAAAGTTATAATAGCCTATAGTAGGGTCCTAAAAATTCTCTATATTTACTATTTATTTTTTACTTCTAAACCCCTTAGTAAGCAGACCCTATATAGCTAGTTTAAATATACTAGTCTCTCTTTTTTAACGAGTATTATTTTCGTATTTTTAGGCCTTATAACTAAAAAGTTATTTTATTTTAAAAAAGGTAACTATTTAGATTAGCCCTTTTCTAATATCCCCCCCCCCTGTAATACTCTACTTAATATAGTAATACTTTACTTATATTCTAATTTATATTTATAAATTAGTAACTACTCGTAATTATCCTTTAGATTATTAGTAATTACTACTTATAATTATATAGAACGCGGTTAGCCTTAAGGGTTACTAGATATATATACTTTAGAATTAATAAAGTTATTAGGCGGTTATCTAAAGTCTATATATATTTATATATTAATTAAATAAAAAGTGTAGCTGTAGTGGCTATATAGGCGATTAAAAGGGGTTTTAAAAAAAAAAAGTATATATATACCTTTATACTTAATACATTAAAAAATTTAGATAAAGCTAAGTTAAGAAAGGTATAGCACTTTGCGCTAGCGCGCTTAATGTATCCCCCTAAAAAAATATTAAATTAAAAAACTCTAGTATAAAAACTCTAATACGAAAACTTTAGTATAGATACTGTATTTAGTAAAAAAGATATATAGGTAATAGTAGCTACTACTACCTATATATCTCTTTATCCTTTTACAGTTAACACAGTTAAATTTAAATATTTATTAATAAAAAAAAATATTTACTAAAATATTTTTTAAAATATTATTTTTTTAAAGTCCTTTTTTTATTTTTACTTTTATCTTAGTAGATACTGTACTTATTTAGATTAATTTTAATACGCTAACTATGCTAAATATATAAATTATTTTTACTATATTCTACCTAAACAGTAATATATAATAAAAAGTCCTTTTAAATACTGCTAAATATACTACTATACGTAATATAATTACTAAATTCCTTAAAAGCACTATTTATTAATTTCGCGCAATATTAAACTATTAGTATAAAATAATAAACGGCGTAATAACTTTATTAATAGTAAAGACTATAAAATTTAAAAATTTAGAGTTAGTTACAGTAACTTTTATAAAAGTAAAAATAATAAAAATAAAAATAGCAGTACTATACTAATTATAAAAGATAAAAAAAAAATAATACGTTAATATTAGTTTTATAATAAAGATACGTAGTTTAGGGTATAAGGCGTAGCTATATAAAATACTACTAGGGGTACTAATAGTAAAGGTAAAGACGTTCTAAGCTTAGAGCTTAGAGCCTGTAGAGCAATAGATAATAGGTAAAAAATATAAAAACACTAGATAGTTAATATTTAAAAGTTTTAAGGGGGGCCTACTTATATAGATATATTTGTGTTTAGTACGTAGACTAAGTAGGTATATAAGATATATTTAGTTATTACGGTTATCTTTATAGGTAAGAAAGGAAATATAATTATAAATAAAAAGTTAATTATTATTAAATACTACACTACCTGTATATAGGTAGAGCGAAAAGTAATAAGAATAAATATAACTTCTATTTTATTTTGTAAAAATAAAGTTAAAAAAGTAACTAATAGGTTATAATAGTAGTTATCGGCCAAAGTCTATATAACTAAATATCTAGTCTTTAAGTAAGTCCTTATATATATCTTATACTTTATACTATATTATATCTTTATAGTTTATTTTAAAAATATTATATTACTATAATAATCTGTATAGATATTAATTTTAATTTAATATTTATTATGCCTATCGCTTCCGTTCGCTTTAATTATAATAATATTAAATATAATATATCTTTAAACTAAGGTAAAGTCTTTTAAAGTTAAATAGAATAATATATCTATATATAACTTATTAATAGGCTATATACTAATTTACGCATACACAATCCTCTAGTAATAAATAGGCTTTTTAAAAGTATTATTCTTCTCTATTTAATTAACTATTTTAGTATACTATTCTATTATATAAAAAGAGGTAAAGTGTAGCGTCGAGACACTAGTCCAAAAAGATATAGGCTAAAAAAAGTTATTTCCCCGGAATACTATTCTATATAGTTATATATAAACTCGAAACTAACAAAATAATAACTATATAAAAGTAAATAATTAATAAACATAGACCGAAAATGTAGTATTAAGGAGATTAAATATAAACTTAAGGTAATTATAATTTTAAACTTAAACTAATAAAATAAAGTAAATTTATTTATACGCTTATAAAACCTAGAATAAAAAAAAACCTAAGTATAAATTTTAGAGCAATCTACTAGTGAACACAATATTAGGTAAATATACGCCTTATTTTTATTTAGTAAATATTATATACTAAGTAGTACGTACTATAGACGGTCTAGGTATTAATAATAGTAGATATAGTCTTTTTTTATTATATAAGACTACTATAAGCTATATATAAATTTAACTTATTTAATAAATATTTATAGTATTATTATTTAAGTAAAAAGTTTAATAAATAATATAAAGACTTACGTAAAATTAGGTAAAAAAATATTACTTTAACTTATATCTAAGTCTATAATAGTATTATAAGTTTTTAATATTAGTAGGGAGTATAAAACGTAATATAAAATTATAACTTATAAAAATAAATAAGTATTTTATACTTATACTTAGTAGTAGATTTTTATTATTACCTTTTTTATTATAATACTATAAAATATTTTTACTAGTATATATTACTAACCTATTAAATAATATTCTTTTATTTTAAATTTATAGTTTTAATATTTTTTATATTTTCTTTAGCGTGTTTTAATATTTTTTTCTATATTTTTATTTATTATTAATTATTTTTATATATATTAACAGAGGATTTTACTGTTTATTTAAGAATAATAAAGTTCTTATTATAATATTTAGATTATTTTATAGTAATATTCTTATATTTTTTCTTTAGACTCTTAGTTAAATAAAAAAAAAATTTTTCTATTTATTTATTATTTTTCTTATTTTAATCTTATTAACTTATTGTATATTATAATTATATTTCTCTTTTCTTAATTATTTTAATAATATAATATATACTCTATATTAGCTTTATTAGAGTAGAAGTAATTAAAAGTATTATTTACTTTTAATTATAAATTAACTTTTAACTTAAATATTAAAACATCTAGTACTATTTTAAGAATATAAAAATTTAAGATTATAAAACGTAAAAGGTATTATAATATTCTTAAATATTAATAAGATATTACGTAAGTCGTAATTATATAAAAAAAAGCTAATTTTATATAGAAAAGCAAAAGTAAAAAAGCTAAATTAAAATAAATATTCTTTTTAAAATAATATAACTCTTAACTTAAAAGCCCTTTTTTTTTAAAATAAGCTACCCTTTAAGCGTAGCACATATATTTTTAAGTAAAAATAACTATTAAGTACTTTAAGGATTTCTATAAAACGACTCTATAATACTTTAAATATAATAATAAAAGATAAAAATAATATAGAATTATATATTAATATATTATAGTAAAAACGTATATATTATACTTACTTATATTTGTATACTAATCGAATAAATAGTGTGGCTATAGTGGCTCGGGGCGACTAAAAGGGTTTTTAACAAAGGAGGAGTGTGTGTATGCCTTTATTATACTTACTTATAATAAGTTAAAATAGCGTCCCCTATAATAAGTTAATATATACTTTCTTCTAATCTATTACTAGACGTTTATATATAAAAGAAAAAGAGGTACTATATTAATAGTATACTATAAAGTATTAATATACGCCAGCGTCCCCGCTACTATATATATAAAATAATAATAAAAATATAATAAGTAGTCTACTATACTAGGTAAATATATTAAATATTTCTTTAGAGATATTATATACCGTATATTATATTATAATATAAATAAATAACTTTATAAAGTAATACCTGTAATATCTTTTACGTAACTAAATATATTTTTATACTAAAAATTCTTTTACTAAAAATTTTTTAAATTGCTCTAGAATACTATAGTAAGTTTTAGCGTAGGTAAATAGTTAAGTAGGTAACTAAGTAGTAGTATATAAATAGTAAAAATAATTATTTTAAACTACGCTTTTATAGAAGAAATAGCCTTTATAAAAAAAAATATATATTATACTTATATAGCTATATCTATAGTAATAGTAATTATTACTAACCTATATAATAGGCTATATTACTAGTGGTAACCTAAACTATATTTAAAAGTAGTAGTAGTAGCTCTAAGCTATATTAGATAATTAAAATAACCCTAACTACGCTAGGTTTAAGGCTAAAGTAGTAATTATTATTTTAATAGTAGTATAACTATAAAATATAAAAAAAGCTAGTAAAAAGAGTATTATTAATAATAATTAAATAAGGCTAGCACTAAGAGTAACAAGAAAATAAGTTATATATAAAATAGTAATTAATTATAACGCATATATATAGTAGATAATAAAAAAATTTAAAGAGGAGAGAGAAAGCGTTATAAAATTTATATAAGTATAGGTAAAATAATATATAGTAGTTTAAGTATAAAGAAAATAAAAAAGGTTCTTTTTTATTATAAGAATCCTATTAAAAAATACTATTATTACCTATTAAACTCGGCCGTTACGGCTAAGCCCGACTTATAAGGCCTAAAAATATTAAAATAATAGTATTTTAAAAAAAACAAGTTTAAGAAATTCTATTTACCCTATCAGGGACTAGTATGTAGGGGGTTTAGGGGGCAAATAAATTAGTAATTTTAAGTAAATTTTTAGGGCCCTACTTTAGGCTATTATAACTTTTTTAGGCTATAACATTACTTTGTTTTTATATATATTGTAATAGTACCTATATAGTATTAATATATACAATATTGTTATATATTTATATATTAATTATATAAATTTATATATAAGTTTAATCTGTATATTTTTAAAAATAAACGACTAATAACTACTATTAAAATCTATTAATTACTGTTTTAACTTTATTTTTATATAAAGTAGAGGTTATATTTATTCTTATTACCTTTTACTCCGTTTATATATATATAAGTAGTGTAGTATTTAATAATAATTAATATTTATTTATAATTATAAATCCTTCTTTACCTATAATAATAACTATAATACTAAGTATGCCTACCTATCTACTTAGCCTATATACTAAAGAAAGTATATATATATATAGGCCTCCGACTAAAACTTTTAAATATTAACTACTATATAGAAATACTCTTGACTTTTTATTACTCTTACTCTTATAGTGTCTTTACTTTTATAACTAGTACGTCTAGTAGTATTTTATATAGTTATATTATATATTTTAGGCTCCGTATTATTATTACAAAACTAATATTAATATACTAACCCTCTATTTTTTATAATTAGTATAATATTACTATTTTTACTTTTATTACCGCCGTCTTTTTATAGGCTACTATAACTAACTCTAGATTTTTAAACTGTATTACTTTTACTATTAATAGCGTTACGCTTCTATTTATTTTATATTAATTATTTAATATTACGCAAAATTAATATATACTATTTTTATAGAACTAGGTAATAATTTCGCGTATAGAGTACTGAGTAGTATTAAAAAAAATTTATTAAACGTTAGTATTCTATAGGTAGAATATAGTAAATATAGTATATATATTTAGTATAGTAGGCGTATTAAAATTAACTTAAATAAGTATAATATTCGCCGAGATAAAAGTAGTAGTAAAAGTAATAATCGGAAGACTTTAAAAGATAATATTTTAATAAATAATATCTTAGTAAATTTTTTAAAGGTTTAACTATATTAACTATAGAAATAAAGAAATATATAGGTAGTAATAGCTATTACTACCTACATATTTCCTTTACTAAATATAATATCTATTTTAAACTTTTTTAATAAAATATTTTTTAGGAGAACGCGTTAAGTATATTAAAGAGGGGTGATAAAAAAAAGTTTAATTAAAAAAGATATCTTTTTTAAACTAATATAACTTTTTAGTTATAAGGCCTAAAAATACAAAAAAAATATTATTTTAAAGAGAAAGACTAGTCGATTTAAGTTACCCGATTACGGGCTACTTACTAAGGGGTTTAGAGAAAAAAAAATTAGTAAATATAAAGAATTTTTAGGGCGGTACTTTAAGTTAGTATAACTTTTTATTTAAGGTGTAAAATTGGCTTATTTTTATATATATAATAATAGATACTATGTTTTATTAGTATATTACTTATTTTTATATAGTTATATATTAATTATAAAATTATATATAAAAGTCACTTTTTCACATTTTTAATAATAAACTAGTAAATAATAAATTACTAATATATAGTATAGTAGCACTTAACTTCTATAACTATTTTATAATAGTTAGGAAGAGATAATATATAGTTATTAATAACTTCTTATAGTATATTATTTTACTCTTATATAATAACTCTTTTAAAGGCCTCTATACTTTATATACTAGATCCTATACCTAAATTAGCCTCTTTATTATTATTTAGCCCTTATTTTAAATAATTTTATATATTTTTTATAGGGACTAAATTAGGGCTATAGGCTAGGTAAGAATAAAGAGTTAATTAACGTACTTCGCGAGCTTTATAAAGCCGCGGCACAACGTAATAATAAGAACTTAATAAAGAATAAAGAATAATTTTATTATTTTTAAACTAGTTTAAAATGTCTATTGGTTTATAAACAGGGACGTTATTTTATTAAAATTACTAACTGAAATTAATATTAATATAAAGTTTATAATTATAATATAATATAATAATATATATATACATATATATTATTATATTAATAAAAAAAAGGGGTAAAAAAAGGTTATATAACTTACCCTTTTTTATTAAGGGTTTAACTTTAGGTATAAGGACTTTATTTATATAGTCCTTACTAGTATAAGAAATAAAAAAATTAGGTGTTTTAATAAATACTAAATTACTTTTATCTTTTAACTAAATTATACTCTAAACTTATAGAGTAAGGTCTCGGCCTATAAAATAATTAATATAATTAATATTAAAAAACTAAAACTATAACTTAAAAATATATAAAAAGTTAAATATTTTAATATTTTAAAAAGTTAAAATAACTTACTTTATAATTAGCTAATAGCTAGTTCTCTTTTAACTTTATTATTACCCCTTTTTCTATAATATTATCTATTCTTTAATCCCCTTTATATTACTAACTTATTAGAAAATATTATGTTTTTTAAATTTATATTTTTTTATATTTTTTATATTTTTTATATTTTTTATAGTCTCTTTAGTATATTTTAATTTTTTTTTAGTATTTTCTTTCTTAATTATTAGTTTTTTTTTACTAATATTAATACTATAATCCTCCTCTTTTAAAACTCTTTATAAGGATCTTTTTAAGATATTTAGACTATTTTCTAATAATAGGCTTTTATTTTCTTTTTTAGGACTTTTAATTAAGTTTTTTTAATATTTCTTTATTCTCTTTAAATTACTTTAAAAACTCTACCGCTTTTAATTTTTTTTATATTATAATTATCTTTTTCTTTTTATTTAATTTTATTTATAGCACTATATATAGTTCGTAGAGGCTTTTCTAAAATAGTAGTAATTAAAAAAAGAGAATTAGTTACTTCTAAAAAAAGTTTAACTTTATATTTAAGTTTTAAAAAATTTAGCGCCATTTTAAGAAAATAGGAGTTTAAGTTTACAAAAGTAAAAAGATATTATAATATACTATAATATTAATAATATATTACGTAAGCAGCGATTATATAAGCCTTAGTAAAATTTTTATAATTAATATAATTTTATTATTAGATTACTAATCTACTTCGAAAAGCTAGTTACGTAATCTATACTAGGCCTATAATAATATAGTTAAAATTTTAGTTAAATATATTTACGAACTAAAAAGTTATAGAAACCTAAAATAAGTGTTTAAAAAATTATTATATTTAGGTAATTTTTATTTATTATATATAATAAATAAGTTATAAGTAAAATATATATAAAATTCTCTATAATTTTTTATTTAGAAAAGTATTACTTACGTATTTTTATATCTATTATTTAATTTTATATAAATTTTTAAAAAAGATTTCTTTTTATTAATCTTTTTTTTGTTACCCCTCTGTAATATATTAGTAACTAGAATAGTACTATTTCTTTTTTAATTTAGCTTTATATAACTTTTTTAATATATTAATTATAAAGATATATATATACTACTTCTTTTTTAAAATTCTTTTTAGTTACCTATATAATTACTATAGTTACACTTTTTTATTTAATTAATATATAAATATTTTAATAATAATCTAGTAAATAATATATTACTAGTACTTAGTAGAGTACTCGTAAACTTTTATTATATAAAGAGGTAAAGTTTAGTATCTATATATAAGTCTAAAATAGATATAAATTAAAAAATATTATTTCTTTAAATATAGTTAAAAAAAAATAATTGTATATAAAAATAATAAATAATATTTTTATTTTTATTAGATTTAAACTTACTATTATAGTATATAGTTGAGTATATGGCTTAGTATACTAAAAGCTTTTATAAATACCGTATAATAGCTAGGAAGTAATAAAATATAATTATTAATAACTTTATATAGTACTCTATTTTACTTATTTATAGTAGCTCTTATACAGTTTTATAGAGGAAAAATAAGCTAGAAATTATTAGATTCTAAGATTAAAGAGTAGAGACTACCTTTTTAAAAAAAATACTAAAAAGCCGTAATATATATACGTAAAAAAGAATAAATTTTCTATTTTAAAGAGTTTTATAAACTAGTAATATAAGCTTTAAGATATCTTTTTATAATATACCCCCTAGTTAAACTAATAAAAATAGCTTAACTATTTAAGTAAATAAAAAATTAATTCTTTTAAGCTTGTAGCAGCTATAGAATTAATTTTAAAAAAAGCTTTTTAGAGTAATATTTCGGCGGGTAGTATTACTAAATAATAAAACTTTAAAGTAAGAAACTAATTATAGTAGGCGCGCTAGCGTTAGTAGTATAAAAAGTATTTATATAATCTCTCTACTAACTTTTTTAAAATAATCCTTACTCTTTTTATATTTTTAACTATTATTTTTATATTTTTTTACACTATCTATACTATTTCTATACTCTTTTATTTAATTTTATTTCTCTAAATAGCTCTTTAAGTTTCCTAACTATTATAAGTATTATAAATTAACTATTTATATTACTGCTGCTATAATTATAGTAAACTATAATACTCTTTTTAATCTCTACTTTTTAGAGTTTATTTAGATTTTTAAACTTTAATTTTATTTTTTAAAAACTTTACTAATTTTTGTTTAATAGTTTTCAGTAAAGTTTTTTAATTTTTTTTATAATAATATAGTTAATAACCTAAGTATAATTAAATATAAATAGTATTTTAAATATTATAAGCTTACTAAAGTTAGTAAAAAGCTAATAAAGTCTAGTTTTTTAGCTCTTAGTACTTTACTTATTATTATTTTTTAGCTTATAACTACGCTCCGTAAAAAGAAGTAGATAAAAAAAAAAAATAAGAAACGTAAGGAGTACTAATAATAAGTAGCTTAAAAAAGTTAAGGCACTATTTAGTGTTAGATAGGAATTACTACGACTTAAATAGATACTCTTATATTATAACATTTAGCAGCTTACCTACTTTTTTTATAAAATAATATATAATTATTATAAACTTTAAATAATTATTCTGCGTCTTTAATAGATAAAGATCTTTTTATTTTTTTTAATTAAGAAGTTTTATAGATTCTTTAATCTTTAAAAGAGCTTTTTTTTTTATTATTATAAAGTTTTAAAAATTATTCTGCTCTTTTAGTTTAAGAAAATTTATAATTTTTTTAAGTTTTAGAAGATAATCCCCCCGTATTATTATTTAGTAATTTTAATAATTCTCTTAGTTTTATACCTATATTACGCTTATAAACAGCTATTTTATAGCTAAAATTTAAGTACTTAAATACTATATAGGAAGCTTAACTCTTAAAAAAAATTAAATAGGCTTTTAAAATTATTAATTTTGTATAGTTTATTTTTTTTATTTAGTTTTTTTAAGCGTAGAGCGCTATCTACGCCTTTTTTAATTTAGCTTTTTTAAATTTTACTAGATTAGGTTTAAAAAATAGGCCGCGCCCTATAGTAGAGAGTAAATTTAAAAGTAAATTTAAAAAAGATAAAAATAGTAAACTATTTATTTTATAGACTTTATTACGCTATAGTAATAAAAATAATATTAATAAAAAATATTTTAAGCTTTTTAGTTTATAGTTTTTTAGAGCTTTATCTATTCTTTTATATTAAGATTAAAAAATTTTTAAAACTACTAAATAGTGTCTATATAGCTTAATATTACTAATAGTTTATAAAATTAAAGCGTTCTATATTTTACTTTTATTATTTAGGTAGTGCTTTATTTAGTAAAAGTAATAAAAGTTATTATAATATTAAAACGCGAGGCTTTTATTATTAGGTATATAAAAATAGATATAGCTATAAACTAATATATATACTAATATTTTAATTTAAAAAATTTAGAAAAATTATATACTTACTATTATAATTTTAGTTATATTTAAGAGATTACTAAATACTTTTTATTTTATTATAGGCTACTCTATAGTAAGAAGGTAAAAGAGCTTATTTATAAGTAAATATAATTTTTTAATCCGCTTTTTTTAATTTTTACTAATATAGATTTTATAAATAATAAAACTTAATAAATTATAAACTGCTATTAGGTAGATAATTAAAATAAATAAAAACTTAAGTAGTAACCCTATAAATAATATTTTTAACAAAATTACTTCGCGCCGTGCTTAAGCTATTTAGAAGTTTAGTAAGCTAGTAAAATTATTAATTTATTAAGGTTTTCTGTTAGGGTTATTATATAATTTTATTATTTTATTATTTTTTTTTTCTACTTTTTTATTATAGAGTTTTTCTAAGCAGTGCGGTTTTAAATTATTTATTATAAATAGCAGCTAATAAGCTATTTAATATTTAATTTAAAGCGCTTTACGCTCTTTTGTTATATAATTTCTTAAGATTTTAGTTTAGTAATTTTTTCTTTTATATTCTTAAGATTTAGTTACTTTTTAAATTTTTAAAATTGCTAAGCTATAAGAGCTTTTATTAACCTATTAGCTAGTATATTACTTATTTAAAGGTATTTAATTTTAAAACTTTTTTTTAAATACTTTTAGCGCAGTTATATATTCTATATATTTATATAGTGTAAATAAGTAGTTATATGCTTATTTTTACCTATAATTAGTCTAATTATTTATTAGTTATTACAGAATATATACTACGTAATTTTAAAATTTAAAATAAATTTTTTAAAAAAGTGCTTTAAAGCTATTATTTTTTTTATTTATATACTTAAGTATAAGGAGCTCTGCTTTAGTAGTTAATATTATAATAGTAGACTATTTTACGGTTTTTTAAATAATTATACCCCTAAATAATATAATAATATAGTTATATAAAAATTATCTATTTTTTAAATTATTTATAAATAAAGCGTTTAAGTAGATTATAAATTTTAGGCTTTTATATACCCTATATTAGATCGCTTAAAAACGCAATCTATAAAGAAATATAATTATATATTTTATTATAGTAAAGTACTTTTTACTTAAATTAGTTAAAAAATAAAAAAGTTTTAAAATAGTAAATACTATATCTAGTTATATTATAATAATAATATAAAATATAGATTTAACGCGCTTTTAATACGCCTTAATTTTAGCTTTTATTACTTTTTTTTTATTTTTAACTAGCTTATTTAATAGTAAAGGCGTTAGTAGAAAGAGTACTAAATTAACTATCTTAAATTTATTTTATAATCTTTTTAATATATAAATTATAGATTAGCGTAATTATTTAATTTTTTTAATTTTTAATTACCTATATTTTAAAATACTATTTTATAGCTTTATATACCTCTATTTTCTATATTCCAAAAAACTTATTATATAGTTTAAAAGCTTTCTGCTAATAAATTTTATAGTATAAAAGTAAAATATTATTTATATAAAAAAGTATAAAGATCTTATAATTTATATTAAAAAATAAGTAAAATTTTTTTTTTAAATAGATAAAACTAAGCTTTACTAGAGTACTAAAACATTTTTAATATTATAGTATAGGTAAATTCTATAAGCTATATAAAGCTCGGTTAAGCTTTATATAGCTGCTTTCTTACTTATAGCTATTAGGTAGTTTATACTATATTAGATTTAAGGGGCTAATTAGTGCGTTAAGGAATATACTAATTATATTAAGCTATAAAATTTTTAAATTAAACTCTACTATAATTACTATAGTTATATAAAAGGAGCGTACTATAAGTATTATAGTATATATTAATAAAAGTGTATCTTTTAACTAAAAGTCGCCTCTAATAATTAGGTAAGTTTTATACTTTATAAAATAACTATCCTAATTAAACTTATAAGTAAATACTTATTTAAGTAGAAGTAAATATTTAGTACTATTAGAGCGTATAACTACCTATTAAGTTTACTTTTTAAAAAGTATAGTCTATTCTTTATATATAGCCTAGTAAAAAAGCGGGCTAAGTAGATATAAAAAAATTACTTTTTATATTACTAGCTCTTTTAGAAGCTTATTATAGTATATATAAGTTTTATTTTAAAGTATTATTATTTTTAGGGCCCTATTTAATATAATAGCTTAAACTATAGTATTAATAATTATAAGCTTTTTATACTCTTTCTATATAATATTTATACTAAAAATAAATATATTTATAAAATTATACTAGAGAGAGCTATTTATACTATTAAGTAAAGTACTTATAAGCTTTATATTATATAATAGCTTACTCTTTAAATTAAAGCTTAATAATATATAAATACTAAAGGGGTTTTTATTCCTACCCTTTAGTTTATTAAAATTTTTAAGATTTAACCTACGTTACTTTTAGCTCTATTAAGTAGTTAAACTATAGTTTTTTATAAGTCTCTATATTTTATAAGTATAAGTATTAACTATTTTATTTAATAAGAGGAGTTTTATATTACTAATTTAAGTAATAGTATTAAACGAGCTTTTACCTACTATTTAAAAATTCTATAGGCTTTTTATTTTAGACTATTTTACTCTTTTACTAAAATATATTTTTTTAAAAAATACTAAAGTATTTATCTCTTTTAGAGTTTATATTTTTAAGTTCTTTAGGCTTTAGAATAGGCTAAGAAGATATTAAACTAATATTTATATTATATAATATATAAGTTTACGACTATTAACTAGCTATACTAATAGCCCGTATATATACTACTTATATAAAGCTTTACTTATCTAACTAGTTAGAAAAATAAAATAAAATTTACACTAAAGTACCCTTAAGCTATTACTTAGGTTATATAATATTTTTACTAATTTTTAATTTATTAGAGTTATAGGCTTACGTGTTAAGAATTTTATTAAATATTTTATTTATATCTATAACCTTAATAGTATATAAGATATTTATAAACTTTATAGCCTTTTTTTATAGGATAGGCTAATCCTTAATTCTTTTATAGAAAAGAGTTTTATTAAATATAATATTTTATATTATAATAATCTAGTTAAGCGATAGTATCTATATTTTATAAATATTAAAAGTTACGTAACTAACTAAATATCTAATATAGACTTATAAATTTATTTTAAATCTACGCCTATTACGTTTAACTATATAATATTTATTTAGTAGATATATATAATAACTATAAGTATATATATTATTCTAATTTAGGCGTAAATCTGCCGTTTAGTGCTTTATAAGTTTAAGTTTATAATAATAAAAATACTATCTAAACTAATTATAAAAGATTATATTTAAAAATTATATACTCTTAAAAGCTACTAGACTAATATTATAAAGCGCTATAGTTACTTTTATAATTTTTAGCTAAAACTTCTTTAGTAAGTTTGTACTAAGTTTTATAATAATAGTTTTATTAATAATTTTTTAGCTAGGGCGTTTAGCGCCGCCGTTTAGCTTATATATATATAAAAGTAGTATTTTAATACTTATACTAAGCTTTTTTACCTATTTTTTAAAGCGTAATTTTCTATACTATAAATAGGTAGTAATATTATTATTTTTAAAAAATTTTATAATTTTAAATTTATACTAGGTATATACCTATATAGTAAAGCTTAAAAATATTTTTATAAGCTTTAAAAGTAACTTTACTTATAGACTTTATATATAAACCTTTCTACTATAGTTATTTTTAATTAATAATATCTACTACTCTCTAAGCCTTCCTTTAGGTATATTAAAAAGATTTTATAAAATACGCTAGTATAGTTATAATAATTTTTTTTTAAGTTTTTAAAAAATTACTTAAGCCGCGTATATAAGGGAATATTACTTATAATATATATACTTAGTATTTAAAATGTAAATATTTTATCCTTTATAAATAAAAGTATATAAAACTTTTTAACTTAAGTATTTTACTCTTTAATATTATATATTTCTAGTATTAATACGTAGATATATTAATTAAGAATAAAGCTTTTAATATATTAGTATTACGCTTTAGACT
Organism: Pleoardoris graminearum; assembly: GCA_030770415.1. Classification (NCBI taxonomy): domain Eukaryota; kingdom Fungi; phylum Ascomycota; class Dothideomycetes; order Pleosporales; family Didymosphaeriaceae; genus Pleoardoris; species Pleoardoris graminearum. Next base: position 311,319 of record JASEKS010000071.1, on the reverse strand, counting down.
AAAGAATAAAAAAATAGAGGCTTATATTTAATAAATATTAGATTATACTTATAAGTAAGTATTATAAGTATAAAGCTTTATTTTAAAAATCTTATATATAGTATATTATCTAAATTTAAGTATTAAAATTTTTTATTATATAGGCGAGCTTTAGATACTATATTTAGATAAAATTTTTTTATAATAACTATATTTTTTAATATAAAGTCTTTTATAGAGTTTCTATTTAGCCTATTTAAAAAATTTTTAATTATTTAGGTTTTTATACTAGAGATTAGAAAAACTTATATTTTAGCTTTAATAGTATAAATACTATAAGCTTTTTTAAAAAATCTTAAAATAAGTAGCGATTTATTATTTACTAGATATAAAGTAGTACTATTATTAAAAATAGTACTTTTAGAGAGCGTATAAATATTATAATTTTATATAAAATATATACTATTACTTTCTTCTAATTTACTACTTATAATAAGTAAAGGATTAATAACTATATATATAAAATAGTTAAAAAATTTTAGCTTATTAAATCTTTTACCTTGTTAGGTATTTCCTTTAAGTTATTCTTTTTTCTTAAGTATATTATAAAAAGCTATAAATTTATTAAGCTTAAAGCGCCTAAAAAGTTTTTTTTATTTTTTTTTAGAGAGCGGCGTAGTCTAACTAATATAAATACTTATTAATATTAACTATAGGCGGCGGTACTTAGTAGATTTTTAATAGTATTTTTTAGGTTTATAAAAGTATTAGTATAACTTACTTTTATTTCTTAGTTATAAACTATTTAATTAGGGGAATAGGCTCTGTTTACTAAGCGTTATAAAAATTTTAAAACTTTTAATAGATAATTTAGTAGTTTTATTTTATAATATTACTTAAAAGATTCTTTCTATTTTTATTAAAGAGAGCTTTTTACTTTTAAATATTAATTTTTAGGCTTAGGTTATACGTATTTACTTTATTTAATTAGATACTAATTTCTTACTAATAGCAGTTAGAAAGTTAGTAATAACTAACTTATTTTAAATATTACTAAGTTTGTATACTTTTACCTTTATATAAAAAACTTTTTATTTATAATACTATAGTTTAGTAGCTATTCTTTTATACTTTACTTTCTTTAAATAAGTATAATATTATTATTATATAATATTCTTAGCTACCGCGTTAGTAGTTAAAAGCTTTTATTTAAAAAAATAAATAATTAAGTAAGTTAAAATATCCTCTTTAATAGTATAGTGTATTTAAGTAACGCTTATAAGTTTTAAAATTACTATTATACTAATTTAGTTTTAAATATTTATTACTTAGTTTACTTTAGTAGTATAATTAGTTAAGCGGGCTTAGTATATAGCTATTTTAGTAGTATAGTTACGGTAAATTTTTATAATTTTAGCTTTAAATACTTTTATAATACGTAAAAGCTTTAGTATTTAAAGAAAATTATTAAAATTATTAACGCTTTTAAAGTTAGGATTAATAAGATTTTATACGCGGTAAAGTATATACTATATTTTAAATTATATATACTAAGTTAGCTAGCTCGCTAAATTAGTAAGTTAGATAGTATTAGTTAAAAGGGATATAGTAGTTTTAGATATTATAATACTTAGAGAATTATTAGTCGTAAAGTTTATTAAGTATTTAATAGTTAAAGATATAAGTTATCTTTTTTATATATATATAAATAAAACGATACTCGCTAAGTCTATAAAACTAGAAATTTTTAAATAAATAGTTAAAGAATTAATTAGAGCTTTAGTAAATAGAATTTTTAATAATTAAGTATATAAAGAAAATTTTTCTTTACTTCTAAAACGCTAGACTTATAATTATAGAGGAAAAATAAGCTAAAAATTACTAGATTCTAAAATTAAAGAGTAGGGACTATCTTTTTAAAAAAAAGCGCTAAAAAGCCGTAATATATATATATAAAAGAGAATAAATCCTCCGTTCTAAAGAGCTTTATAAGCTAGTAATATAAGTTTTAAGGTATTTTTTTATAATAAGTCCTCTATACTTTCTAAACTTAATTCTACTCCTAAATTAGTCCCTTTATTTTTATTTAAATTATTTTTTTAATAGCCTCTATAGATTTTTATAACAGCTAAATTAGAACTATAAAGGAGATAAGAATATAGTATAATATTATTATATCTAAACTAGTTTATAACGTTAGTTAATTTATAAATAGAAATATTATTTTATAAATATTACTAATCTAAATTAATATTACACTAAAGATTATTATTATTATATAATATAATAATAATATGTATATAAATATATTATTATATTAATTAATAAAGAGATAAAAAACTACTTAACGTATCTCTTTTTATAATAGGTTTAACTTTAGATAGTAAAACTTTATTATATAATTTTAATTATTAATAAAATTAAAAAACTAAAGTCTTTTAATAAATACTAAATTACTTTTATCTTCTACCTAAATAGTACTCTAAAAGTAAATAATAAGATCTTAGCCTATAAAATAATTAATATAATTAATATTAAAGAAATATAACTATAATTTATTTCTTTATATTTTTATAATTATTTATAGAAGCTGTATTAACTTAGTGTATACTACGTCCTTACTTAATATAAAGATAGGTAAAAATACAGGCGCTATAACCTAAAATCTATTAATTATAAGATTTTTTAAATTTTATAGCTAGTAGAGTAATAACTTAATAGATAACTTATTAAATAGTAGCTATAATAACGGTAAAATAATAACTATAAAATAATAATAAAGTATTAATAGGTTATTATTATTGTAGGTAAAATTATAAATAGAACTATAGGCTCTGTAGTATAATTAAAATAGTAAGTATAATAGTTTTTTTTCTTTCTATAAATACTATATACTTAAAGTCTAAAAATTTTTCTAGTACTATTATTAAAACTATATTTTCTATTTTCTACTTTATTATATTTATAATCTTAACTTAATACTAGCGTTTAATAATTAAACTAAATAATTCTTATCGTATTATATAGGCTTTTACTAATAGTAATAACTAGTTAAATTTTATTAAAAACTACTTTAACTTCTACCTTACCGCTGTATAAGGGGCTAGTCTATTTAATAGGCTATATTCTTTAGTTAATAATTTTAATTTTAATTTAATTCTAACTCGCCATTTTTTACTTAAGATAAATATAATTTTTAGTTTTAATAATACTTATAAGTATATTAAAATCTACTTCTAATTATATAGTAACATAGTAAACTTTATAATATAATAGTATAAAAAGGGTAAAGCTTTGTATTTAAAATAGAGAACGGCGGCGGTAGTAGTAGTAATAGTAGTAATACTTTAATAATAAATAAAAAACTTCTTTAGGGCGATAAAGGAAGTAAAACTTTAATAAAAAAAACTTATTAAAGTAGTTAAAATTATTTAAGCGCGGGAATATATATATACGTAAAAATAGGGCTTTAAAGCGGGCGATAGGTAATAAAAAAAAATATACTATAATACTATAAAATAGTTATTAAAGTTTACTATAAAAGAGTTAATAGTTCTTACTATATAAGAAAATTAAAGAATTTTATAAGTAGTATTATATTATATTTTAATACTTTAATTACTATTAAAAAGGTTATAAATTATTAGTGCTAGTAGAAAAATTATTATAATTATTATATAAAAAGCTTATTAAAATAAGTAAGCGTTAATAATTACGTAATATAGTAGAAGTTTAAATAGTTAGTCTAGAGTCGCGTAATATTATAGTAATAACTGTAAGAAAGAGAATAATAATAATTTATAAATATATAAAAAGTTATATATTTTAATATTTTATAAAGTTAAAATAACTAATTTTATAATTAGTTTATAGCTAGTTCTATTTTAATTTTATTATTATTACTTTTTTTATAATACTTATTAAGGCCTTATACTCTTTATATTACTAACTTATTAAAAAGTATTATTTTTTTTTATATTATTTTTTTAATATTATATTTTTAATATCTTTTAAATAGTTTTAAGCGTATTTAAATATATTTTTAGTATTTTCTTTATATATTATAAGGCTTTTATTATTTATTTTAATATAGTAATTTTTTTAAAATAATTCTAAAGGCCTATCTATAAATTTTAGATTATATTTTATTAATAACTATTTATTTATTTTTTAGAACTTTTAGATATATTTCTAGTAATAACTTTTTACTTTCTACTACTTATTATTGTTATTCTACCCTTATTAACTTATTTTATATTATAATTATTATAAATGTATACGTATACTTCTCTTTTCTTAAAACCCCTTTTAGTTACGCTAAGCCACCACAGCCACACTATTTATTTAATTAGTATATAAATATATAATTATTATTTTTATTATTTTTAATACGTTATATAGTATTATAAATACTATTATAGGTTCTTTATAAAGTAGATATAATTATAGAAATAGAGGTATTTACTTTTAATAGTAAAATAACTTTAAATTTACGTTTTATAAAATTTAGCCCTATTTTATTTTTTTTAAAAAAAATAGAAGTCTACATGCATAAAATTAAAAAGATATTATAATATACTATAATATTACTAATATATTACGTAAGTAGTAATTATATAAGTATAAACTAAATTTTTTTTAAAATAAAATTTTATTATTAGATTACTAATATACTATAAAAATCTAGTTACGTGACTTAAATTAGGCCTAAAAGAATATAGTTAAATATTTAGTTAACTGTATTTACTAACTATAACGTTATAGGAACCTAAAAAAGCAGGTAAAAATATTATTATATATTAATAATATTAGTTTATTATACGTAATTAACAAGTAGTAAATTATATTCTAGTAATTTTTATAATAATTATCTCTATAATACGATATTATTTTTCTATTGTTTAGCTTAGTAATTAAAAAGTTATATTATTTTAAAAAGGTATATTTTTAATATATTATTTTCACTTTTACACCCTTAGTATTAATAATATAAATTTATTATTAGATTACGAATATACTTTAAAAGCTAAGTTATATAAGCTATATAAAGCCTAAAAGTATATAATAAACGTTTTAGTTAAATATATTATCTAACTAAAAAGTTATAGAAGCTTAAAAAAGGTATTAAATATTAACTATATTTTAATAATAATAATATATTACTAATACTTACTAAATGGTAACTAAAATCTATATAATAATTTTTTAATATTTTATTTAAAGCGGTATTATTTACGTATTTTTTAGCTTTATAATTAATTGTATATTTATCTTTAAAAAGGATGTCTTTTTCGATTAGTCTTTTTCGTTTTTCCTTTCTATGCAGGCGAGTAACATAAATAATAATAAATAAATAAATAAATATACCTTTTATAAATTAATATAACTCTATAAATTATAAAACTAAAAATATAAAAAATATAGTATTATTAAACAAAGATTTACTATAGTTAAATAACTAAAGTAATAAGTATTTAGTAAGCTTATAAATTAAATATATAATTAGTAAAAATTAACATTTTTTAGGGACCTAATATAGAGTCTTATTAGGTTTTATTTAAGTTATAAATATTTCTTATTGTTATATATATTAAAGTATCTGCTATAATATATTAGTTTACATATTTTTTTATACATTATTATATCTTTTTCGACACATTAAGTATAAAGGCATACCTATACTCCTCTTTTTTTAAAATACCTTTTAGTCGCCGTAAGCTACTACAGCCACACTATTTATTCGATTAATATATAAATATAATAAAATATAATATTAAATATTCCTATATAGTATAATATAATACTTTATAATAATACTACTTTTTAAAGCTTTATATTTATATATTTAGTCTAATTTTTAAAAAGTTTTTAGAGTTCTAATTTAATATATCTACTAATTATTATTATTATATTTATAGTACTATTTATATTAAGGCTCTAGATTATAAATAAGAAATATTGGCCGGTACTTATTTACTTAGTTATTATTATTCTTCTTATTAAACTGTTCCTTTATTAATAGTAAGTTAGTTATATAACTATTAGAAGTTTAGCTCTAGTAGCTATTTAATAGTTACTTTTAAAATTATAAAAATATAACTAACTACGCCGCCTACTAGTTAATTTATAACACCCTAAGTACTATTTACTTATTACCTATTATTCCCTATTTTTTATAAGCTCCTATAAACCCAAATATACTAACTCTATATAGCCGCCCCCTCTGTTACCCTTCGCCCTTCGCCCTTCGCCCTTCGCGCTCCGCGCTCAGCGCTTAGGACAAGGCGCTTAGGACAACCTCGTCGCCTCCGTCCATATGACAGCCTTTATTATCTCCCCTTTTACACGCCTCCTTGTACCTGTGCATATAGTAAAAGCACACATATCCTTATACTATTACTTTACTTTTTAGCTAGCCTACATCCTTTTTAACTTACTTTTAACAATTATAAGAAATATCTTTTTTATTATTAATTTTAAAATTAGTTAAAACGGTAATTAGTTAATATATTTTCGTACTACTATTTTAAAGGTTATAGTATAAATTTTAACTCTATATAAATTATAATAATAAAATAATATAAGTATATATATTATAGCGTAGCTTATACCTTTTTTAGACTAGTGTCTTTATATAACACTTTTACTCTTTTTATATAATATATAGTATATTATTATATATAAAAAGAGTAATAATAAAATAAAATATTATTAAATTACTTCACTCGATTTAACTCTAATTTAATAATAGATATTAGGACTTGTTTTATATAATATTTATATATAAATTAATTAAATTAAAGTATATAACTTAATAAATTTATATTTATATTTTGTTTCTATTTATATAATATTCTAAAATTTAATTATACTATCTTAGATTATATATATATTTATATAATAAATATTATAATATAAATATATTTATTACTAATTATTGTAGTGTATTAAAAATCTTTAATAACTTACTTTATATATAGATAGAAACTAATTATTTCTAAACTTAATTTTTATTACTTTTTTTAGATACTTTATTATGAATTTATAATCTCTTTACATATTTAACCTTTTAGAGAATATTAGTTTTTTAAGATTTATTTTATTATATATATATATTTTTTTTACTATAAGTAAGTCTCTTTTTAGTATTATTTTTATTTATTACTAAATTTTTCTTACTATTAGTAATAATATAATTAGTTACATTTAATATTAATTTTAGTGTCTTTTATATAATTAGTTAACTATTTTCTAATATAAATATTATTATTTTCCTTTTTAAAACTTCTAATTAAATTTTTACTAATTACTTCTAATCTCGATAGAGACTTTGAGATTTTAAAGTTATAATAAAATAATTAATATAAAATATTTTATTTTATTTAGTTATATACTAAGATATTTATTCTTATTACCCTAGACCTGCCAGCTATTATCTTTTTATAGTTATTATAGCCTAACGTAAAAAATCTTTTAGTATTTAGGCTTTACGCACTTACTACGCTTTTATAATATTATATACCTATAAATCTATAATATACCTAGGGTTATTTAGCCTACTTTTATATAGAACCTTTAAGTTACTTTACTATTTTTATATAAAGTTTTTATTTAATTATAAAAGTCCTATAAGTTATTAGTTTTAGTAGTAAACTTACTAAAATAGTAGTAGTTACGCCTAAAATAGTTATTATATATTACCTTATACCTTAAGTACCTAGTAAGTATCTAAAAGTACTAGTAATACTAGCTCTTTATTTAATCTATAAGGTGTTCTACTTTATTATCTATACTTTAGTTAAATTTTTAGTCTTTTAGTAATAGTTATTATAAGTATATACTACTTTTTAGTTATACTAGGTATACTATTATATAGTATTAAGCTAAAGATAGTATAAGTATTACCTACGTTACCTTATACTAGTTATAGAAGATTACCTATTTTAACTTTAACTTTTTTATTATTTTTTTATTTATCTATTTAATATATACTTTTTACAGTACGCACTACGAGAGTTTATAATATAAAAACCTATATATATATTACTAGTAAATTATTAATTTTATAGTTTATTAAATATATAGAAGTCTAGTACTATAATTAATAAAGTTTACTATCTTACGCGTTACGCTACGTACTATAAATATATATATTTCTTTTATAAATGCCTACTTAGTATTAGTTATAATAGTAGATATATAAGTATAAATTACTATATAGGGTAATAAATTATACTAAGCTACGAATTTATATTAAGAATTAGGGTAGAGTAGCAATATAGCATAATATATAAGATAAATAGATATATATTATCTGTAAAAGTAAAGAGACAAATTGCTGCTAAGCTAAAACCCCGCAGCGTAGACTATATATCTCTTATTACGTAAGCACACTTCTGTCTAAAGCAGAGACACCTAAATTATAATAATTTATTAAATACTATTAAGTAGTTATTACGTACCTATTTTAGTATACGTTACCTTTCTTAATTAGACTTAGCACAGTACCTTTTAAGAGCTAGTTATTAATTTATATAGTATATTTAGTACTTTTCTTCCTAATTAAGTAGTTACTAATAGTAACTTTAGTATAAAACAAAAACTAATTACTTATTTTTATATTAGATATCTCTTTTCGTTTTCCTTTTTTTGTCCTATAATATATTATAGTAATTAAATTTTTTATTTAAAAATAATTTAGTGTATTATACCTACTAATAAAGATATTTATTACAGGGGGGTGACACAAAAATAAAGTAATTAAAAAAGATACCTTTTTTAATAATTAATATAAAATTAATTAATAAGTCTAAAAATACGTGAATAATACCGATTTAAGGAGAAAGTTAAGGAGATGTTTACTAGTCTTTTAAATACCACTTATTTATTACCTGTAATAAATTAAAATCACCTAAACTTAGTAATTTTTTTAATCCCTTTTTTAGGTTCCTATAACTTTTTAGTTAGTAAATATATTTAACTAAAATTTTAACTATACCCTTTTAGGCCAAGTATAGATTACGTAACTAGATTTTTAAAGTAGATTAGTAATCTAATAATATAATTATATTAATTATAAAAAATTTACCAAGGCTTATATAATTACTAAATACGTAATATATTATAAATATTATAGTATATTATAATATCTTTTAGATATTATAAATCTAGACTCCTATTTCCTTAAAATAGTGCCAAATTATTTAAAACTTAAATCTAATATTAAACTTCTTTTAAAAGTAAATAATTTACCTTCTTTAATTGCTATAACTTTAAATAAGTTAGAAAAGTCTATTTATAATACTATATAACGTATTAAAAATAAAAATAAAAAAGATTATAATATAAAAAAGATTAAAAAAGGCGAAGTTTTAAAGTTAATTTAAAGAGATAAAAGAATTATTAATAGAGACCTAACAAGAAGTCTAAAAAAATAAAATAAAAGACTATTAATAGAAAATAGTCTAGAGATTATAAAAAGATTCTTATAAAGGACTTTAAAAGAGGAGGATTACTCTATTAATATAAGTAAAAAAAAATTAATAATTAATAAAGAAAACGCTAAAAAAAAGATTAAAATAGGCTAAAGAATAATTAAAAAATATAAAAAAAAAATTTAAAAAAAATAATATTTTCTGATAAGTTAGTAATATAAAGGGGTAAATCTAAAAAGAAATACTATAAAAAAAGGAGTAATAATAGAGTTAGAAGAAAATAAGTTGTTAGCTAATTACAAAGTAAGTTATTTTAATGTTTTAAAATATTAAAATATATAACTTTTTATCTATTTTTAAGCTATAGTTTTAGTTTTTAATATTATTTATATTAATTATTTTATAGGCTAAGACCTTACCCTATAAATTTAAAGGTGCAATTTAGATAGGAGGTAAAAATAATTTAGTATTTATTAAAACACCTAATTCTTCTACTTCTTATTCTAGTAAGGATTATATAAATAAAGTCCTTATATCTAAAGTTAAACCGTTAATAAAAAGGGGTAAGTTATATAACCTTTTCTTACCCCTTTTTTTATTAATATAATAATATATATATATATATATTATTATTATATTATAATTATAATTATAAATATTATATTAATATTAATTTAGGTAGGCAATTTTAATAAAATAACGTCTCTATTTATAAAACTAGGGACGTTTTATTTTAGTTTAAAAATAATAAATTAAACTATTTTCTTACTTAGCCTATAGTCCTAATTTAGCCCCTATAGAAAATATATAGGGTTTATTAAAATTAGGGCTAATTAAAAATAAAAAGGCTAATTTAGGTGTAGAAAATAGTTTAAATAGTATAAAGGCCTTTAAAAAAGCTATTAATAAAAAGTAGAATAAAATACCTTAATAAGCTATTAATAATTATATTTTATTACTCCCTAACCGTTATAAGGCAGTTATAGAAGCTAAAGGCTACTATACTAAATACTAGTAATATATTATTTACTAGTTTATTATTAAAAATGTGAAAAAGTGACTTTTATATATAATTATATAATTAATATATAAATATATAAAAATAGTTAATATACTAATATAACTTAGTATCTATTATTACATATATAAAAATAAGCTAATTTTATACTTTAAATAAAAAGTTATAATAGCCTAAAGTAGGACATTTAACATTTTCTATATTTACTAATTTCTTTTTACCCTTAAACCCCTTACTAAGCAGCCACTAATAGGGTGAATCGAATCTACTACTCTTTCTCTTTAAAATACTATTTTTTTATATTTTTAGGCTTAGTAATTAAAGAGTTATATTATTTTAAAAAAGGTATATTTTTTTATTACTTATTTTTTATGTCACCCCCCTGTAATATAGTAATAATATAAAAAAATTATTAGATTTTTAAAGACTATTTAATTTAAATTATAATTTTAGAGTATATAGTAAAATTTTATAAAAATAGAAAATAAAAAGTATATAACTTTATTTTTATATATAATAAAGTTATTGTTAGCAACTATTTAATTAAAAGTAAAGCTATTATCTATACTATATAACTTAATAACCGGCTCTTAAAGAGCCTACGATAAGTCTAATTAAAAAAGTAGTATTAAAATAGATATATAATAGTTACTTAATAGTACTTAATAGTATCGCAGCTTAGTATAGTTTATTATTCTATAGAGTAACTTATACTAGTATATCTACTATTATAAACTAATACTAAATTAGTATATTTATATACTAATTAAATAAATAGTATGGCTGTAGTGGCGCGGAGCGACTAAAAACTAAATAGGTATTTATAAAAAATAAGATATTATTATATTATAATTATAATATATACTATAACGTTTAAAGTACTATTTATTAATAGTAGTATACTACTACTTTATAACTAAAATACGCGTTCCTAGTATATTATAAAATAGAATTTTAGTAAGATATATATATTAGGTTTATTTTATACTATACTATATATTTGTATACTAATCGAACAAATAGTGTGGCTGTAGTAGCTCGGGGCGACCAAAAGGGGTTTCAAAAAAGGAGGAGACATACTATACTATAAAGTACGTGAAATATATTAATCTTTTAAATTAAACTAAATAAATAAAAAATATAAATTAATAAGTATATTTAATATAGTTAATATATTACTATTAATTATTATAGACGACCTGTAGAAGTTAATACTTAAATAATATAAATTTATATTTATAGGTATAGAGTTGCTAAAAAAGACTAAAGAAAAGCTACTTAAGTAAGTAAAAAAGCTAAAAATTTACTACTTATAGGCACTACTAGGTTAAAAGAAGATACTAAAATTACTATAGCTATACTACTATATAAATAATTAATAATAAAGGCATATATATACTCCTCCTTTTTCAAACCCCTTTTAGTCGCCCCGAGCCACCACAGCCACACTATTTGTTCGATTAGTATATAAATATATATAAAACAGACACTAGTAACTATAGTACTAGTAATAATAATATTAATAGTAGTAATTATAAGGCGCTATAGTATAGAGACGGTATAATTCTTTAATAAATAAATAAAAGTATTATAGGTAATAATCTAAATCGTAAAGGGTATATATAGTTTTAATTATAATAATATAAAATAAAAGTTACTAGTATATAAAGAAAAGCTGTAGCTTAATACTATAAAAAATATTTAGAGGTAAGTAAAGTAAGGTTTCTAAATAAAGGATAATAAATAGCTAGTATAAAGAACATAAATAAATAGCTAAAGTAAAAAGTAAAAGTACGCCTAGACCTCGATCCAGGGGTACAAACGTAGTAAGGGAATTTTATATAAATAGCTAAATATATAACTAAATAAAATAGAATATTCTATTTTAATTATTTTATTATAATTTTAGAATCTCTAGATCTCTGTTAAGACTATATATAACTTAAAAGATATTTAAATATACTTAATTTATATACTTCGCGAGTTTTATAAAGTTATAGTATAATATAATAATAAGAACTTAGTAAATACTAAATAGCTTACATAATACTAATAAAATTATATATAAATAGTATATATATATTTATGTACTAATTAAACAAATAGTGTGGGTATAGTGGCTTAGGGCAACTAAAAGGGGTTTTAAAAAAGGAGGAGTATATATATACCTTTATTATAAATAGTATAAATTTTAAACTTTTTAAAGTTATACTCCTTTTTTTTTAATAAAAGTTATAGTACTCTACTAAATATAGTAATACTTATACTCTAAGCTATATTTATAAATTAGCGACTACTTGTAATTATATATAAGGTAATTAGTTAATTTAGAAGTTACTAGGCGTATAAATTATAAAACTAATAAAGTTATTAGACTAGTGTCTAGAGTCTATAATATTTAGCTTTTATATAAGTCCGGCTATCTACCTACACTTTATGCTATATTATTTTTTACTTCTTATAATTTAAATATACTATAATATTAATAATATATTATATAAGTAGTAATTATATAAGTAATTAGTACATTTTTTAATAGTAATATATTATTATAATTAAATTATAAATATTATCTTACATTTAGATAATATAACCTATACTAAGCTAAAAATAGTATAATTAAAATTTAAGCTAAATATAGTTACTAACTAATTAGTTATAAATAGGGTAGTATAGTGGGTATATACATAGAAATACTAAAATTTCTTAAATTTTTAACGTCTTCTATATATTAGGGATTTAATTTCTCTCTTTATTATAGTGTTCTTTAAACGCGCCTACTTTATATAGTAAACTATAATATTTTTAAATATATAAAATACTACTAAAAAATTAATATAAAATTATAAAAAGCTAAAATTCTTATATAGAATACGTAATATTTAAAAATATTTTAAACTAATATTACTATCTAAAGTTAGATAGGATAAAAATTTATTTCTAAATAGGCTTAGCGTAGTAAACTAAGTCTAAATATGTTTATAATAGATTAGTAATTTAATATAACTTTATTTAATAATATTAAATTAAAAATAGAAGAAATATAGGCTATTAAAAAAAAGACATAAAGGCATACATATACTCCTCCTTTTTTAAAACCCCTTTTAGTCGCCCCGAGCCACCACAGCCACACTATTTGTTTAATTAGTATATAAATATAAAAAAAAGACGTATATAAGGACTATAAAAAAGGGTATATAACTATTTTCTAATTATATAGATACGCTTAATATTAGTGTTAATTTTTTTTTTATATAATAAAGTTACTATTAGTAACTATCTAATTAGGAAAAAAAGTGCTGTATATATTATAAAATCTAATAACTAGCTTTTAAAAGTATTATACTAAATCTAATTAGAAAAGGTAGCACTAAAATAGGTACGTAATAACTACTTAATAGTACTTAATAGTATTATAGCTTAGTATAATTTATTATTTTATAGAAACTTATACTTACGTATCTATTATTATAATTAATACTAAGTAAGTATTTATAAAGAAAGAAAAAAAAATATTATATTTACGGTATACAGCGTAATACGTAAAATAGTAAATTTTATTAACTATAGTACTAGCGGGGTAGTATAGTAGGTATATGCCTAGAAATACTAAAATTTCTTAATTTTTAAGGTCTTTTTTATATATTAGGGGTTTAATTCTTCTCTTTATCGCAGCGTTTTTTAAGCACGCCTACTTTATATAGTAAAATATAAAATTTTTAAAAATATAGAATACTACTAAGAAATTAATATAAAACTATAAGAAACTAAAATTCTTATACGGAACACGTTATATCTAAAGGTATAAATAAAATTTTAGGCTAAAATTACTATCTAAAGTTAGATAAGATAAAAATCTATACCTAAATAGGCCTAGTATAGTAAACTAGTCCTAATTAGATAATAAATTAGTAGTTTAGTATAACTATTTAGTAAATAATACCCTAGTTAAGAGATTAAAGAGCCGGTTCTAGTTTATTTAGGAAATAAAATACTTTCCTTAAATAGTTAGGTAGCCTTAATATAAAAGGCTTATTTTTTTTAAAAAAAAAAAAAAAAAAAAAAACTATAGTACTAGACTTCTATATACCTAATAAACTATAAAATAGATAATCTACTAATAATATATATATAAACTCTCGTAGCGTGTACTATAAAAGATATATATTAAATAAATAAGTAAAAGAAATAATAAAGAAGCTAGAGATATTAGGTAATAATTAGAGTAGTAAACGCGTTAAAACTTTATTTAAAATTAAGATAAGCAACCTTCTATAACTAGTATAAGATAACAGCGGCGCTTACGCGATCTTTAGTATAATATTATATAATAGTATACCTAATATAACCTAGGAGTAGTATATAGTTATAGTAGCTATTATTAAAAAACTAAAAATTTAACTAAAGTATAAATAATAAAATAGAACGCCTTATAGATTAAATAAAAAGCTAGTATTACTAGTACTCTTAAATACCTATTAAATACTTAAAGCGTAAGATAATATATAATAATAGTTTTAAGAAGTCTACTATAAAAATTAATAACTTATAGAACTTTCGCAATTAAATAAGGACTTTATATAAAAATAGTAAAATAACTTAAAAGCTTTATATAAGAGTAGGCTAAATAACTTTAGATATATTATAAAGCTATAGGTATATAGTATTATAAAAGCGTTGTAGGTGCGTAAGGCCTAAATACTAAAAGATTTTTTAAATTAGGCTATAAGAACTATAAGGACTATAAAAAAATAATAGCTAGTAGGTCTAGAGTAATAAAAATAAATAGCTTAATGTATAACTAAATAAAATAAAATATTTTATATTAATAACTCTATTATAACTCTAAAATCTCTAGGTCTCTATCGAGACCGGGTCAATTTTTTTTTTAAAAAAAAATTAATTAGTTACAGGGCCTTAAATTAGGAGTTAATAAAATTAATATAGGTAACTAATTTTAATTACTTACTTTAGCTTATTAAGTAGTAAATAATTATATAAAAAGAGGTAAAGTGTAGCGTCGAGACACTAGTCTAAAAAAGTATAAGCTATAAAAAGTTATTCTCCTTAATATAGTTAAAAAATAAGCGTATATAAAAATTATTAAAAGTGTTTTTTATATTAATAACTAATATCGTTATATAAATTATTTTTATTCTCTTTTTAATATACTATTATTTACGTACTTTTAGCTTTATTACTTAATTTTATATAATTTTTTTTAAAAAAGATATTTTTTTTAATTTATTTTTTATTACCCCTCTAAACTTTATATCTACTCTATTACTATTTTATAATTATTAATTTACTATATATTTATAATTATTACTATTACAGTTTAATAAGTTTATTAATTTAAATTACTAGCTATAATATTATTTTTTTAAATAAGTCTTTTATATTAAGGCTACTTAACTATTTAAAAAAAGTATTTTATCTTCTAAATAAACTAAGAACCAGCTCTTTAATTCCTAAATTAATATATATTACTAAATAAAGTTATATTAAATTACTAAGCTAAATCTAATTAGGTCTAGTTCGCCACGCTAGACCTATTTAAAAATAGATTTTTATTTTATCTAACTTTAGATAGTAAGATATACCTATAAATATAATATATTTTATACTAGGAATTTTAGTTTTGTATAGTTTTATATTAATTTTTTAATAGTACTTTATACTTCTAAAAATTTTATTTTTTACTAGTAAATTAGCCGTATTTAAAAAATACTTATAATAAAGAGAGGAATTAAATCTTTAATATATAAATAACGTTAAAAATTTAATAAATCTATATATTTATAGATACTTACCCACTATGCTATTCTACTAGCTATACTATTTAAAATTTTTTTATATTTAATAGACTTTTATTATAGTATTTCTCTTTTAATTACCTCTATATTAGGTAATAGTATAGTATATACTAAGTTAGTATAGCTCGTATAAATTAATATAAATATATATATTATAAAATTAAATAAAAGAGTATAGATATAGTAGCTAAAAAAATATTTAAAAAAAAATTAAAAAAGAAGAGGTATATATATACGTTTATACTTAATATATTAAAAGGTAGGGTGGTATAGTAGGTATATACCTAGAAATACTAAAATTCTTTAAATTTTTAAGGTCTTTTTATATATTAGAGGTTTAATTTCTCTTTTTATTATAGTATTCTTTAAACGCGCCTACTTTACTAGTAAAAATTTTTTTCTAAAAGTATAGAGTACTACTAAAGAATTAATATAAAACTATAAAAAAGCTAATATCCCTATATAAAATACGTTATATTTAAAGGTATTTTAAGCTAAATTACTATCTAAAATTAAATAAGATAAAAATTTATTCCTAAATAGGCTTAGCGTGACGAACTAGGCCTAATTAAATAATAGATTAGTAGTTTAATATAATTATATTTAATAATATAACTTATATATTAGTTTAGGAGTTAAAGAACCGATTTTAGTTCGTTTAAAAGATAAAATACTTTTTTTAAATAGTTAGGTAGCCTTAATATAAAGGCTTATTTTAAAATATATATATATATATATATTTTCGACACATTAAGTATAAAGGCATGTATATACTCCTCCTTTTTTAAAACCCCTTTTAGTCGCCCTAAGCTACCACAGCTACACTATTTATTTAATTAGTATATATATATATTTAAAAAGATACATTTAATATATAAGTATAAATTAAAGTATAAGTAAAGTAAAATATTACTCTATTTAGTAAAATATTTTACTCTTAGTAAAATAAAAGAAAATAAAACTTTTAAAGGTTTACTATATATATTATATATTTGTATATTAATTGAATAAAAAGTGTGGCTATAGTGGCTCAGGGCGACTAAAAGGGGTTTTAAAAAAGGAGGAGTATGTGTATACCTTTATATATATATATTATTTATATATAATTTTATTAGTATAATATATAAGCTATTTAGTACTTATTCAGTTCTCGTTATTACGCTGTACTATGACTTTATAAAGTTCCCAAAGTAAGTTGATTGAGTGAATTTTCATCCCAAGCTGCTTTGGCCCGTACCCAAGGGCACTCTTAACAGGGCTAGAACATTTTTTGCGCCAACGATGACAGGAATAGGACGGACGCAGATGGCCACAGCTCTTCAAATTAGATATTGTCTACGCGTATTCTAGACTCCTTTGCGACCACAAGTCTGCCCTTGGATGTCGCAAATACCTAAATACTGATCGTGGTATGGTTTCATGTAGGTGATACACGTCATCTCATTTCCTCGCCTCCACAAGCCTCTTCATCTGCTTGTAGAGAGTTCCTCAGCTCTTAACTACCAATGTAGTCCAACGGCATGAAATGCGGATCAGCCATGGTGATTTGCGTGTGCATAGAAATGCGGCATCTCGACGAGGCTCTGCTGTCGGATGTTGTTCGGACATGATGAGCGCATCATCTCGTATAATAGATGTATGTGACAGATGGGATTCCGAGCGATCAACTACTGTTCGTGCTCGCATGCATCGGTAGAGCCGGCGTGTGCGATGTTTGGGTACTGCTTGCTTGGCTTTGCTTCTTCTTTTCCTTCTTTGCCCAGCGCACTGCATCGATTAGCACATGTGGCGAGATTCACACCAAGAGAACTCACATCCACAAGCATTGCATAGCGTCTTCGGCCCGTTGGGACCTTTTCTCCACTCGGGGGAGTCCAATGTGCCACAGTCGGTGCACACATACTCGTCTGCAACCTTTAATTTCTTCTTCTTATCCGACGACGTCCTGCCGTCGCGGTCCAGCGAAATCTGGATGCCAGCATCGCCTCTAATCAGCATCGGGCTGTGCTCGCCCGTACTGATACCCTGCGACCGCTCTCCATCCCGGTAGCGCAGACCGGTCAACATCTCAATGGTCTCCAGATGCGTGGCACCCTCATAGCGTGCCATCTTGTCGTTTATGCTATCTGGCTTGCTTGCAGCCAGGGCCTCGTCCAGGTTCTGACGCGTAAGGGCCGTATTCGAGACGCCTGGTTTCGCGGGGGGAGGCATGGCATTGTATGCCGCAATAGCGCTCGCGCTCACACTTTCGCTCTGACCCTGTGTTTCGGAGGGAGTCATAGATGAGACGCCATCCGTATTATTTTGCCAGTGTCGCTCCTGCGCTTCGGTCTCCTCTTGCTCCTCCCGCTTGAGCTCGGCGATCCGCTTCATCAGCCGCTCATTCTCGATCTTGTGCTCGAGGAATGAATCGAGCAGGGCGGCGTTCTTGGTGGGGTACGGGCGGGCCATCATGAAAAAGCCGCGACAGTTCATTGTGTTTGGCGGGGCAAAGGTGCTCGGGTCGTTGCTCAGGTGGGGGTGGCCGTGAGCCTCGAAAATGGCCCATGTCTCGTCGGTCTTGCGGAAGCGATAGAAGAAGCGGAGAGGGTTGCCCGAAGCGATGGATTCGTTGAATTCTTTGACGAAGATGCCGCTGTCGTCCGGGTGGATGAACTCGCCGACAAAGCGACCGATGAGCCGCTGGGGCTCCCAGCCGGTGAGGGCCTTGCACGACGGAGAGCAGTACAATATGCGACCGTCAGGCGTGAGAATGTGCAGAAAGTCGCGCAGCTCCTCCAGCACCCGCTGCGACCAGTTGCGGCGCTTGGTGAACTCGGTGAGGGTGCTGCCGGACGGGTTCAGGCTGGGCGCGCCGAAGCCGGTGGGCAGCGGGCCGGCGCCAGCGACGCCTGCCATGCTGCTGCTCTGCGGCGGGAGGGCGTAGGCATCGTTCGGGTTGTTGCTCGCGGGCACACCCTGAGGCTGGAGCTGCGGCTGGGGGAAGGGTGACACGGAAAACTGAGCCTGCGGGGTCGAGCTGGAGCCGTCGTCGAGCTGCGAGAGGTCCATCTCCATGGGCATCATGTCCTCCAGCGACATGTCGAGGTCTGCGGCCGTGTCCTGGGGGATGGCCGGCATGGGCGCAAGGCCTGGTATCTGCACCGCGATCAGCACTCATCGCGACGCAATGCCATGGACCGGACCCTGGTGCCACGGCGGGACGCGCGAGCATACTTCAGCGGAGAGCGAGCCGCTATTTTGGAACATGGTGAGTGGGTCCTGCAGCAACCATGGGCTGCGACAGCCGGTAAAGGACGATAGCGAAGGAAGGATAAAGGCAAAAGGTACATTCACACTGGCCGAGCGCCACTCCAACGCACTTCGGTGACGAAAGGCCCTCGGCGAATTCCCCGGACGCGAAAGTGCTCGGGCCACACGTCACGTGGACGCGTGTCGCCCGCAGTTGCCTCCACGCGCAGCCTTCAGTTTCGGCTCACTGCGTCGCCAGCACCGCACCCTCAGCTGCACGAGTTCGACAACACTGTCTGCAGAGTCGAACGGCGCGTGTGTGGCCGCGAGCGCACAGTAGTCGCCATGTCGAAGATCGACCGCATGCAGATACAAGGGTGAGTTACCATCTGGTAGCCGCTGAGCCGCACTGACAGGCGCAGCATCCGCTCCTTCGGGCCCCAGCAAGGCGAGACGATAGTCTTCAACACACCTCTCACTCTGATCGTCGGTTGGAACGGTTCCGGCAAAACCGTACGTTGGCCTATCCGTCGCACGTGACCAGCTGACATTGTCCAGACCATCATCGAATGTCTCAAATATGCCACCACTGGCGAGCTGCCCCCGAACAGCAAGACCGGCGGCGCATTTATCCATGACCCCAAACTGATTGGCGAACATGAAGTCATGGCTCAGGTCAAACTTTCCTTCCGGTCCACCTCCGGCATCCCCATGGTCGTTAGCCGCAAGATGCAGCTCACCATCAAGAAGAATACGCGCTCCCAGAAGACTCTCGAGGGCTCTCTCTTGATGCGACGTGATGGTCAGAAAGAGTCCGTCTCTTCCCGCGTTGCCGAGCTAGACCAAATTGTGCCACAATTCCTTGGTGTCTCCAAAGCTATACTAGAGAACGTCATCTTTTGCCACCAGGAAGAGAGTTTGTGGCCTATGAGCGAGCCCGCCATTCTTAAGAAGAAGTTCGACTCCATCTTTGAGGCTGACAAGTATACAAAAGCCATCGAAAACATCAAAGTTATTCGCAAAGACCTGGTTAGCAAGCTTGCTGTCCACAAAGAATCCGAAAAACATTACAAAAATACCCAAAAGCTTGCCAAGGACGCAGAGAAGAAGATGGTAGAAATCTCTGACGAAATCGAACAGCAACCCGACGGGCTCAGAGCTCAGCATGCCGCAGCAGAGGCTCAGGCCAAGGAGGCAAGGGAGAAGGCCAGGGAAGCGTACGACCGCGCCGCCAAATATGAAAAACTTGTTGTTCAACTTCAAGGAAAGCGTGTCACTCGCCAAGCCAACGAAGAAAACGTCAAATCTCTGGAAGAGAACCTGAAGAGGATGACCGAGACTGATGAACAGCTAGAAGATATGAAGAATCAGTATGAAGAGCGTGTACAAGAGTACAAGGACGAACAAGAGCACTTCAAGAAGCAATACCGTGGCCTACAAGCAGATCTACAACGAAATCGGACTGCTCTAGGTGCCAAGCAAAGCGAGGTTGGAAAATACGAGGCTCAGAAAGATCAACATGCTCGCAACTTGCTCAAGCGCGAAAATCTCGTCAAGGAGACTGCTAAACGGCATGCAATTCGAGGCTTCGACCATGACGTGGATGACACGAAGGTAGCTGAATTCCAGCAGATTCTTCGAAAGCATTCGCGAGATCAGAACAAGTCTCTTGAACGTGCTCGAACAGACGCCCAGGAAGAGCTTGCCCAAGCTCAAGCCGAGGTCAACCGTCTGAGCGAACAGAAGGCGGGTCTCAATCAGCGCAAAAATCTTTCCAAGTCACAAATTGCTACCAATGACAAGCGCATCACGGAGCTGCATGCTGCAATGAGCAACATCCGGGTCGATGAAGGAGCCGAAGCCATCATCTTGAACAAGAAGAGGCTCACAGAGCAAGAGCTGGAAGAGGCGAATGCAGATGCCAATAAGGCTGATTATGATAGCCGAATTCAAGACGCCGAGAACGCTGTACACAGGCTCGAAGAGAAGAAGGAACGTCTGGATACAGAACTGGTCGACGCTACGCAGGTCGCCAGCGAATCTGCCGAAATCGACTATACCCAGAACAAACTCAAAGAAACCAAACATAGTCTTGAGACAATGAAGTCCGTACATTCAACACGTATTGTGCATCTCATTGACCCGGACTGGAATGTTGCAACCCTGGATAACGCTTTTCGAGACGTTCTTGCTCAGAAGAACAATGTCCTCAAAGACGCAGAATCGAAGCGAGAGATCGCTCAGGACAAGCTGAACCAGATCAGCTTCAAGCTGTCTTCTGTACAGTCTGAACAGAAAAAGAAGCAAGCAGAATATACTAAATACAAGGACACAGTGCTTGACGCTATCCAAGAGGACGACATATCGCAATTCAAGAACACACTGCAAGAGCTAGAGGAGAGCTACGAGGTCATGTCATCAGATCAAGCCAAGATGGGCGCTACCATGGAATTTTTCGAACAATGCCTGGATACGGCAGAGAAGCACAACCAATGTCGGCTATGCAAGCGGGCCCTCAAAGACGACAAGGATTTCACCAAGGCCAAGTTCATGGACCACTTGAAATCCATGATTGCACGAGCCTCCCAAAACGTTGACGAAGACCTTGAGCAAGTCTCTGCCGATCTGGAGAAAGCGCGAAACGCCAAACCGAGTTATGAATTGGCCAAGCGCGCTGAAGACATAGAACTCCCGGAGCTGAAGTCACAATATGAGAAACTCGTCCTGGAGCACAACACTGTTAACAAGCAGCTGGAAGAGCACGACGCCATCATCTACGAATTGAATCAAGCGAAACAGGAGGTTGAGTCATTATCGACCGATGTCCACTCCATAGTCAGCTCTTACAACGAAATGCGAGAATTGGAAGACCGGATTGCGGACCTCAAGAGGAAACGAAAAGCCGGTAAGTCTTCCAGGGGCATCAACGCTGTACGTGAGGATCTCCAGAAAGTTGCCGACGAGAGCCGGACTGCAAAGGCTGCACTTGCCGTTCTGATTAGCGAGCGTGACAAATTCCGGAAACTTATCGGCACGCTTGAACTGCGCATTCGTGATGTCAACGCTGAACTTGGTACTGCTCAGTCGAACTTGAAGGAGAAACGTAGTTTGGCAGAGCGCGTGGAAGAGCTCAAGGACAACAATACTGAGCAACGAGAGGCTATTCGCAGTTTTGAGACGGAAATTCGGACACTTGAACCCCGATTAGAGCAAGCTCATGCAAAGTACAAGGACGTCAACCGACGTGGCAACGAACGAGTCGATCGCATACAGGAGGAAGCTTCTAAGCTTTCTGACAGCGTTCGTCAACTTGCCGACGCGAACCAAGACATATCTGCGTATATTGATAAGGGTGGACCCGAGCGACTCGCGCAAGCCCACCAGGACATTCAAGAACTTCAGAGCGACATCCAACGAATCGAACAGGAGATGTCAGACGTCGCGCGTGATATCAAACAACATGAAGAGACTTTGAGCAGTGTCGAGCACACTAAACAATCGATATTCGACAACCTGCGATATCGGAAAGCGAAGCGAACCCTGGAGACACTAGCGACGGAGATCAAGGAGCTGGAGGCACAAAATGCTGAAAAGGACCAAGGTCATTGGACTGCTGAAGGAGACAACTGGGATGCGCAGTACCAGTTGATGCATGTCAAAATGATCGAGACCAGTACCAAGATAAAGCAACTGGACGTACAGATGGACGGTCTGCAGAAGGAGTATAGAGCACACTTCAAGGATGCGGCGTCCAACTACCGGAAGGCTCATATCGATGTCGAGACGACAAAGGCGGCCTGTGAAGACTTAGCGCGGTACGGCAGTGCACTTGAACAGGCGATCCTCAAGTTCCACTCCCTCAAGATGGACGAAATCAACAAGATCATCGACGAGCTGTGGCGCAACGCGTACCAAGGCACCGACGTAGATACCGTGCGAATCCGCTCCGATAACGAAGGCGGCGCCCGCAACCGCACGTACAACTACCGCGTCGTCATGGTCAAGCGAGACAATGAGATGGACATGCGCGGGCGCTGCTCCGCCGGCCAGAAAGTCCTCGCCTCGATCGTCATCCGCCTCGCGCTTGCCGAGTGCTTCGGCACTAACTGCGGCCTGATTGCCTTAGACGAGCCCACGACCAACCTTGACCAGCAGAACATTAAGGGTCTCGCCGAATCCATTAGCCAAATTATCCAGATCCGGCGCAAGCAGGCGAACTTCCAACTCTTGGTCATTACCCACGACGAGCAGTTCCTCCGCGAGATGAACTGTAGCGATTACACCGATGTGTATTGGCGTGTTGGACGCGACAAGGATCAAGAGTCGTATATCGAGCGGCAGAACATATCTGAGGTAAATGCTCTCCTTCCGGCGTACATGTTAACGATCTCGAGGACGGAGATACGAAATCGAGCTGTGTTTCCCGATTACTTACCAGCATAATAGGTCGCCTGATCCTGGGACCTGGACGATTCGCTACTGCGCCTCGTATTATGATCCATTCAACATCTGACTACGACATCATTTATCGGCGCTACCTCATAGGGTGAATCGTATTTCCACATTGCATTTCACGGCGTTTTTGATACAGATGCTTTGTTTCCAGCCCCTCTGTCATGGTGGGGGCATAAAGTGGAGTTCTGGAGAGTGTAGGTGGTCGTGTGCAGAGGAAGAATCAATGCAAGACACCCCATGTTGCTCTATCTTCTAAGGCCTGTTGGCCTAATCCCAGCAGACCATGTGGTTCATACTGACCCGCTCCTTCTCACGCAGCAAAGCAGAACTGACCTTGTACGTCCCCAATTATTATGTTTACCTTGCCAACTCTTATGTGATTTTCGCCATTAACATTGCGTATACGTGTTAGCACCAAACGGAGTGTCCTCGCTGCATTCCTACGCTTGGATCGAGGCCTAGGGCGTACGTACTTTTTTTGGTGTTCGCCATTAGAGCATACATGTTGCCGCTCGCTGCGCACCTTGGAAAGTAGGTTCGTGCCCAAAACTTTACGGCGGCTGTGGCACGCCGTTTGCGGAAACGACGAAGAACATCATTTCAGACTTCTAGCCTGTTTCATAGCAATTACCCGATAAGTCGCGTGCTAAATCCTAGCAATCGTATAGAAACTTCTACACTTTAATACAGATTTTAAAAGGAAAGCTAGAATTATAAATAGAGACGGCTAGCGGTAAAAGAAACGTATAATAGTAAAAAGATATATAGTATATATATTTAAAAAAAAATTTTAAATTACTAATTTTAGCCTATAAATAGCTGCGGTAATAATTAAAAAATAATTAAAAATAGTAAGTAAGATAATTTTATTTTATAAAATATAAATTTATAAAGAAAGTCTATAAAATAGTATTAACTAAAAAAATAAAGTAAAATATTATAAAAATAAAAATCTAATATAATAGGCTTATAAAGTAGTTAAAAATTAATTAAAATTTTAAATTATAAGTATTTTAAAGACGTAGGTAAGTTATAATATTAGTTAAAATAGTTAAGGACGTTGGTAGTTTTAGTTCTAAATAAAGCCTAAAAAATTTTAATAAAAGTTAATTTAGAGAAAGGTAAATAAAAAAACGTATTTAGTATAAGAGATATACTAAAACTTTATCTAAAGGCGATAATAAATTAAAAAATAATAAATTAAAAAA
Source organism: Pleoardoris graminearum (assembly GCA_030770415.1). Classification (NCBI taxonomy): domain Eukaryota; kingdom Fungi; phylum Ascomycota; class Dothideomycetes; order Pleosporales; family Didymosphaeriaceae; genus Pleoardoris; species Pleoardoris graminearum. The sequence continues at coordinate 286,178 of JASEKS010000071.1, read as the reverse complement.
TAATAAATTAAAAAATAATAAATTAAAAAATAATAAATTAAAAAATAATAAATTAAAAAATAATAAATTAAAAAATAATAAATTAAAAAATAATAAATTAAAAAATAATAAATTTAAAACCAAAACCTATATAATAGAGATTTATTATTTATAACTTTTACTTAATTATAAGCGTGCTGGTTGGTTGGGACGGTGGGTCGTTGGGACAGGCGCGGGCAGAGGCTCGACGAAGAGACCCACCTTGAGAGTGATGTGACATGGCCGCTGTACCACCATTTACTTGGAGAGGGGTAACCCTTCGCGATCCCCCTCAATCAACCGCATGGCAAATGGAAAACGCTGCAAAGACGGGAAGTAAAAGACTACAACCGGGCCCATAGTACCTCGTACCAATGATATATGGACCTTGCAGTACACCGGATTAATCGCCGTTATATATATGAGGCAACATTTCCAACAACAAGCGAACAAGCTCCCAGCGCAGACAGTCTTATGGTGACTATTTCTTACTATCCATGGGATTCGGACAGTTCCGGAGGAACCGGTGGCTATAGAGTCGAAATGGAGTATTCGGCCTCGTGGGGTGAAGATTACGGTGGGTATGAACTAAACTTTCATGTCCGCGCGCGAGACGACCATGGCTGGGCGGAACGAATAGACGACGATGAAGAGGAAGATTATCCCAAGGATATCCTCTGGGCTTCCACAGGATTCGCCCTCGAATTTTATCCCAACGCTTCAGCAGGAGGGTGGGGATGAATTCTACGAGAAGTATGTCCAAGACAGTAGAGAGCCTAATGCATGCCATCAATACGAACTTCGGACGGCGAATGAAGTGTGTGCGCTGTATACAGACCTGCGGCTAGGTCACCGCGGAGTAGTATCCGTTTCACCCCCGCCCTCCGATAGCTTGGATCATTGGGCGACCATCGCAGACAGTTGCTTGTACCACTAGGAGGATCAACTACACGCTCCATGTGTGATGCCGCAGGCCTACCGCGTTGAAGTTGCGGCAGATGTTGATTTCACCTATGTGCTGTAGCTGAACATCCGATTCGGTTGGAGAAATCCGGGTGATGAGACGAGAGACTCAACATTACGCTGGCGAGCAGGTAAAGACGAGCGTTGGACCCACGGGTTTGTGACGGAACCCAGTAAACGTTTCGAGCTTTTCATCATTTCCGACGTGCTGCGGGATTCTGTGCAGCGCGGGATCTTTTTGTCTGAGATTGCTACGCAAAGGTGGTACAAAATAGATGAGCGTCCATGTTCCATTGTTATCCATGTCAGAGAAGAGTTGAAGTACAAAGAGGAGCAAGACCTTCGTGCGAAGGGCCTTCCCATCTTCCCCTCCAACGCGGTTGAACGGTGGGATGCCGTGCAAGGCGCACTTGATAATGTGAGTACTTTCTTGTTCCTAAGACACTGCTACTAATGACGGCTTTCTTACACCTTTTCCGCAGTCCAAGAACGCCGTCTATGTTTTCGTCAAGAGCAATGAACAGAGAACGCTCCTAGACGTAAGTGCGTCACATGGCTCTCGGAGACGATACCTGGTAACTCCTCAGCAGCGCAAAATCGTCAAGCCAGTAACGAGGACTTAGGACAAGCCGATTAATGAAGACTAGGGGAAAGATACCCTCCCCAAAGAAGCGAGTGTCAATAAATATATTGACCAAATGGATTAGAGGAGAGCAAATCTTTTCACAAAGTGCGAGCATTAGTCTGTTCGGTACCAGGAAGGGGTCGAGATGTGGTATCTCTGTGCGTATAATAGTTTCCTCTCTGCAACAATTTTCTAATAACCGGTCAGATTTCCGATACGAGACTGGTGGATCGCTTAGCAGATTATTAAGAGACCACTACCTTCGGGTGCAGCAGCACCGGGCGGCCTCCGCTCCCGCGCAGGATCCTAATTTCCAGATATATCTTCTGGAGGTCTTTTTATGGGTCGTGTGCGAACGTTTGATTAGGGCTTGTGAGCGCTTATAGTACGATCCGCATGTTAGGGATAAGTAGTTAGACTAACAATGATTTTCCTATAATAATCTATATAGGAATTTCGCTATTTGTATCTAATATACTATTATAATAAATCATTTTTAGAATATTCTACCCCCTTTAAAAACTAAAATACGCCTTTTTTTTAGATAGACGCTATTTTCTACCGTATCTGCCTAATAAAGAAATAGCTATATATATACTCCTTTTTTTAAAAAATTTAATAAACGTTTCATTCTTTTGTTTTATTTAATTCTATTAGTATTAAATTAAGTTATAATTATATTATTAATTTGTTTAATCTAATTAGATCTAGTACGCTACGTTAAATTTATTTAATAATAGATTCTTATTTAATAAAACCTATAATATTAAAAATACCTTTATATAATAAGGCTTATTAATTAAAATTTTAGCTTTTTATACTTTTATAATAATTTTTTAGTAGTATTTTATACTTTTAAACATTTTACTATTTATTGGTAAAATAGGGTGTATTTAAACAATACTTATAATAGAAAGAGAAATTATACTTTATATATATAAAATATATAAAAAATTTAAAAAACTATTATATTTATATATTAATTAAATAAATAGTGTAGCTGTGGTAACTCGGAACGACTAAAAGGAATTTTAAAAAGGAGGAGTATGTATATACCTTTATAAAAAAAACTATTATATTTTTAAATACTTGCCCACTATACTACCCTACTAATATCTTTTTTTTATATATATTTTTTAAAATTATATTACACATTTAGTACAGTACCTATATTTTTTTAAAAAAAAATTAATAATTATTAACTACTATACACCCGTCTCGACAGAGTTCTAAAAATATTAAAATTATAATAAAATAATTAATATAAAATATTTTATTTTATATAGTTATATACTAAACTCTTTATTTTTATTACTCTAGACCTATTAGCTATTATCTTCTTATAGTCCTTATAGCCTAATTTAAAGAATTTTTTAGTATTTAGGCCTTACGGTACCCACTACGCTTTTATAATATTATATACCTATAGTTCTATAATACACCTAGGGTTATTTAGCCTACCCTTATATAAAGCCTTTAAGTTATTTTACTACTTTTATATAAAGTTCCAATTTAATTATAAAAGTTATATAAATTATTAGTTTTAGTAATAGACTTATTAGAATAGTAATAGTTATATTTAAAATAGTTATTATATACTGTCCTATACTTTAAGTATTTAGTAAATATTTAAGAGTACTAGTAATACTAGTTTTTTATTTAATCTATAAGGCGTTCTATCTTATTATTTATATCTTAGTTAAATTTTTAATCTTTTAGTAATAGCTACTATAAGTATATATTATTTTTTAGTTATATTAGGTATACTATTATAGAGTACTCCTAAGTATAAGTATAAAAAACTTATTTATTTTTTTATATTTTATTTTTATTACGTTTTATACTATTTATTAATATTATAAACTAATAGCGTTATGGTAGACGTATTACGTAATTTAAAATAATATTTTTTTAACTAAGTTTACGCTAAGTCTCTATAGTATTTATTAAACTTTTTACTAAAATAATAATACTAAAGATTTACTAAAATAAGTTACGTATATACCTAGCTTATCTAGTAGACTTATAAAATAAACAAGAGGCTATATCTACTATTATTAGCACCTACGCCGCCTATAAGTAAAAAAAAAATATCTACTATCTAATTAGTAATACTTACTAAATAAAAATAAAAGTAAATACTTATTTAATTTATACGTCCTAGTAGGGCCGCTTTAGAGTTTATTATATTTAGGTTTTTTTTTATTATTTTATATTTTATAAGTATACTAATAGATCTACTTTATTTTATTATCCCTAGCTTTTTAATAACGCTAAGTCTTTTAGTTATTTTTTATTAACTACTTACTTCTATATAGCCTTTATCCTATTAGTTTAAGATTTATATATAATTATATATATAGCTATAAAAGATAGTAGTATATTAAAAAGGGCTTTAAAGTAACTAAGAATAATATACTTAAAAAACTATTCTTTACTAAAAAGTTATATATATATAGATTAGTAAAAAACTAGTTAATAAGTTATATATAGGTAGACGGATTATATTTTAGTTAATTTTAAATTTTATTTTATATAGAGGAAAACCAAGCTAGAAATTACTAGAGTCTAAAATTAAAAAGTTAGAACTATTTATATAAATAAAAGCGCTAAAGGACCGTAATATATATATATATATAAAAAAAAAATTTTCTATTCTAAAAAGTTTTATAAACTAGTAATATAAATTTTAAAGTATCTTTCTATAATATACCCCTTAATTAAACTAATAAAAACAGCTTAATTATCTAAGTAAATAAAAATTAATTTTTTTAAACTTATAGTAGCTATAGAATTAATTTTAAAAAAAAGCTTTTTTAAGTAGATTTTTAGTAGGTAGCGTTGCTAGGTAATAGAGTTTTAAAATAAAAAACCGGTTATAATAGGCGCGCTAGCGTTTAATAGTATAAATAATATTTATATATTCTCTCTACTAACTTTTTTAAAATAATTTTTACTTTTTTTGTACTTTTTATTATTATTTCTACGCGCTTTTATACCGTTAATTTTATATTATAGCTCTTTTATCTAATTTTTTTAATAGCTCTTTAAGCTCTCTAACTATTATAGATATTATAAATTAGTTATTTATATTACTGCCGCTGTAACTATAGTAAACTATAATTTTTTTTTTAATTTTTACTTTTTAGAATTTATCTAGATTTCTAATCTCTAATTCTTTTTTTTCAAAATTCTACTAATTTTTACGTAATAGTTTAAAGATATAATAAAAGATTTTTAGTATAAAATTAAGTTTAACTACTTAAATTTAATTAAGTATAATTAGTATTTAAAATATCTTAAATATACTAAAGTTAGTAAGAAGCTAATAGAGTCTAATTTTTTAGTTTTTAGTATTTTACTTACTATTATTTTTTAGCCTGTAATTACGCTCTGTAAAAAAAAAATAAGTAAAAAAAAAATATAAAAAGTATAAAAAATTTTAATAATAGGTAGTTTAGTAAAGTTAAGGTGCTATTTAGCCTTAAATAGAAATTTTTATAACTTACCTAGAAATTTCTGTATCATAATATTTAGAAAATCTTTTACTTTATCTATAAAAAAATATATAGTTACTATAAGCTTTAAATAATTATTTTATATATTTAATAAATAAAGATTTTTTCTTTTTTTTTATTAAAAAGTTTTATAGATTTCTTAATTTTTAAAAAAGTTTTTTTCCCTACTATTATAAGTTTACAAAAATTATTTTTTATTTTTAATAAATAAAGCGTACACTTGTTTAGTTTAAAAAACTTTATAACTTTTTTAAATTTTAGGTAATAATTTTTCCGATTTACTGTCTAGTAATTCTAATAATCTTTTTAGTTTAATATTTATATTACGCCCCTAAATAGCTGTCTAAGAGCTAGCCGAAAAGTATATAATATTTTTATAAAAAGTTTAATACTAATAAAAAATTAATTAAGCTTTAAAAGTTATTAATTCTATTTAGCCTATTCTTTTTATTTAACTTTTTTAAGCGTAGCCCGTTATTAACGCTTTTTTTACTTTAGCTTTTTTAAACTTTATTAAGTTAGATTTAAAAAATAGGCTGCACCCTATAGTAAATAAAAGTAAATTTAAGATTATTAAAAAAAATAAAAATAATAAACTATTTACTCTACAGACTCTATCGCGCTATAAAAATAAAAATAATATTAATAAAAAATATTTTAAGCTTTTTAGTTTATAGTTTTTTTAAGCTTTATCTATTTTTCTATATTAGAATTAAAAGAGTTTTCGAACTAATAAATAGTATTAATATAATTTAATATTATTAATAGATTATAGAATTAAAGCGCTTTATATTTTACTTTTATTATCTAAGTAGTACTTTATTTAGTAAGAATAATAGAAGTTACTATAATACTAAAATATAAGACTTTTATTATTAAGTATATATAAACGGATATAGCTGTAAACTAATATATATACTAATATTTTAATTTAGATAATTTAAAAAAATTATATATTTATTATTACAGTTTTAATTATATTTAAGAGATTATTAAATATTTTTTATATTATTATAAGCCGCTCTATAGTAAGAAAGCAAAAGAGCTTACTTATAAAAAAGTATAGTTCTTTAATTTACTTCTAGTAATTTTTATTAATATAGATTTTATAAATTATAGAGCTTAATAAATTATAAACTGCTATTAGGTAGATAATAAAAATAGATAAAAACTTAGACAGTAATTTTATAAATAATATTTTTAATAAAATTACTTTGCGCTGTGCTTAAGTTATTTAAAAGTTTAGTAAGCTAGTAAAGTTATTAATCTATTAAGTATATCTATTAGGTTATTATATAATTTTTATTATTTTATTATTTTTCTATTTTTTTATTATATAATTTTTTAAAGCGTTACAGTTTTATATTATTTATTATAAATTATAGAGGAAAACGAGCTAAAAATTACTAAATTCTAAAATTAAAGAGTAAGGACTAATTCTATAAAAGAAAGCGCTAAAGAGCCGTATTATATATATATAAAGAAGAAATAAATACTCCGTTCTAAAGAGTTTTATAAGTTAATAATATAAACTCTAAAATATCTTACTATAATACACCCCCTAATTAAACTATTAAAAAAATAGCTTAACTGTCTAAAGTAGTTTAAAATTAATTTTTTTAAACTTATAGCAGTCGTAGAATTAATTTTAAATAAAGCTTTTTTAAGTAAAAAATTTAGTAAGTAGCATTACTAGGTAATAAAGCTCTAAAGTAAAAGACTAATTATAGTAGGCGTACTAGCGTTAGTAGTATAAAAAGTATTTATATAATCTTTTTACTAATATTTTTTAAAATAATCTTTACTCTTTTTATACTTTTAACTATTACTTTTATATTTTTTTATACTATCTATACCGTTTTTATACTCTTTTATTTAATTTTATTTTTCTAAATAGTTTTTTAAGCTCCCTAACTATTATAAGTATTATAAATTAATTATTTATATTACTATTACTGTAACTATAGTAAGCTGTAATACTTTTTTTAATTTTTATTTTTTAGAATTTATTTAGATTTTTAAGTTCTAATTTTATCTCTTAAAAACTCTACTAATTTTTATTTAATAGTTTTCTAATTCCTCTTATATTACTATAATTAGCTGCCTAAATATAATTAAAAGAAAATAGTATTCTAAGTATTATAAACTTACTAAAATTAGTAAGGAGCCGATAGAGTCTAGTTTTTTAGTTTTTAATAAATTACTTAATATAGTCCTTTAGCCTGTTATTACGCTTTATAAAAAGAAGCAGTCTAAAAAAAAAAAAAAAAAAAAATATAAAAAGCTCTAATAATAAGTAACTTAAAAAAGTTAAAACACTATTTAGTTTTAAATAAAAATTATTATAACTTAAATAGATACTCCTGTACTGTAATATTTAATAGCTTATTTACTCTTTTTATAAAATAATACGTAGTTACTATAAACTCTAAATAATTATTTTATATTTTTAATAGATAAAGGTCCTCTTTTTTTTTTTAATTAAAAATTTTTATAGATTTTTTAATCTCTAAAAAAGGTTTTTCTTTTACTATTATAAGCTTATAAAAATCGTCCCGCTTTTTTAGTTTAAAAAGATTTATAGCTTTTTTAAGTTTTAAAAAATAATCCTTTTGTATTATTATTTAGTAATTTTAATAATTTTTTTAGTTTAATACTTATACCGCGCTCTATAACAGCTATTTATTAGTTAGTTTATAAATAACTAAATACTATATAAGAAGCTTAACGTAAATAAAAAATTTAGTAAACTTTTAAAATTATTAATTTTATCTAGCCTATTTCCTTTAACTAAACTTTTTAAGCGCTTAGCGCTATTAGTATACTTTTTAATTTAACTCTTTTAAGCTCTACTAGATCGGGTTTAAGAAATAGGCTACGCCCTATAGTAGAGAACAAATCTAAAAGTAAATCTAAAAAAAATAAAAATAGTAAACTATTTATTTTATAAATTTTATTACGCTATAGTAATAAAAATAATATTAATAAAAAATATTTTAAACTTTTTAGTTTATAGTTTTTTTAAGCTTTATCTATTTTTTTATATTAGAATTAGAAGAGTTAGAAAACTATTAAATAGTATCTATATAACTTAATATTACTAATAGTTTATAGAATTAAAATATTTTATATTTTACTTTTATTATTTAAGTAGCGCTTTATCTAGTAAAAGTAATAGTAGTTACTTTAATACTAAAATATAAAACTCCCGTTATTAAGCGTATAAGAGTAGATATAGCTATAAACTAATATATATATAAATATCTTAATTTAAAAAATTAAAAAAAAATATATACTTACTATTATAGTTTTAGTTATATTTAAGAGATTACTAAGCGCTTTTTATTTTATTATAAGCCGCTTTATAGCAAGAAGGCGAAAGAGCTTACTTATAAGTAGGTATAATTTTTTAATTTACTTTTTTTAATCTTTACTAACGTAGATCTTATAGACTATAAAACTTAATAAATTATAAACTATTATTAGGTAGATAATTAAGCTAGATAAAAATCTAGGTAGTAATCTTATAAATAATATTTTTAATAAAATTACTTTGCGCCGCGCTTAAGCTATTTAAAAGTTTAGTAAACTAGTAAAGTTATTAATTTATTAAGTATATCTATTAAATTATTATATAATTTTTTATTATTTTGTTATCTTTCTACTCTTTTATTATAAAGTTTTCCTAAATAGTACGGTTTTAAATTATTTATTATAAATAATAGCTAATAAGCTATATAATATCTAATTTAAAGCGCTTTGCGCTCTATTATTATATAACTTTTTAGAATTCTAGTTTAGTAATTTTTTCTTTTATATCTTTAAGATTTAGTTACTCTTTAAATCTTTAGAATTACTAAGCTATAAGAGCTTTTATTAACCTATTAGCTAGTATATTACTTATCTAAAAATATTTAATTTTAAAACTCCCTTTTAAATATTTCTAATATAGCTATATATTTTATATATTTATATAGCGTAAACGGGTAGTTATATACTTATTTTTACTTATAACTAGTCTAATTATTTATTAGTTATTATAGAATATATACTACGTAGCTTTAAAATCTAGAGTAAGTTTTTTAAAAAAGCGCTTTAGAGCTATTATTTTTTTATTTATATACTTAAGCGTAAGGAGCTCTACTTTAGTAGTTAATATAGTAATAGTAGCCTATTTTATAGTTTTTTAAATAATTATACCCCTAAATAATATAATAATATAGTTATATAAAAATTATTTATTTTCTAAATTATCTATAAACAAAGCGTTTAAATAAATTATAAATTTTAGGCCTTTATATACCCTATATTAGATTACTTAAAAGTATAATTTATAAAAAAACGTAATTACGTATTTTATTATAGTAAAATACTCTTTACTTAAATTAGTTAAAAAATAAGAAAGTTTTAAAATAGTAAATACTATATCTAGTCGTATTATAATAGTAGTATAAAATATAAATTTAATACGCTTTTAATACGCCTTAATTTTAGTTTTTATTACTTTTCTCTTATTCTTAACTAGCTTTTCTAATAGTAAAGGCGTTAGTAAAAAAAGTACTAAATTAGCTACCTTAAATTTCTTTGCAATTTTTTTAATATATAAATTATAAATTAGCGTAATCGTTTAATTTTTTTAATTTTTAATTACTTATATTTTAAAATACTATTTTATAGCTCCGCGTACCTCTATTTTATATATTCTTAAAAGCTTATTACGCAGTTTAAAAGCTTTTTATTAATAAATTTTATAGTATAAAAGTAGAATATTATTTATATAAAAAAGTATAAAGATTTTACGATCTACGTTAAAAAATAAATAAAATTTTTTTTTTAAGTAGATAAGGCTAAGCTTAGCTAGAGTACTAGAAAATTTTTTATATTATAGTATAAATAAGTCCTGTAGGCTATATAAAGCTTAATTAAGCTTTATATAATTATTTTTTTATTTATAACTATTAAGTAGTTTACACTATACTAGGTTTAAGGGGTTAATTAGTATATTAAAGAATATACTAATTATATTAAGCTATAAAATCTCTAAGTTAAATTTTATTATAATTATTATAGTTATATAAAAGGAGCGTACTATAAATATTATAATATATATTAATAAAAGCGTATCTCTTAACTAGAGGTTATTTCTAATAATTAAGTAAGTTTTATATTTTATAAAATAACTATCCTAATTAAACTTATAGGTAAAAATTTATTTAAGTAAAAGTAGACGTTTAGTACTATTAGAGCGCGTAACTACCTACTAAGTTTATTTTTTAAAAAGTGTAGTTTATTTTTTATATACAGCCTAGTAAAAGAGTAGGCTAAATAAATATAAAAAAATTACTTTTTATATTACCGGCTCTTTTAAAAGCTTATTATAGTATATATAAGTTTTATATTAAAATATTATTTTTTTAAGGCCCTATTCTATATAGTAGCTTAAACTATAATATTAATAATTATAAACTTTTTATACTCTTCCTGTATAAGATTTATATTAAAAATAAATATATTTATAAAGTTATACTAGAGAGAGCTATCTATACTATTTAGTAAAGTACTTATAAGTTTTATATTATATAATAGCTCGCTCTCTAGATTAGGGCTTAATAATATATAAATACTAAAGGGGTTTTTATCTCTACCCCTTAGTTTATTAGAATTTTTAAAATTTAATTTACGTTATCTTTAGCTCTATTAAGTAGTTAGGTTATAATCTCTTATAGGTTTTTATATCCTATAAGTATAAGTACTAACTATTTTATTTAATAAAAAGAGTTTTATATTGCTAATTTAAGTAATAGTATTAGATAAGCTTTTATCTACTATTTAAGAATTTTATAAACTTTTTATTTTAAGCTATTCTACTTCTTTACTAAAGTATACTTTATAAAAAATACTAAAGTATTTATTTTTTTTAGAGTTTATACCCCTAAGTTCTTTAGGCTTTAAAATAGGCTAAGGAGAGATTAAACTAATATTTATATTATATAATATATAAATTCGCGGCTATTAGCTAGCTACGTTAATAATTTACGTATATACTATTTATATAAAGTTTTACTTACCTAATTAGCTAAAAAAATAAAATAAGATCTACGCTAAAGTACCCTTAAGCTATTATTTAAATTACACGATATTTTTACTAATTTTTAACTTATTAGAGTTATAGACTTACGTATTAAAAATTTTATTAAACGCTTTACTAATATTTATAATCTTAATAGTATATAAAATATTTATAAACTTTATAGCCTTTTCTTATAAGATAGGCTAATCTTCTTTTTCTTTATAAAAAAAAGTTTTATTAAATATAATATTACGCGTCGTAATAACTTAGTTAAGTAATAGTACCTATATTTTATAGATATTAAAAGCTATATAACTAACTAAATATTTAATATAGACTTATAAATTTATTTTAAATCTATACTTATTACGTTTAGCTGCGTAATCTCTATTTAGTAGATATACGTAATAATTATAGATATATATATTACTTTAATTTAAGTATAAATCTGCCGTTTAGTACTTTGTAAGCTTAAATTTATAGTAATAAAAATACTATCTAAACTAGCTATAAAAGATTTTATTTAAAAATTATATACTCTTAGAAGCTATTAGACTAATATTATAAAATACTATAACTGCTTTTATAATTTTTAGCTAAAACTTTTTTAGTAAATTTATACTAAGTCTTATAATAATAGTTTTATTAATAATTTTTTAGTTAGCGCATTTAGCGCCGCCGTTTAGTTTATATATATAAAAAAATAGTATTTTAATACTTATACTAAACTCTTTTACTTATTTTTTAATATATAATCTTTTATACTATAGATAGGTAGTAATATTATTATTTTAGAAGATTTTTATAATTTTAAGTTTATACTAGATATATACCTACGTAGTAAAGCTTAAAAATACTTTTATAAGTTTTAAAAGTAACTTTACCTATAAATTTTATATATAAACCTTCCTACTATAGTTATTTTTAATTAATAATATCTACTACTCTTCGAATCTTCCTTTAGGTATATTAAAGAGATTTTATAATATACGCTAATATAGTTAAGGCGATTTTTTTTTAAATTTTTAAGAGATTACTTAAGCCGCGTATATAAGAGAGTATTATTTATAATATATACGCTTAATATTTAAAATATAAATATTTTACGCTCTATAAATAAGAGTATATAAAGCTTTTTAACTTAAATATTCTACTCTTTAATACTATATATCCTTAGTATTAATACGTAAATATATTAACTATAAATAAAATTTTTAATATACTAGTATTACGCTCTAGACTAAGGAATAAAAGAATAGAGACTTATATTTAATAAATATAAAATTATACTTATAAATAAGCGTTATAAATATAAGACTTTATTCTAAAGATTCTACGTATAGTATATTATTTAAGTTTAAGTACTAAAGTTTTTTATTATATAGGTAAGCTTTAAATACTATATTTAGGTAAAATTCTTCTATAATAGCTATATTTTTTAATATAAAATTTTTTATAAAGTTTCCGTTTAAACCGTTTAAAGCGTTTTTAATTACTTAGATTTTTATACTAAAAATTAAAAAAGCTTATATTCTAGCTTTAATAGTATAAATACTATTAGTTTTTTTAAAAAATTTTAAAAATAAATAGTAATTTATTATTTACTAAATATAAAGCGGTACTATTATTAAAAATAATACTTTTAAAGAGTATATAGGTATTATATAGTCTCTACTAACAAAAACAAAACAAAATAAAAACATTTTTAGTAATCCTTATACACGCTCATTTTTATGACTGTATCCGGGGGAATAACTTTTTTTAGCCTATACCTTTTTTGGACTAGTGTCTCGGCACTACACTTTACCTCTCTTTACAAGATAGGTATTATAGTTTTATATAAAATATATATTATTATTTTATTTTAATTTACTACTTATAATAAGCGAGGGATTAATAACTATATATATAAAAGAGCTAAAGAATTTTAGCTTATTAGATCTTTTACTCTATAAGGTATTTCTCTTAAGCTACCCCTTTTACTTAAATATATTATAAAAAGCTATAAATTTATTAAATTTAAAATACTTAAAAAGCTTTTTTTTTTTTTTTTTAGAAAGCGGCGCAGTCTAACTAGTATAAGTACTTATTAATACTAACTATAGATAGTAGCACTTAGTAAGTTTCTAATAGTATCTTTTAAGTTTATAAAAGTATTAGTATAATTTACCCTTATTTTTTAGCTATAAGCTATCTAATTAGGAGGATAGGTTTTATTTACTAAGTATTATAAAAATCCCGGAGCTTTTAGTATATAATTTAATAATTTTATTTTATAATATTACTTAAAAGATTCTTCTTACTTCTATTAAAAAGAGTTTTTTACTTTTAAGTATTAATTTTTAAACTTAGGTTATATATATCTACTTTACTTAATTAGGTACTAATTTCTTACTAATAGTAGTAAAAAAGTTAATAATAGCTAGCTTATTCTAAACGTTACTAAGTTTATATACTTTTACCTTTATATAAAGAGCTTTCTATTTATAATACTATAGCTTAGTAACTATTTTTTTATACTCTACTTTCTTTAAATAAGTATAGTATTATTATTATATAATATTCTTAGCTACTGTATTAGTAGTTAAGAGCTCTTATTTAAAAAAATAAATAATTAAGTAAGTTAAGATATTCCTCTTAATAGTATAATATATTTAAACAGCGCTTATAAGCTCTAAAACTACTATTATACTAATTTAATTTTAAATATTTATTACTTAGTTCGCTTTAATAGTATAATTAATTAAACGGGCTTAGTATATAGCTATTTTAGTAATATAATTACAGTAAATTCTTATAATTTTAGTATTAAATACTTTTATAATACGTAAAAGCTCTAGTATTTATAAAAAGTTATAAAAATTATTAACGCTTTTAAGGTTAAAATTAATAAAATCCTATATATAGTAAAGAGTATACTATATTTTAAACTACGTATACTAAGTTAGCTAACTTACTAAATTAGTAAGTTAGATAATATTAGTTAGGAGGAATATAGTAGCTTTAGATATTATAATACTTAAAAAATTATTAGTTATAAAACTTACTAAGCGTTTAATAGTTAAAGATATAAGTCGTTATTATATATATATATAAATAAAATAATGCTTACTAGGTCTATAGGACTAAGAACTTTTAAATAAAAGGTTAAAAAATTAATTAGAGCTTTAGAAAATAGGATTTCTAATAATTAAATACGCAGGGAAAATCTTTTTTTACTTTTAAAATACTAGACTTATAACTATAGAGAAAAACGAGCTAGAAATTACTAAATTCTAAAATTAAAGAGTAGAGACTAATTTTATAAAAGAAAACGCTAAAAAGCTATATTATATATATATAAAAGAGAAATAAATACTCTATTCTAAAGAGTTTTATAAACTAGTAATATAAGCTCTAAAGTATCTTACCGCAATATAAATAATAACTTAAAAACTATTTAATATCTAATTTAATACGCTTTATATTTTATTATTATATAATTTTTTAAAATTTTATTTTAGTAATTTTTTCTTTTATATTTTTAAAATTTAGTTATTTTCTAAATCTTTAGAATTATTAAATAGTAAGAGCTTTTATTAACCTATTAGCCGGTATATTACTTATTTAAAAGTATTTAATTTTAAAACTTCTTTTTAAATATTCTTAGCGTAGCTATATATTTTATATATTTATATAGCGTAAGTAGGTAGTTATATATTTATTTTTGCCTATAATTAGTCTAATTATCTATTATTTATTATAAAATATATACTACGTAGTTTTAAAATCTAAGATAAGTTTCTTAAAGAAGCGCTTTAGAGTTATTATTTTTTTATTTATATATTTAAGCGCGAGAAGCTCTGCTTTAATAGTTAATATTATAATAATAGCCTATTTTATAGTTTTTTAAATAATTATACTGCCGAATAATACAATAATTTAACTATATAAAAATTATTTACTCTTTAAATTATCTATAAATAAAATATTTACATAAATTATAAGTTTTAGGTTTTTATATACCCTATATTAGATTGCTTAACAGCGCGATTTATAAAGGAATATAATTATATATTTTAATATAGTAAAGTGCTCTTTACTTAAATTAGTTAAAAAATAAAAAAGTTTTAAAACGGTAAATACTATATCTAATTATATTATAATAATATTATAAATTATAAATTTAATACGCTCTTAATATATTTTAATTTTAGTTTTTATTACTTCTCTTTTATTCTTAACTAGTTCTTTTAATAGTAATAGTATTAATAAAAAAAGCGCTAAATTAACTATTTGAAATTATTTTATAATTTTTTTAATATATAAATTATAGATTAGTATAATTATTTAATCTTTTTAATTTCTAATTACTTATATTTTAAAATACTATTTTATAGTTTTATATATTTCTATTTTGTATATTTCTAAAAACTTATTACGCAGTTTAAAAGTTTTTTACTAATAAATTTTATAGTATAAGAGTAGAATATTATTTATATAAAAAAGTATAAAGATTTTATAATTTATATTAAAAAATAACACTCCTAAGTAGAAGTATAAAAGACTTATTTATTCTTTTATATTTTATTTTTATTACGTTTTACCCCGCTTACTAATATTAAGAACTAATAATATTATCGTAAACTTATTATGTAATTTAAAATAATATTTTTTTATCTAATTTTATATAAGCCTTTATAATATCTATTAAACTTTTTACTAAGATAATAATACTACCTAAAGGTTTATTAGTAAAGTAAGTTACGTATATACCTAGCTTACTTAGTAGTTTTATAAAATAATAAAAAGAACTATATTTATTATTCTTAGTACTTACGCCGCTTATAAATAAAAAGAAAAGAATACTTACTACCTAATTAGCAACGCCTATTAATTAAGAATAAAAGTATACTTAGTATCGCCTAGCCCTATAGTAATATATTACTTAATTAAGGGCGTTTTAAATTTTAAGCGCATACTTTTAGACGCGTATTATTTTATTTATTTAGTTTTAATATTATTTAAGATTTACTATAAGTTTTTTATACTATTTACTCTTTTTTACCTTTTATATTATTGCGTACACGGTTTAGCACTTAACAGAGTTCCCTCACTGCGTTTATACCCCTGGATCGAGGTCTAGGCGTACTTTTACTTTTCGATTACCTTTTATATATACCTTATAGTTTCTATTTAAATAAAAAAGCTCTTTTTTACGTATTAGTTTTTTTAATAGTATACACTAAATACGTAGCTAAATATATAAAAAATAATAAACCTTTACTTTTTAGTTTAGCTAGTAGCTATTTTAGGCACTATTTTAATAAGTTATTTATAAAAAAATTTATTAATTACTAAAATACTATAGACTACCTTTAGGGCTAAAATTATAGTATTACTATATAGTTTTTACATAATTTTATTAATAAAGGGCACGTCTATAATAAGGATAGGTAATAGGTTTTTATTAATAGCTTAAGGTATAACGGCGGTAACAGTAATAATATAAAATAATTTAAAAAAAACTAAATAAATATTTAGCAGAACTTTAAGAAGTAGAAGATAATATAGTATAGAATATAGGTAAATAGCTAGACTTATATAAAGGCTAGATATTATAGGCTTTAGGCACTAGTTTAATAATTTTATTAGTTTTAAAGTTTATACGCTTAGTAACCTCTAGGTTAACTAACTACTTTATATATAATTACAAGTAGTTACTAATTTATAAATATAGATTAGAGTGTAAGCAGAGCGTCGCTGTATTTAATAAAATATTTTACCCTTACTAAAAGGAAGGAGTATAACTTTTAAGAATTTAAAATTTATACTACTTATATATAGCCTTATTATATATTAAGCTATTTAGTATTTATTAAGTTTTTATTATTATATTATATTGCGGCTTTATAAAGCTCGCGAAGTATATTAATTATTAATTATTATTAAAAAATAAATAAAACTTTTCTTTTAAATAGATAAGGCTAAGCTTAGCTAAGGTACTAAAAAAATTTTTATACTATAATATAGGTAAGTCTTTTAGGCTATATAGAGCTTAATTAAGCTTTATATAATTATTTTTTTATTTATAGCTATTAAGTAGTTTACACTATACTAGATTTAAGGGGTTAATTAGTATATTAAGAAACGTACTAATTATATTAAGCTATAAAATTTTTAGGTTAAACTCTACTATAATTATTATAGTTATATAAAAGGAGTGCGCTATAAGCGTTACAGTATATATTAATAAAAGTATATTTTTTAACTAGAGATCGCCTTTAATAATAAGACGAGTTTTATACTTTATAAAGTAACTATTCTAATTAAACTTATAGATAAATACCTACTTAAATAGAAGTAGTTATTTAATACTTTTAGAGCGCGTAATTATCTACTAAATTTACTTTTTAAAAAGTATATTTTATTTTTTATATATAGCCTAGTAAAAGAGCAGGCTAAATAAATATAAAAAAATTATTTTTTATATTACTAACTCTTTTAAAAGCTTATTATAGTATATATAAGCTTTATTTTAGAGTATTATTTTTTTAGGGCCCTATTCTATATAGTAGATTAAACTATAATATTAATAGTTATAAATTTTTTACACTTTTCCTATATAAGATTTATATTAAAAATAAATATATTTATAAAGTTATACTAGAGAGAGCTATTTATACTATTTAATAAAGTATTTATAAGTTTTATATTAGATAATAGCTCGCTTCTTAGGTTAAGGCTTAATAATATATAAATACTAAATAGGTTTTTATTTCTACTCTCTAGTTTATTAGGATTTTTAGAATTTAATTTATATTACTTTTAGCTCTATTAAGTAGCTAGGCTATAGTCTTTTATAGGTCCCCGCGTTTTATAAGTAAGAGTACTAATTATTTTAGTTAATAAGAGAAGCTTTATATTATTAATTTAAATAATAGTATTAGCCGAGCTTTTATCTACTATCTAAAGATTTTATAGATTTTTTACTTTAGACTATTCTGCTCTTTTACTAAAATATACTTTATAAAAAATACTAAAGTATTTATTTTTTTAAAGTATATACCCCTAAGTTTTTAGGCTTTAAAGTAGGCTAAGAAGAGATTAGACTAATATTTATATTATATAATATATATATTTGTAGCTATTAGCTAGTTATATTAATAGTTTATATATATACTACTTATATAAAGCTTTACTTATTTAACTAACTAAAAGAATAAAATAAGACTTACGCTAAAATATTTTTAAACTATTACTTAGGTTACGCGATATTTCTACTAATTCCTAGCTTACTAAAGTTATAGACTTATATATTAAAAATTTTATTAAATATCTTATCTATATCTATAATTTTAATAGTATATAAAATATTTATAAACTTTATAGTTTCTTTTTACAAAATAGGTTAATCCTTAATTTCTTTATAGAAAAAAGTTTTATTAACTATAATATTACGCGTTGTAATAACCTAGTTAAGTAATAATATTTATATTTTATAAATATTAGAAGTTATGTAACTAACTAAATATCTAATATAGGCTTATAGATTTATTTTAAATTTACGCTTATTACGCTTAGTTACGTAATTCCTATTTAGTAAATATACGTAATAACTATAAATATATATATTATTTTAATGTAGGCGTAGATTTACTATTTAGTACTTTATAAGTTTAAATTTATAGTAATAAAAATACTATCTAAATTAGTTATAAAGGATTTTATTTAAAAATTATATACTCTTAAAAACTACTAGACTAATATTATAAAATATTATAGCTGTTTTTATAATTTTTAGCTAAAGCTTTTTTAGTAAGTTTGTACTAAGTCTTGTAGTAATAGTTTTATTAATAATTTTTTAGCTAACGCGTTTAGTGCTGCCGTTTAGCTTATATATATAAAAAGGTAGTATTTTTATACTTATACTAAATTTTTTTATCTATTTTTTAAAGCGCAATCTTTTATACTATAGATAAATAATAATAATATTATTTTAGATAATTTTAATAATATTAAATTTATAATAGGTATATATTTATATAGTAAAGCTTAAAAATACTTTTATAAGTTTTAAAAGTAATTTCGCTGGTAAACTCTATATATAAATTTTTTTATTATAGTTATTTTTAACTAATAATATTTACTACTCTCTAAGCCTTTCTTTAGATATATTAAAAATTTTTTATAAAATACGCTAGTATAGTTGTAGTAATTTTTTTTTAGATTTTTAAAAAATTACCTAAGCCGAGTATATAAGGGAACATTACTTATAATATATATACTTAGTATTTAAAATATAAATATTTTATACTCTTTAGACTAAAGTATATAAAGTTTTTTAATTTAAATATTCTGCTTTTTAATACTATATATTTTTAGTATTAGTATATAGATATATAAACTATAAATTAAGTTTTTAATATATTAGTATTATATTTTAAACTAAGGAATAAAAGGATATAGGCTTATATTTAATAAATATAAGGTTATACTTATAAATAAATATTATAAATATAAGGCTTTGTTCTAAAAATTTTATATATAATATATTATTTAAGCCTAAGTACTAAAATCCCTTATTATATAGGCAAGCTTTAGATACTATATTTAGATAAAATTTTTTTATAATAGTTATATTTTTTAGTATAAAATTTTTTATAGAAATTTTATTTAAATTATTTAAACCGTTTTTAATTACTTAGGTTTTTATACTAAAAATTAAAAAAGCTTATATTTTAGTTTTAATAGTATAGATACTATTAGTTTTTTTTAAAAAACTTTAAAATAAGTAGTAATCTATTATTTATAAAATATAATATAGTACTGTTATTAAGAATAGTATTTTTAGAAAATATATAGGTATTATAATTTTATATAGAATATATACTATTACTTTATTTTAATTTATTACTTATAATAAGTAAAGGATTAATAACTATATATATTAAAAAGCTAGGGAATTTTAGTTTATTAGACCTTTTACTCTATATAGTATTTCTTTTAAGTTATTTTTTTTACTTAAGTATATTATAAAGAGCTGTAAATTTATTAAGTTTAAGACGCTTAAGGAGTTTTTTTTTATTTTTTTAAAAAAAGCGGCGTAGTCCGACCGGTATAACTATTTATTAAAACTAATTATAAATAATAGTATTTAGTAGGTTTCTAATAGTATATTTTAAATTTATAAAAGTACTAATATAATTTACTCTTATTTTTTAACTGTAAGCTATTTAATTAAAAAGACGGATTTTATCTATTAAGTATTATAAAAATTCTAAAGCTCTTAATAGTTAATTTAGTAATTTTATTTTATAATACTATATAAAAAATCTTTTCTACTTTTATTAGAAAGAGTTTCTTACTTTTAAGTATTAATTTTTAGACTTAAATTATATATATCTACTCTATTTAATCGGGTGCTAATTTCTTATTAATAGTAGTAAGAAAGTCGGTAACGGCTAGCTTACTTTAAATATTATTAAACTTATATACTTTTATTTTTATATAAAGAGCTTTTTATTTATAATATTATAATTTAGGAGTTATTCTTTTATACTCTACTTTTTTTAAATAAGTATAATATTATTATTATATAATATTCTTAGCTACTATATTAGTAGTTAAAAGCTTTTATTTATAAAAATATATAATTAAGTAAGTTAAAATATCCTTTTTAATAGTATAATATATTTAAATAGCGCTTATAAATGTTAGAGCTACTATTATATTAATCTAGTTTTAGATATTTATTACTTAGTTTACTTTAGTAGTATAATTAGTTATACGGATTTTATATATAACTATTTTAGTCGTATAGTCGCGATAAATTTTTATAATTTTAGGTTTAAACGCTTCTATAATATATAAAAGCTTTAGTATTTAAAGAGGATTATTAAAATTATTAATACCTTTAAGGTTAGGATTAATAAAATTCTAAACGCGGTAAAATATATACTATATTTTAAGTTATATATATTAAGTTAGCTAGCTCGCCGAATTAGTAAAACGGATATTATTAGTTAGGAAAGATAAAATAGTTTTAATTATTATAATACTTAAAGAATTATTAGTTATAAAACTTATTAAGCGTTTAATAGCTAAAAATATAAATTATTATTAGTATATAAATAAAATAATATTTACTAGGTCTATAGAACTAAGAGCTTTTAAATAAATAGTTAAAAAATTAATTAGAGCTTTAGAAAATAGGATTTTTAATAATTAGGTATACAGGGAAAATTTTTTTTTCTTCTAAAACGTTAAGCTTATAACTATAGAGAAAAAATAAGCTAGAAATTACTAAATTCTAAAATTAAAAAGTTAACACTACTTATATAAAAAAAAGCGCTAAAAAGCTGTAATATATATATATAAAGGAGAATAAATTCTCTATTCTAAAAAGCTTTATAAACTAGTAATATAAACTCTAAGGCATCTTTTTATAATATTTTAGTTTAGAGTTGTATTATATTTAATACCGTTATTAAATATAGTTAGTATAATAGGCGTCTAGCTAAAATTAGTATAGTAATAGACGTTTTAAGATAAAAATCTATATAAATTATAATATAGTAAAGTGCGATTTTAAAAAATAAAAGTTAATAATATCGTATAGAGCATAGAACGGATAACTAAATTTACTAGTTTAAAAACTAAATATTATATTATAAGCTCTTAGTAACTACTTAATAACTCTATTAGTTTTAAGATTTATACGCCTAGTAATTAGATTAACTAACTATTTTATATATAATTATAAATAAGTAATTATTAATAACCTTAAAAATACTAACGAGTAGTTACTAATCTATAAATATATAATTAGGGTATAGGTAGAGCATTACTATATTTAGTAGAGTATTTTACCCCTACTAAAAAAAAGGAGTATAACTTTTAAAAAATTTAAAATATATACTACTTATATATATTCTTATTAGTATTATATAAGCTGTTTAGTATTTATTAAGTTCTTATTATTATATTATACCACGGTTTTATACAGCTAATAAAGTATATTAATTAATTATTATATAATATTAAGCTAAAAATAATATAAGTATTACCTACGTTGCCCTACGCCGGTTATAGAAAATTACTTATTTTAATTTTAACTTTTTTATTATTTCTTTTATTTATTTATTTAATATATAACTTTTATAGTACGCGCTGCGAGAGTCTATAATATAAAAACCTATATATATATTACTAGCAGGTTGTCTATTTTATAGTTTATTAAATATATAGAAGGTTAGTACTATAGTTAATAGAATTTACTATTTTATATATTATTCTATATACTATAAAAATAATATATCTTTTTTTTCTAAATGCCTATATAGTATTAGTTATAATAGTAAATATATAAGTATAAGCTACTATAGGGTATTAAATTACACTAAGCCATAAATTTATTAAATACTATTAGACAGTTATTACGCACCTATTTTAGTACTATTATTTTTAATTAGACTTAGTATAGTACGTTTAAATAGCTAATTAATAGATTATATAATATATTTAGTACTCTCCTTTCTAATTAGGTAGTTACTAATAGTAACTTTATATAGTAAATTAAATAATACTTATTTTTAAAGTAAAAGGTAAATTTATACTATTTATAAAATAGAATAATTAAGACCGAATATATATATAATAGGCGAGTAATTAGGCAACCTAGCTATATAATTAATTCGCAATTAGAAAGGGTATATAAGTCTTAATATTATAACACTTTATTATATATATATATATATATAAACTACTAGAGAAATTTTTATACAGGTAAAGGGTATTTAGTAACCTATTCTTAGTATTCGGTAACCTATTTAGCTATTTAGTAATCTATTTTACCTAATTAAGTTTAGCGTATTTTTACGCGAGGAATATTAAAGTTAAATTACTAAAAATATATAAAGTAAAATAATAAACTTAATAAGCTTTAGTTTTTCTATTAAATAATTATTTTACTTTTTTTATAACTATAATAGTTAGTAAGTAAAAATAAATTAAATTTTAAGTTTTTAAAAATATAACTAGTTTTTACACTATAATAAAAAATGTTAATAATAAAATGTCTAAATATACTATCTATATTTATATACATATTAAATAAATAGTGTGGCTGTGGTGGCTCGGGGCGACTAAAAATTAATATACTATTAATATAATATTATACTATTAATTTTAATATTTTACTTTATTATATTATTACGTAATTACGTTAATACACGCTAAGTAATTTATATTTTTTAAAATTAATTTAGTATCTAAAAGTAGATTTTATAAGTCTTTAAAATTTTTAAACTCGGAGATTTATATAATGTAAAATTATATATAAAAAAATATATTAAATATGACTTAAACTAACTTAGGAAAAATTAAAGATTTAAAAATAGAATAATCTTTATAACCAAGCGAGTTAATAATATATTTTAAATATTTTTAAGCTAAAGTAGCTCTAGTACTATAATATATTAGTTTAATATTTTAAATTTTAAATAATTACCTATTACGCCTGAGTTATTACGTAGGTTGCTAAATACCTAAATAAATTACTAAATACTAAGAATAGGTTACCGAAAATTTATTACTTTTATAAAATAGCTTTAATATATTCTACGGACGAATTAGTTATATAGGCCAGCTAGTTACTATACTAAAACCCCTTTAAAATATATACTATTAAGTATAGTATAAAATAATTATAAATATATTTTAAAAATTATAGTAAGCTAATATATTTAAAATTTATTTTTACTTTATATATATATATATATATATATATAAATTATAAGGCCGACAACTGCTATTATAATCTATTAGTTACTTTTTTAACTTTATTTTTATAATACAGAGATTGTATTTGTTTTTATTACTTTTTACTCTACCTATACACATAGGTGGTGTAGTGTTTAATAATAGTTAATAAATTTTTATTTATAATTATAAATTCTTTTTTACTTATAAAGATAACTGCAGTTGTAATACTAAGTACGCCTACCTATTTACCTAGCCTACGCATTACCGCACTAAAGAAATTATATATAGGCCCCCCTATTACTTTTAAATATTAACTACTTAGTATCTCTATAAAGGCTTTATTATTTTTTATCTATTACCTTATAGGCTCTGCGCTTACGTTAACTACGCTCTTATTACTACTTTTATTTTTACCTTTATATCTCTTACGCTAAGGAGCACCTATTATATTTATAAAATACTTATTTTATTTATTAACTCTACTATAAACTATACGTTATATTTTTTTATTTTTTTTTTTATTTTTACTATATCCCTATACGCTTTTATTAGTAACTCTTTTATAGCTACTAATACTACTAACCCGATATTTAACACTTTAACTACTTTTTTAATAAATAAGACTACTATCTCGTCCGTAAGGCTATACTTATAGTTAAATATAACTATAACCTTAAAATTTATTTTTTTTCTATTAGCTACTTACGGGCAGATAAAGTGCTTATACTTATAAGTATTTACTAGAGTTATATCTTTATTACTTTTTATTAAGTAAAAGAATATAATAGGGAGAGCTTAAGTAATTATATTAAATACTATTTTAGAAGTTTTAAAATTAATTAAAATTATCTTATTATTAGTATTAATAAGAGAAGGACTATACTGTGCAGGAGCTAGATACTATTAATAGTAAGTTTAGTATATATACCGCAATATACCTTTAAAGAATATTTTAAAAATTATATTAATAAGTATATTTTTTTTATTTAATAAATATTTAACTGTGTTAACTATAAGAAAGGAGAGATATATAAGTAGTAGTAGCCGCTACTACCTATATATCTTTAAAGAATATAGTTTCCGTACTAAACTTTTTATACTAGAGTTTTATAACTTAACGTTTTTTAGGGGGGTATACTAAGTGCGCTAGTACGCTAGCGCGAGGTACTATACCTTTTTTAATCTAGCCTTATCTAAATTTTTTAATATATTAAGTATAAAGGTATATATATACTCCTCCTTTTTTAAAACTCCTTTTAGTCGCCCTAAGCTACTACAGCCACACTATTTATTCGATTAGTATATAAATATATATAAATTATACTTAGTTTTCTTATAGTTTTTATAGTATTATTAACTAAACTTGTTTTTATTAATATATATTTTTTATTTATTTTTTATTTATTACTATATATTATAACCTTTTTTAAAAGAGTTAATTCTAGACTCTTTTTAACTATAAAAACTTCTTTATACTATATTTACTCTCTTTTATATATTTTATATTATATAGTAACTTTATTAGCGTTTTAAAACTTAGTATTACGCTTAATTATTAATTCTAGTAAATACGCTATTAGCTTAGTACTTTTAATATACTTTTTAACTACTCTAAGTGTTAAAATTAAAAAACTATTTATATATATTTAAATTCTTTACTTTACTAGTATTAATTATTTCTTTATATTTATCTGTAGAAGCTATATTAACTTAGTATACGCTACGTTCTTACTTAATATAAAAGTAGGTAAAAATTAAAGGCGCTATAATTAGGACTTATTAAATATAGAATTTTTTAAATATTATAGCTAGTAAAGTAATAACTTAAGCTAATAACTTATTAAGCCGTAATAGTAATAACGGCAGGGCAATAACTATAAAATAAAAATAGTTTATTATAGGCAGAACTATAGGCTATATATAGCGTATTTAATATACAGCGCGTTTAAAATAATAAATATAATAACTTTCTCTTTTTTCTATAAATACTATATACTTAAAGTCTAGAAATCTTTTATTATTATATCTATAACGTTAGTATTTTTACGTTTAATAATTAGTTTACTAGATAACCTCTAGTATATAGTATAGACTTTTACTAATAGTAATAACTAGTTAAGTTATATTAAAGACTATCTTAACTCCTATCTCCGCGATATATAATAGGCTAGAAATTTTTTTAATTAATATTTTTAATTCTAATTCGACCCTAACGCGTCTTTTTTTATTTAAAATAGTTATAATTCTTAAATTTAATAATACCTACAAAGATACTAAAGTCTATTTTAGATTATATAGTAATATAATAGATTTTATAATTTAATAGTGTAAAAGAGATAAGACTCTCTTATTTAAGATAGAAAATAGCGGCGGTAATAGTAGTAATACCTTAATAATAAAAAAGAAAGACTTCTTTAGAGTAGTAAAAGAAGCAAAGCTTTAGTAGAAAAAGCTTATTAAGATAGTTAGAATTATTTAGGTACAGGAATATATATACGCGTAAAAATAGAGTAGGTAGTAAAAAAAGAGTATACTATAGTACTATAAGGCGGTGTAGGAGCTATTAGATATTAGTAATTATTATAAAAGAATTAAAGAATTCTACGGAGAGTACTATATTATATTTTAATATTTTAATTACTATTAATAAGATTATAGGTTATTAGCGTTAGTAAAAAAGTTATTATAGTTACTATATAAAAAGTTTATTAAAAGTTAATCGATTACGTAATATAGTAAAAGTTTAAATAGTTAGTCTAAAGTCGCGTAATATTACGATAATAACCCTAGGGGAAAGGACTAGTATTAATTATAATCTAAATATTAAAGTATTAGTAAGAGTTTTTAATTAGTAGAAGCTTTTATTAATAATAAAGAGTAAAGACTTATATAATTTAATATTAAATTTTAATATTACTATTTTTAAATTAAAAAATCTACGCTAGCGCCTTAGAATTTTTTTTTAATCTTACTTTTAATAATTATAGCCTTAAAAGTCGTAATAAAGTAAAATAATAACTTAATTTTAGTAATATAAATAATTTAGTAATATATTAAATTTTTAGCTTAGCGTTTATACGCTTTTTTTTTTAAAAAAAAAAAACATAATCTATATTAAATAGCTATAGGGGATACGATTAGTAAATAGCTATATAAATATTTATAATAATATTATCCTTATAGTACTACTAAAATATAAATATAGTATAGCTTTTATAATTATTAATTGTAAGTAAATATACTATACTTATAGTACGCTTTTTTATATACTTATTAAAATACTTTAGCTATAATAGACTAGACTTAAAATAATTAATATAAATTTAAGAATAATAGAGATAGTAATTAGTAAATTATATAAAATATAAATTTATAATTAAAACTTATAAGATAGTATTAACTAAAAAAAATAATATAAAATATTATTAAAAAAAATTTAACGTAATAGACTTATATAGTAGCTAAAAATTACTTATTATTTTAAATTATAAGTATTTTAAAGGCATAGTTAGGTTATAATATTAGTTAAAGTAGTTAAGGGCGCTAGTAGTTTTAGTTCTAAATAAAGCTTAAATCTAATAATATTATATTAATATCTAGTAAAGAGCTTCCTAGCTTACTTAATTAGCTTTATAACGCGAAGATATTTTACTAAGTATAACGAGTATTAAAAAAGTTACATATATAGTAGATATTTTAGATAAGGTACTAAAAGCTTTATAAGTGCACGACATTCTATATTTAAGATCTAAAAACTTTTAATAACCTAATACAGTATTACCGTAAAGGCTAAAAGTAAATCTATACACGCTTATTAGGTAGGGTCCTTATTTATATTTTAGTAATATATAAGTATTTTAGTTATAACTAGTTATATTATACTTGTTACTATTATAGCTATATATAAGAGTTCTCCTTTATTATTATTACTAACTTAAATAGATTATATAATAACTAGTATAAATAATAATATATTAATTATAATAAAAAGACGTACTAAATAAAAATATAGAAGACGACTTTCTACTAAAATAAAAATAATAAAAGCGAAAAGAGTATATTAGGTAATAGTAAAAGTAAATACTAATTATAATATTATAAAAAAAAGTAATTTATAATATTATTTTATATAAAATTATTATTTTTACTAATAGCTTAACTATAGTTTAAAGGCTAATAGTTATATTTAATACTAAACTTACTAAAATAAAAATTATAATAATATTAATTATTAATATATTTATATACTAATCGAATAAAGAGTGTAACTATAGTAGCTCGGTACAACTAAAAGAGGTTTTAAAAAAGGAGGAGTATATATATACCTTTATACTTAATTAATTATTAATAATACTATAAGTAATACACTAAATTATTATAAATATATATAAATTACTAATATTATTAATAATATTAAATACGTAAATAAAAGAAGTAAAATTATTAATAAAAATATAAAAACTAAACTAAAAGCTATTAAGAGGTAATAAAAGCTTAAGCTTTTGAAATTATATTTTAAAATTTTAAAAGAACGGACCCGTAGGTTTACTAATCCTTATTAAAATTATTTATATATAAAAATAAAAGGAAATTCCTTTTGTAAAAATAATTACTAGTAGATCTAAAATTAATTCTTTTTTTTAAATAATTATTAAATAGTATAGATCCTAGGGCTAAAAAAAAGTAGGCTATAAAGGAGAAGATTAATAAGTATACTAATACTATATAGATCTAAGCTCTTCTAAATATAGGTAAGTAGTATAAAAATAATAGTAATAGTAAAAAGGTAAATTAATAGTAAATTAAGTAAATAAGTATTAACATTATATATAATTATACGTAATATTAATAAAGTAATATAATAGCTCTGCATCGAAGAGCGTAGCCGTACATGACGTCCCAGCAGAACTTTAGTGTTTTCCTTGAAGGAGCAGTAGCTAGACGAGTTTTAAAGGTTGTGTTGATAAAAGCCCCTGGCACAGGTTTGAACGCAAACTCCAGTTCACGAATTATGAGCCAAATGCTGACCCGTGATAGTGGACTCAACACCGTCGAGCAATCGGCTGGATGTTGATGTCTGTAATGATTTCCTATTTGCCCAAATCTTTGTGCGACACTGCGAAGGGTTTTTCCTTAAACGATTCCGATGAGCATTCAAAAAGGCCTCCACGAGTAACTGGGACTGCCAGTGCAGGCCGTTTTATCCTGCCGAAAACGTGCGCACGTGACTAACCTCACCTCGCTCGAAATCGTGAAGCTATGCAAAGGTATGTATCTATGTTCTCGCCTCATTTTCGTGAAAACTTAGTATATATCTCAAATTGAGTTCAAGTTTCTGCTGATTATCATACCCAATTTACGCTATCCCCGTTTTCGAAAAATGACAACATTCAGCCATCTAAGCCATCTCCTCCCCTTTCCACTTGCCCATCTCCTTCTCCAGAACATTTCCTACTCCCTCAAACCTCGGCTTCAGTACCACTTCAAATGGCACCGGACTCCGTCCACTCATCCCGTCATACTCTTTGAGATCGATCGGTTTCTCAGGTATCTGCACCATGTCGAACGCCCACAGCATGCGGCTGATCGCGAGCCAGATCTCACGCTCCGCAACGACCATCCCGGGGCAGATACGCCTCCCGGCGCCGAACATCCAGTGATCACGCTGGTAGGGATCTGCAAGGTTTGCTGAGGCCGAGGTGGGGAGAGGGTCGTTGAGATAGCGGTCAGGCTGTAGAAGATCAACGTTAGTGATGGCGTGTGTAGGTCAAGCTATGAGGGCGTAGGCTAGTTTGACATCGTATTATTGCGGGAACAAGGGTAGAAGAAACTTACGCTGAACTCGAGGGGATTCTCCCACTTGCTCTCAGAATGGTGCATAGTCCATGTGTTCAACACGACAACCGTGTCTTTCGGTATGAGTCTGCCTTGGTATACGAAGTCTTCCATTGCAGTGTGGGGTGTGCCCAGCCAGAATGGGTTATGGCACCGCTCGACCTCCTTGATGATAGCGTGGCAGTACGGCAAATTTTTTTCGTCATCCAGAGTAGGTAGACGCTTGCGGCCGACTACGAGGTCAAGTTCCTCTTGCGCTCGTTTTTGAATGTGCGGGTAAGCAGGTATCAGCGCGGTGAACCACTGCATAATAGATGCTGTGGTTTCTACGCCGCCGATCATGAAGGCTGAGGCAAGGATGGACATATCCAAATGGTCGAGTTGCTCCGCCTTTCTGATCTCGAGCATAGTCTTTGCGAGGCAGTTAGCAACGTTCTCATCAGCCCTCATTCTCTGCTCAATATCGTTGATAAGGCCCCCATAGGTGTTCACGAGATCGCGATGCAGTGCTTTCGCCTTACTCTTAAGTGGAGAGGGAAGCCACTGAAGGACGGGCACGAAGTCCGCAATGTTCGACATTGGACCGGTACAGTTCATGAATGCCCGAGAGAAGCGAAGTGCTTCTGCGACCATGGGATGACGAATATTATCCGTGCGAAAGCCGAACGTGATTGTAAGCATATTGTTCAGCGAACAACGACCGGCATATGTTTGTGGGTTGATGTGTGCGGTACCGTTCCTGCTGTCAGTGAATAGAGCTTGCAGCATATCCGTGGCTTCGAAATCGAGAACGTGTGTATAAGAATCCACGGCCTGTTGATTAAGCCAGGTCGTTGCGATGCGACGGTGCTTGCGCCTTCATTCCCATTAGCTTTATTGGTTATGCTACAGGCAGCTAATCACTTACCATCGATCATTGTACGGCGTGGCAGTGATTCCTCGCCCAGCAAACACTATCTGGCTTTTCATGAACATCTCTTTTCTGTTAGAAAAGATGGCGCCTTGGGTGATCATGAGGTCTTTGGCCACACTAGGGTCCGAGACGATGGCAAATAGCTGGTTGCCGAGGCGGACGGAGTATAAGGAGCCATACTTGCGCGCCCATTTATCAAGAGTAAGCTCGGGGTAGTGGGTGAGCATTGGAAAGGAGCCTATTCTGATGTCAGTAAGCAATTCGCTCACTGTATTCGATGACGCACCGACAATGGGATAGCCCCAAGGACCTTTCGGCAGGTTACTGTAACGTATGGGAAGGATTGACCATGTTGCAGCTAGCACTAGTACAACACTAGTGGTTAGAGCAAGGAGCTTGATATTCACGTCAAAAAGATTTGATGTGAAGCTTGCCATCGTGGCATCCGAAAAGAAGTGAACGTCCGATGAATTGGCTTGCACCAACTTAGGTACTAGGGCCACGAATTCAGACATTCTATGAGGGTACACTGGAAGATTATCTTGAAGAATAGATGTGTACGGAGTGGATCCTACCATCAGCTCCAACGGCGAGCAGCACAGGTTTTATGTGTTCACCAGCTTCCGACAAGCATTCGATTCCTGAACCGTACGATAACATTTTCGCCATTGCGTCCCCGAGTCTTGCATGAGGCTAGGGTATATTTGGCGTCTCATACGTACTTCCAGTGATTGAGTTGCCAAACAATTCGTTCGTAGCGCGCGGTTGCCGCAAGCGCACGGATGCGCTTGCGTCTATGTTTAGGTAGGAGCATGCATCTTGCAGAGCTAAGGATGGAACCATGCCAGAATTGTGGATCCTTGATGTTGGCATGCTGTATAGGGATGTACGCCGATGGTCAATAGCGCTGATCGGTGGCTGTCTCTGTTTGCACCCAGGCCACAACCTCAGCTCAAACCAATCAAGCTCCACTGGCACGGTTGCCTCGCGCACGAGTTAATCACCGCCTACAGAAGGTCTCTTTGTCTGAATAGTAGAGCCCTTTTGACAGCCAAAGCTAATACTAATTTAATTACCTAATAAGTCGCGCGCTAAATCTTAGTAATTGTATAAAATTTTCTACACTTTAATATTGATTTTAAAATAAGACTAAAGTTATAAATATAGATAGCTAGAAGTAAAAGAAATATATAAGTATAATAGTAAGTAAATAAGTAGTAAGAAAATACGTAGCGTATATATATATAAAAGACCTTTTATATAGTAAATTTTATCCTATAAATAAATAAAATAATAATTAAAAAAAAATTTAAATATAATAAGAGTAGTAAATAATATATACTAGTTTTAAAATATAAATTTATAAGGAGAGTTTATAGAATAGTATTAACTAAAAAATAAAATAAAATATTATAAAAACAAACACCTAATATAATATACTTATAAAATAGTTTAAAATTAATTAAAATTTTAAATTATAAATATTTTAAAGGCGTAGTTAAGTTATAATATTAGTTCAGGTAAGTAAGGGCGCTGGTAGTTTCGGTTCCAGATAAAGCTTAGATCTAGTAATAATAAGGATGCTTAAGTTTTTGCTCCAAGCTGCCTGGGGCCACTGTGTATGGTTATGTAGTATTGTGTAACAAGGGGAGTGAATGGAGTGAGTTTACCTTCCTATTGGACCGTGTAAGTGGGTTTCGCAAAATGCCGAGATAGGTCTGATGGGACGGCAGAATAGCCTGAATAGTATACATACAGATGCGGGACGGGATCAACCGCCTGAAGGCCAATCGCGGGTCCTTAGATGCGGAGTGTGGCGGCATTTGCATGGAATCCTTCGCGCACTGACGCGTTCATCCGCTGCCGCAATTTGCCGCCTGCTCTGGCGGCAGCATGTGGATAACAGGGTCCAGCTGCTTAAACTTTTACCTCAACGAATTACCGATAACAACAGTGTATCCTCAGGCCTAGTCTAGCGTAACATTGCACTAACCCTAACACCTGCCTGCTTTCTCTGACGTGTCACACTGGTGACCAAAAGCACGTTCTGGAACAGTTCGATCATGGCGAGAATCGAGACTGTCGATAGCACTTCAATAATCCATGGCAAACAACTACACTTGTTACGTGTTTCCTGGGGCATTCAATGGGTTCGATGGGTATGGAGGCGGCTTCTGCGCCAATTCTGGATCTGGAGGACCGCGATGCGGATGGTCTCTAGGTCGCCGATATGGAAGCAATCGGTGCAATCCAAAACTTTGGGAACTGTCGTTGAATATTATTGATGAGACGGTTGCGAGAACGAGTGCCGAGGAAAGGAGCAGCACAGGAAGAAAGTACCACCGTAGAGCATGAATGGTAGGGTCCACCGGAGGTAGGAGAGCGGTGTCTTCGGCGGGAGGGTGAGTCTACTTTGTCAGGGGCATGACAACGAGATCGACTGACGTTGCTGGACAGGCTGCAACCCAAGTGAGGTACGGGAACCCATCTCATCCTTAAACCTGTAGTTGAAGATGACAGAAACGATGACCCCGATGAGCCCACTTAAAAAAAGGACCAAACACGAAAGCACGGATTTGTGCAAGCGGGACATCGATTGTACCGTAGCACAGAATAGCTGATGCTCCCTATATCCATGTCAGAGCGCGCGATGTGGAAACGTAAGAGGGGATAATACAAGGCATGGACCGGCTGGTGAAGTACTGCGAGCGAGTGAAGACGGCGAATAGGATTCGAAGGCAATCAAAAGCTCCAATGAAACCCCAGATGCAGACTACGAGGGCCGGGGCGGGGGGTTGTTGCTGGCCACGGTATCCAAGAAAGCCCTGGAGTGACTCGTCCTCGTTGGAAGCTGTGCGAGAGCATCCTGGATACAGAGCTCCACTTCGGGCTCTTTATCCAAGGTGCTGCGCTTGAACAGAGGACAAGAGAGTGGAACGAAAGAGATGTAGACGTAGGATGTCCGATGAAAGTGTATGTGGGGATCACATCGGGGAGTCGGCGTCGTAGGCTAACGCACGTCCCTTGCCTCCTACCGGCGGCCCAACAGTGGGGCTTTTGCTACTATGCGTTCGTATATTGTTCAGCACGCCCACGGTTTGCACACTCTCTCAAACATTATCGAAGGCTAATGCAGTTTGGGCGGCCGTGACGCAATGAGGGAATACAGTATGTTGGAAGGCTTGCATTCACGGTCCGCGTATATTTATTGCGATGCCAAATGCCAGCCAAAGTCATCGTTTGCCGAAAGATCTTTATTACGTATATTGGGGGTATGGTGACCGCCAGGTGGCTATGGAATGAACAGCCGTTTGAAGGTACCTCAGCTGAAGCATTGGACAGTTTTTATGTCTTACTAAAAATCCATGAATTAAAGTATATGTTATCTTCTTTGATTAATTAGATGTTACTGCGGGGTAAAAAAAAAATTAAAAAAGATAACTTTTTAAAATAATATAACTCTTTAATTACTAGGCGAGAAAAATACAAAAATAATATAGTATTAAATAAAAAATTATAAGAAATTTTAGTAAACTAATATATAAATACTTAGTAAGTAAAATAAATATAAAAAATTATTAAGAATAAAAAGTATTAAACACTTTATTATAGTAATAAATAACGCTTTATTTAGAATTTAAACTTTTTTATTCTAATATATATTATAATAGTTTCTATTATAAATTTAAATTTAGAATTTTAATCTATGCTAGTATATTAAATATATAATTATAAATAAAATATAAATTTTTAAATTAATAATAATAAACTAGTATATATTTATATATTAATCGAACAAAAAGTGTGGGTGTAGTAACTCGGGGCGACTAAAAGGGGTTCGAAAAAGGAGGAGTATATATATACCTTTATAAATAAACTAGTAATAAATATATTATATTCCCTTACTATATTTATATATCTAGATTGTTGTCTAGGCATACTTATTACTTTTCTAATAAATATATTATTAGTATAAAGTATAGTATTCTCTAGTTTTTATAATAATTATTTAATAGTTTAAATATAATAAAATATAATTATTAATATTTTTAAGTAGTATATTATAATACTATTTAAAAATTAATCTTTTAAGACTTTTATAAATATAATTTTATATTATTATTAAAATATATTTCTATCTTTATTTAGGCTTATAGTAAACTAGATAATACTTATTTTAAAAGTAAAAAGTAAATTAATATTATATATAAAATAAAACAATAGAAACTAAATATATATATAAAAAATAAGTATAGAGGAAAAACGAGCTTAAATTACTAGTTTTTAAGATTAAAGAATTAGGACTATTATTATAATAGAAAGCGGTAATAAGCTATATTATATATATATAAAAAAGAAATAAATCCTTTATTATAAAAAGCTTTATAAGCTAGTAATATAAGCTTTAAAGTATTTTTCTATAATATACCCTCTAATTTAATTAACTAAAAATAGCTAAACTATTTAAGTACTTTAAAAATTAAATTTTTTAAACTTATAGTAGCTATAGAATTAATTCTAAAAAGAGTTCTTTTAAATAATTTTTTAGCAGGCAGGGTTACTAGGTAATAGAGCTATAAAATAAAAACTAATTATAATAGGCGCGCTAGCGTTTAGTAGTATAAATAGTATTAATATAATCTTTTTACTAACTTTTTAATAGGCGGGGTGGCACAGTGGGAGTATGTGTCTAGAGATACTAAGATTTCTTAAATTTTTAAGGTTTTCTGCATATTAGAGATTTAATTCCTTTCCTTATTATAGTGTTTTTTAAACGCGCCTACTTTATATAGTAAAATATAGAATTTTTAGAAGTATAAAATACTACTAAAAAATTAATATAAGACTATAAGAACCTAAAATCCCTATCCAGAATACGTTGTATTCTTAGGTATATCTTACTATCTAAGATTAGAAAATAAAAATCTATTCCTAAATAGGACTAGCGTGGCGAACTAGGCCTAATTAGGTAATAGATTAGTAATTAATAACTATTTAGTAATATATTAATTTAGGAATTAAAGAGCTGGTTGTTAGTTCGCTTAAGAGATAAAATACTTTCCTTAAATAGTTAAGTAGCCTTAATTAAAGGCTTATTTTTTTTAAAAAAAAAAAAAATCTTTTTAATATAATTCTTACTTTCTTTTTATTTTTTATTATTCTTTTTATATTTTCTTTTACTATCCGTATTATATTATAGTTTTTATATATAATTTTCTTCTTTTAATAGTTTTTTAAGTTTTTATATTATTATAGATACTCTAAATTAATTATTTATATTATTACTACTATAGCTATAGTAAACTATAATACTTTTTAACATTTTTTAGATATCTAATTTATAATTCTTTTTTTTAAAAACTCTACTAATTTTTATTTAAAAGTTTAAAAAGATATTATTTAATTTTTATTATATTAATTATCTTAAACGCCTAAATTTTTTTAAGAGTGCTGAGTATTTTAAGTATTTTAAATATACTAAAATTAGTAAACAGTTAATAGGACGCTATTTTATAATTTCTAGCGTTTTATTTTTTTTTTTTAAATCTATAGTTATGCTCTGTAAGAAGTAGGTAAAAAATAAAAAATAGACCCCGTTATTAAGCGTGTAATAATAAGAAGGTAAATAAAATAAAACTATTATTTAGTTTTAATAAAAAATTCCTGCGTCCTTTTATTTAAAAGATTTATTATTTTATTTATAAAAAGATACGCTTCTATTATAAGTTTAAAAAATTTTTTTACGCCTCTATTTTAAAAAGATTTGTTTATACCTTTAGTTTAAAAATAGATATATAGGCTAGTGAATGGGTTAGGGTTATACAGACCACTTAGGATCGTATAGACTAAAGAATATTAAAGTATTTTTTAAAAAGTATATACTAACTGTTTAAATAAAATTAATTATATAATAATATAATAATATAACTTTTAGGCCTAAGGCCAATATTAAATTTTAAATTATAAAATATATAGTTTATATTATTACATATTACGTAATTTACTATTTATAATAAGGATAAGACTGAATTTTAAATTATGTAATATATAATAATATAAACTATATATTTTATAATTTAAAATTTAAGATTAGCTTTAGGCCTAAAAGTTAAACTATTATATTATTATATAGTTAATTATATTCAAAAAGTTAGTATATACTTTTTAAAAAATACTTTAATGTTCTTTAGTCTGTGCGACCCTAAGTGGTCTATGCGACCCCAACCTATTTACCAGCGTACATATATAGCTCTTTTAAGCTTAGAAAAATACTCGTTATTTATAGTAAGCTAGAGATTCTAATAAGCTTATTAGTTTTATACTTATATTACGCTTTATAATATCTATTTAAGAGCTAGTATTTAAGTACTTAATAGTCTTACGGGAAGCTTAATATAAAAAAAATTAAATAAGCTTTTAAAATTATTAATTCTATCTACCCTATTTTTATATTTAGTCTTTTTAGACGTTAGGTGCTATTTATACTTTTATTAATTAAACGCTTTTAAGCTTTACTGGGTTACGTTTAAAAAATAGAATATACTTTTAAAAAACTAATAGTTAACTAAAAGAGAATAGAGAAAATATAAATTATAAACTATTTATTTCTTAAACCTTATTACGTTGTATAAATAAAAATAATATTAATAAATAATTTTTTAAGTTTTATAATATATAGTTTTTTAGAGCTCTATTTTTTTTTAAAAAAAAAATTAAAAGAGTTTTCGAACTATTAAATATTATATATATAACTTAATATTACTAATAAATTATAGGATTAAAGTATTTAGTATATTATTTTTATTATTTAGATAGCACTTTATTTAGTAAAAGTAGTAGAAACTATAATAATATAAAAAACTTAAACTTTTATTACTAAATATATAAGAGTACATATAACTATAAACTAATATATATACTAATATCTTAATCTAAAAAATTTAATAAAATTATATACTTAATATTATAGTTTTATATATTATATAAAGAGAGGTAAAGTATAGCGTTAAGACACTAGTCTGAAAATAGTATAGGCTAAAAAAAGTTATTTTCTTAGATATAATTAAAAAAATCAGCGCGTATAAAAATTATAAAAACTATTATTTATTTTAGTTAGTATTTTATATATATTTAAAAAATTATTAGCTAATAACTACTATTGTAACCTATTAGTTACTTTTTTAACTTTATTTTTATATAAAATAGAGGTTATATTTATTCCTATTACTTTTCGCTCCGCCTATACACAGGTAGTATAGCGTTTAATAATTATTAATAATTTTTTATTTATAATTGCAAATTCTTTCTTACCTATAATAATAATATAACGTAATACTAAGTACGCCTGTCTATATATCTAGCCTACCTATTACTATACTAAAGAAAAAATATATAAATATATATAAGCCCTCCCTAAAACTTTT
This sequence comes from Pleoardoris graminearum, assembly GCA_030770415.1. Lineage (NCBI taxonomy): Eukaryota > Fungi > Ascomycota > Dothideomycetes > Pleosporales > Didymosphaeriaceae > Pleoardoris > Pleoardoris graminearum. The sequence goes on along the minus strand of JASEKS010000071.1, from coordinate 248,068 downwards.
AAACTTTAATTACCCCTAGTATCTCTACGTTCTTTACTTATTACTTATTACCCTACAGGCTCTAAGCTCTAAGCTTAGAATATAGCTTAAAATATTTTTACTATCGCCTTTACCGCTGTCTTTGCTTTTATCTTTATATTTCTTACGCTAAAGAGCACCTGCCGTATTTATAAAATACTTATTTTACTTATTAACTTTACTATAAACTATATATTATATTTTTTTATTTTTTTTTATTTTTACTATATCCCTATACGCCCCTATTAATAATTTTTTTATAATTACTAATACCGCTAATTTAATATTTAATACTTTAACTATTTTTTTAATAAATAGGGCTACTATCTTATTTATATAGCTATACTTATAGTTAAATATAGCTATAATCTTAAAATTTAATAAGTTATAATTTTTTTTATTAGCTACTTTTAGATAAATAAGGTATTTATACTTATAAGTATCCGCTAGAGTCGTTTCTTTATTACTAGTAAAGTAAATAGATACTATAAAAAGAGCTTAAGAGACTATACTAGACGCTATTTTAGAAGCCTTAAGATTAATTAAGATTATTTTATTATTAGTATTAATAAGAGGAGGACTATACTGTATAGGAGCTAAATACTATTAGTAGTAGGTTTAGTATATACACTACAACGTACCTTTAAAGAATATATTAAAAAATATATTAATAAGTATATTTTTTTCTAATAAACGTTTAACTGTGTTAACTATAAGAATAGAGAAGAGATATATAGGTAGTAGTAGCTACTACTACCTATATATCTTTTTTACTAAACACAGTATCTTTACTAAACTTTTTTACTTTTTTAACTTAATATTTTTTTAGAGGGCGCGTTAAGCGCGCTAGTATACGTACTAATACAGTGCTATACCTTTTTTAATCTAGCTTTATCTAAATTTTTTAATATATTAAGTATAAAGGTATATATATACTCTTTTTTTTTTTAAAACCCCTTTTAGTTGCCCTAAGCCACTATAGCCACACTATTTATTTAATTAGTATATAAATATATTAAAAAATTATTAAATACTTTTTATTTTTTATATAAGCTACTCTATAGTAAAAAGTCGATAGAACTTATTTATAAAATTATATAATATATTAATTTACTTATTTTAATTTTTACTAATATAGATCTTATAAAATATTAAACTTAATAACTTATAAACTACTACTAGATAGATAATTAAGCTAAATAAAAATTTAGGTAGTAATTTTATAGATTATATTTTAATAAAATTATTTTATATCACGTTTAAGCTATTAAGAAGTTTAGTAAATTAGTTAAGTTATTAATTTATTAAGCTTTTCTATTAGTGTTATTATATAATTTTTTTTATTTTATTATTTTTTCTACTTTTTTATTATAGAATTTTTTTAAGCGTTATAGTTTTAAATTATTTATTTATTTCTTTTACTAGTGTCTCTAATACTACACTTTACCTCTCTTTATATAATTATTTATTATATATAATAGCTTAACAGCTATTTAATATTTAATTTAATACGCTTTACGCTTTATTATTATATAACTATTTAAAATTCTAGCTTAGTATTTTTTTTTTATACTTTTAAAATATAGTTACTCTTTAAATATTATTAATTACTAAGCTAAAAGAACTTTTATTAACCTATTAGCTAATATATTACTAATCTAAAGATATTTTATTTAATAGGTTCTTTTAAATACTTTTAGTATAATTATATATTCTATATATTTATATAGCGTAAATACGTAGTTATAAGCTTATTTTTATCTATAACTAGCCTAATTATTTATTAATTATTATAGAGTATACGCTAGGTAACTCTAAAATTTTCAATAAAATTTTTTAAAAAGTGCTTTAAATCTATAGTTTCTTTATTTATATATTTAAGCGTAAGGAGCTTAATTTTAGTAGTTAATACTATAATAATAGTCTATTTTATATCTTTTAAATAATTACTTTACTAAATAATATAATAAGATAACTATATTAAGATTATTTACTTTTTAAATTATTTATAACTAAAGCGTTTAAATAGATTATAAGTTTTACGCCTTTGTATACACTATATTATATTACCTGAAAGTAACATTTATAAAGGAATATAATTATATATCATATTATAATAAAGTACTTTTTACTTAAATTACTTAAAACATAGAAGGGTTTTAAAATAGTAAATATAATATCTAGTTATATTATAATAGTAATGTAAAATATAGATTTAACACGCTTCTAATATACGTTAATTCTAACTTTTATTACTTTTCCTTATTTTTAACTTGCTCTCTTAATAGTAAAGGTAATAGTAAAAAGAGTATTATATCCGTTACCCTAAACTTCTTTCTAAGTTTTTTAATATATAAATTATAACTTAGCGTAATTATTTATTATTATTAATTTTAATTACTTATATTTTAAAATACTATTTTATAGCTCTATACTCTTTTATTATATATATTTCTTAGAGCTTATAACGTAGTTTAAAAGCTTCTTATTAATAAATATTATAGTATAGAAGTAGAATATTATCTATATAAAAAAGTATAAAAATTTTATAATCTATATTAAAAAATAAACAAGACTCTTTATTTGAGTAAATAAGTCTAAGCTTAGTTAAGGGACTAAAAAAATTTTTATACTATAATATAGGTAAGTTGCGTAGACTATAGAAAGCTTAATTAAGTTTTATATAATTATCTTTTTATTTATAGCTATTAAATAGTTTATACTATACTAGATTTAAAGAGTTAATTAATATATAAAAAATTTATTAATTATATTAAACTATAAAATCTCTAATTTAAATTCCGCTATAATTATTATATATTTATATACTAATTAAACAAATAGTGTAACTGTGGTGGCTTAGGGCAACTAAAAGGGCTTTTAAAAAAGGAGGAGTATATATATGCCTTTACTTTTTTTTAGCGACGGCAGCGTCGCGCTTTTATCTTTAATTAATTATTATAGTTATATAAAAAAAGTATACTATAAATATTATACTATATATTAATAAAAGCGTATCTTTTAACTAAAAATTACTTTTAATAATAAGGCGTGTTATAAATTTTATAAAATAACTATCTTAATTAAACTTATAGATAAATACCTACTTAAATAAAAATAGTTATTTAGTATTTTTAAAGCACGCGACTACTTACTGAGTTTACTTTTTAAAATATATATTTTATTCTTTATAAACAGCCTAGTAACAGAGTAAACTAAATAAATATAAAGAGATTACTTTTTATATTACTAGTTCTATTAAAAGATTAATATAGTATATATAAATTTTATATTAAAATATTATTTTTTTAGTACCCTATTTAGTATAATAGCTAAAACTATTATATTAATAATTATAAACTTTTTATATTTGTTCTATATAAGGTTTATATTAAAAATAAATATATTTATAAAATTATACTAATGGAAACTATCTATATTATTAAATAAAATACTTATAAACTTTATGTTACGTAATAGGTTACTGTCTAAATTAGGACTTAATAGAATATATATACTAAGTAGGTTTTTACTCCTATTTCTTTTAGATTATTAGGATTTTTAAAATTTAACTTATATTACCTTTAGCTTAATTAATTCGCTAGATTATAGTCTCTTATAGGTCTTTGTATTCTATAAATAAAAATCCTAATTATTTTATTTAATAAGAAGAGCTTTATATTACTAATCTAAGTAATAATATTAAATAAGCTGTTATCTACTATCTAAGAATTTTTTAGGCCTTTTACATTACACTATTTTACTCTTTTACTAAAACATATTTTATAAAAATTACTACAGTATTTATTTTATTTAAAAAATATATTTCTAAGTTTTTTAGGCTTTAGAGTAGTATAAAAAGATATTAAACTAATATTTATATTATATAATATATAGATTTATAGCTATTAGCTAGTTATACTAATAGTCTATATATAGGGGGATGACAAAAAAAAGTGTAATTAAAAAAAATACCTTTTTTAAAATAATATAACTTTTTAACTAGTAGTCCTAAAAATACTAAAAAAAAATAATTTAAAGAAAAAGACTAGTAAATTCTATTTATTCTATTAGGGGCTAGTTAATAAGTGGTTTAGAAGTAAAAAAAATTCGTAAATATAAAAGATTTTTAGGACCCTACTTTAAGTTAGTACAACTTTTTATTTATGGTCTAAAATTAGTTTATTTTTATATATATTATAATAGTACTTATTATATATAAATATATATAATATTTATATAAATATATATATTATTTATATAATTATATATAAAAGTTACATTTTTAAATTTTTAATAATAAAGTAGTAATAATAAATTACTAGAATTTAATATAGTAGTCTTTAGCCTCTATAACTACCGTATAATAATTAGGAAGAGATAAAATATAGTTATTAATAACTGTTTACAGTATATTATTTTACTCCTTTATAATTACTCTTTTAAAGGCCTCTATACTTTATAAACTTAATTCTATACCTAAATTAGCCTCTTTATTATTATTTAGCCTAGATTTTAAATAACTCTATATATTTTCTATAGGGGCTAAATAAGCGCTATAGACTAGGTAAAAAAAAGTATAATTTTATTATTTTTAAACTAGTTTAAAATATTTATTATCTTATAAATAGGTACGTTATCTTATTAAAATTAACAACCTAAATTAATATTAATATAAATTTTATATTTATAATATAATATAATAATGTTTATATATATATATATATTAAAATATAATATAATATATATATATTATATTATATTAAAAAAGTATTAAAAAACCTATTAAGTTACTTACCCCTTTTTATTATTAGTTTAACATTAGGTATAAGGACTTTATTTATATAATCCCTACTAGTAATAGAAATAAAAGAATTAGGTATTTTAATAAATACTATTTTACTTTTACCTTCTATCTAAATTATACCCTTAACTTATAGTTTAAGGTCTTATCCTATAAAATAATTAATATAATTAATATAATTAATATTAAAAAACTAAAACTATAACTTAAAAATATATAAAAAGTTATATATTTTAATATTTTAAAAAATTAAAATAACTTACTTTGTAATTAACTAATAGCTAGTTCTTTTTTAACTCTATTATTACCCTTTTTTTTATAATATTATCTATTTTATTATCCCCTTCATATTACTAACTTATTAGAAAATATAATATTATTTAAATTTATATTTTTAATATTTTTTATATTTTCTTTAGCGTATTTTAATTTTTTTTATTATATTTTTTTATTAATTATTAGTTTTTTTTTACTTATATTAATACTATAATCCTTCTCTTTTAAAACTCTTTATATAAATGTTTATTAAATATTTAGACTATTTTCTAATAATAGCCTTTTATTTTCTTTTTTAGATCTTTTAATTAAGTCTCTATTAATATCTCTTTTTTCTCTTTAAATTACTTTAGAGACTCTACCCCTTTTAATTTTTTTATATTATAATCATTTTGCTCTTTTTATTTAATTTTATTTATAGCGCTATATATAGTTCGTAGAGGCTTTTCTAAAATAGTAGTAATTAAAAAAAAAGAATTATTTACTTCTAAAAAAGATTAATTTTAGATTTAAGTATAAAAAGATTTAGCGCTATTTTAAGAAAATAGGATTTTAGGTTTATAAAAGTAAAAAAATATTTTAATATACTATAATATTAATAATATACTACGTAAGCAGTAATTATATAAGTATAAATTATATTTTTATTATTAATATAATTTTATAATTAGATTACTAATATACTTTAAAAAACTAGTTACGTGACCTACACTAGGCCTAAAAGGGTATAGTTAAAATTTTAGTTAAATATATTTACTAACTAAAGAGTTATAGGAATCTAAAAAAGGAGTTTTATAAATTACTATATTTAGGTAATTTTAATTTAGTATACGTAATTAATAAGTAGTATATAAAATACTTATAATATGTTTTATAATTTTCTCTTTAAAGCGGTATTACTTACGTATTATTAGGCCTATTATTTAATTTTATAGAATTTTTTAAAAATATATCTTTTTGAATTGTACTATTTTTTCGTCACCCCCTGTATATATTACTTCTATAGAGCTTTTCTTAACTAACTAGTTAAAAGAATAAAATAAAACCTATACTAAAGTACTCCTAAGCTACTACTTAAATTACGTAATATTTTTATTAATTTCTAGTTTACCAGCGTTATAGACTTATATATTAAAAATATTATTTAACGTTTTACGTATATCTATAATCTCAATAGTATATAGTACAAAGGTATACACATACTCCTTCTTTTTCAAACCCCTTTTAGTCCTACTAAGCCACCACAGCCACACTTTTTATTCGATTAATATATAAAAATATATAAATATAATAGTATATAAAATATTTATAAGCTTTATAACTATTTTCTAACGTATAGGCTATATTTTTTTCTTATAAAAAAGAGTATTATTAAATATAATATTATGCGTTATAATAACCCAGTTAAGTAATAGTGTTTATATTTTATAAATATTATTTTTTAATCTAGCCTTACCTAACTATTTTAATACATAAAGTATAAAGGTATATATATACTTTACCTTTTTTAAAACCCGTGTTAGTTACCCCGAGTCACTACAGCTACACTATATATTCAATTAGTATATAAATATATATATATATAAATATTATAAGCTATATAACTAATTATATATCTAATATAAGTTCGTAGACTTACTTTAAATTTATACTTATTATATCTAACTATAGAATTTTAATTTAGTAGATATACGTAATTACTATAAGTATATATAGAATTTTAATCTAAGTATAGATCTACCGTTTAGTATTTTATAAGTTTAAGTTTATAGTAATAGAAATACTACCTAACTTAGCTATAAAAAATCTTATTTAAAGATTATATACTCTTAAAAGCTATTAAATTAATATTATAAAACACTATAACTACTTTTATAATTTTTAGCTAAAGCTTTTTTAGTAAGTTTATGCTAAGTTTTATTATAATAGTTTTATTAATAATTTTTTAACTAGTGCGTTTAGCGTCGCCGTTTAGCTTATATATATAAATAGGTAGTATTTTAATTCTTATATTAAGCTTTTTTATTTATTTTTTAAAACCCGATTTTCTATACTCTAAACGAGTAATAATATTATTATTTTAAAAAAATTTTATAATCTTAAGTTTATATTAGGTAAATACCTATAGAGTAAAGCTTAAAAATACTTTTATAAGTTTTAAAAGTAATTTTATCTATAGACTCTATATATAAATATATTTACTATAGTTATTTTTAATTAGTAATATTTACTACTTACTAAGTTTCTTCTAGGCATATTAAAAAAAACCTATATAATACGCTAGTGTAGTTATAGTAGCTTTTTTTAAAATAAATTTTTAAGCTATATATATAAGGAAATATTACTTATAATATATTTATTTAATACCTAAAATATAAATATTTTACGTATTTTACACTAAACTATATAAAGCTATTTAATTTAAATATTTTATTTTTTAGTACTATATATCCTTAATATTAATATATAAATATATTAACTATAAATAGAGCTTTTAATATACTAGTATTATAGTTTAAACTAAGGAATAGAAGGATAAAAGCTTATATTTAATAAATATATAGTTATACTTATAAACAAGTACTATAAGTATAAAATTTTATTTTAAAGATTTTATATATAATATAATATATAAGTGTAAGTACTAGAGTCTTATATTATAAAAGTAAACTTTCGATACTATATTTAGATAGAATTATTTTATAATAGCTATATTTTTTAGTATAAAGTCTTTTATAAAATATTTATTTAGCCTATTTAAAGTATTTTTATTTATTTAAATTTTTACACTAGAGATTGGAAAATCTTATATTATAGTTTTAATAGTATAAATAGTATTAAATTTCTTAAAAAATTCTAAAATAAGGAGTATTCTATTATTTATAAAATATAAAATAGTACTATTATTAAGAATAATAAGTCTAAAAAGCGTATAAGTATTATAATTCTATATAAAATATATTCTATTACTTTTTTCTAATTTACTACTTATAATAAGTAAGGAATTAATAACTATATATACTATAGAGCTAAAAAATTTTAATTTATTAAACTTTATACTATATAAAGTATTCCTTTTAAGCTATTCCTTTTACTTAAGTATATTATAAAGAGTTATAAATATATTAAGTATATAGCGTTTAAAGAGCTTTTTTATATTCTTTTTAAAAAGTAGTATAGTATAACTAGTATAAGTACCTATTACAGGGTAGTGAACAAAAAAATAATTACTCGAAAAATATATCCTTTTTATAGATTAATATAAAATTAATTAAAAGGCCTAAAAATAAATATATAATATCGTTTTAAAGAGAAAATTAAACATACCTTTATAAGGATTTTAGTTATGTTATATTTATTATCTTTAATAAACTAAAATTACCTAAATATAGTAATTTATTTATCCTCTTTTTTAGGTTCCTATAACTTTTTAGTTAGTAAATATATTTAACTATACTTTTAACTATACTATTTTAGGCCTAGTCTAGGTTACGTAACCGATTTTTCGATGTATATTAGTAATCTAATAATAATATTATATTAATAATAAAAATGAAGGCATACATATACTCCTCCTTTATTAAATCCCCTTTTAGTCGCCCTAAGCTATCACAGCCACACTATTTGTTTAATTAGTATATAAATATATGTATAATAATAAAAATTTAGTTTATGTTTATATATTTACTACTTACGTAATATATTATTAATATTATAGTATATAATAATATCTTTTTTATTTTATTAACTTAGACTCCTATTCTCTTACAATAGTAATAAATATAGTAGAACTTAAATCTAGAGTTTAATTTTTTTAAAAGTAAATAATTTTTCTTTTTTAATTGCTACTACTCTAAAAAAGTATAAATAAAGTATATATAACGCTATTTAAAAAAAAAAAAGAGAATAATAATTATAATATAAAAAAGATTAAAAAGGGCAAAGTTTTTAAAGTACCTTTAAGGGATAAAAGAGTTATTAATATAAACTTAATTAAAAGCCCTAAAAAAGAAAATAAAAGCCTATTAATAGAAAATAACCTTAATATTTTAAAAAAATATTTTTAAAAAATATTAAAGATAGAAGGCTACTCTATTAATATAAATAAAAAAATAAAGGTATATATATACTCCTCCTTTTTTAAAACCCTTTTTAGTTACTCTAAGCTACTACAGCCAAACTATTTATTCGATTAATATATAAATATAAATATATATAAGTAAAAAAAAACCTATAATTAATAAAGAAAATACTATAGAAAAATTAAAATACTCTAAAAAAAAATAAAAAATATTAAAAATATATATTTAAAAAAAAAATTATTTCTAATAAGTAAATAATATAAAGGGATAAAGTTAGAAAGAAGTATTATAGAAAAAGAAGTAATAATAGAGTTAGAAAAGAACTAGCCATTAGCTAATTACGAAGTAAGTTATTTTAACTTTTTATATATTTTTAAGTTATAGTTTTAGTTTTTTAATATTAATTATATAAATTATTTTATAGATTATAATATAATATTCTAAATTTAGGCTACTATTTAGTTAGGAGGTAGAAGTAATTTAGTATTTATTAAAATACTAAATTCTTTTATTTTTTATACTAGTAAGGACTATATATATAAAGTTCTTATACCCGAAGTTAAATTAAATATATAAAGGGCTAAGTTATATAAAGCTCGTTTACTCCTTTTTCTATTAATATAATAATAATAATAATAATAATAATAATAATAATATTTATATACTAATCGAACAAATAGTGTGGCTGTGGTGGCTCCGGGCGACCAAAAGGGGTTTTAAAAAAGGAGGAGTATGTATATACCTTTATAAATAATAATAATAATAATAATAATTATAATTATAATAGTATATCTATATATATATTTTATTATATTATATTATAATTATAATCTTTATATTAATTTTTTTTATATAAAGGTATACACATACTCCTCCTTTTTTAAAACCCCTTTAAGTCGCCCCGAGCCACTACAGCCACACTTTTTATTCGATTAATATATAAATATATATAGTAATTTTAATTTAGGTTAGTAATTTTAATAAGATAATGCCTCTATTTATAAAATAACTAATATGTTAAACTAGTTTAAAAATAATAAAATAAACTTTTATTTTTATTTAGCCTATAGTCCTGATTTAGCCTCTATATAAAATATATAAAATTGTGTAAAACCTACGCTAAATAAAAATAAAAAAGTTAATTTAGGTATAGGATTAATTTTAAAACTTATAAAGTCTTTTTAAAGAGCTATTAATTGAAAGTAAAATAATATATTATAAAATGTTATTAATAATTATATTTTATTTCTTCTTAACTAATATAATATAATTATATAAACAAAAGACTACTATACTAAATACTATTAATTTATTATTACTAGTTTATTATTAAAAATTTTAAAAAGTGACTTTTATTAATCATTATCTAATAAATACATAAATATATAAATATCATTTATATTTTAATATAATATAGTATCTATTATTATATATATAACGATAGACTAATTTTAAACCTTAAATAAAAAATTATATTAAGTTAAAATAGAGTTCTAAAAGTTTTTTATATTTACTAATTTTTTACTACCCTAATACTTGTTTATAAGTAGCCCATAATAGGGTAAATAGAATTTATTAATTATTTTTTTTAAAATAGTATTTTTCTTATATATTTTAGCTTACTAATTAAAAAGGTATATAACTTTAAAAAAACTATTTTTTTTAAATAATCTTTTTTTTTACCCCTCTATAATACTAATTATAGGTAGCAGTATTTAGTAACATTTTAATAGTATATTTTAAATTTATATAAAAATTAGTATAACTTACTTTTACTTTTTAGTTATAAGCTATTTAAATAGGGGAATAGGCTTTATTTATTTAGTATTTTAAAAATTTTACAGCTCTTAAAAATTAATTTTATAATTTAATTTTATTATACTACTTAAAAAATTCTTTTAATTTTTATTAAAAAACGCTTTTTATTTTTGAATATTAATTTTTAAACTTAAGTTATATATATATATTTTATTTAATTCGGTACTAATTTATTAATAATAATAATAAGAAAGTTAGTAATAGTTAGTTTATTATAAATATTACTAAATATATATACTTTTATTTTTATATAAAGGGCTTTCTATTTATTATACTATAGTTTTAAAGTTATTTTTTTATATTTTACTTTTATTAAGTAAGTAAAGTATTATTAATATATTATATATATAGCTACTATATTAATAGTTAAAAGCTTTTATTTAAGAAATTAAATAATTAAATAAATTAAAATATTCCTCTTTATAGCGTAGTATATTTAAGTAATATTTATAAATTTTAATATTACTACTATACTAATTTAGTTTTATATTTTTATTATTTAGTTAATAAAGGTATATATATACTCTTCTTTTTTTAAAACCCCTTTTAGTTATTTTAAACTATTATAGCTATACTATTTATTTAATTAATATATAAATATATTATTATTTAGTTTATTTTAGTAGTATAATTAGTTAAATAGGTTTACTATATAGCGATTTTATTAATATAGTTATAATAAATTATTATAATTTTTGCTTTAGATACTTTTATAATATATAAAAGTTTTAGTATTAAAAAAGTATTATAAAAAATATTAGTATTGTTAAAATTAAGAATAATGAGATTCTTAACGTTATAAAGTATATATTATACTGTAAATTATATATACTAAGTTAGCTAGCTCATAAAATTAGTAAAATATATATTATTAATTAAAAAAAAATACAATAATATAATTTATTACAATTTTTAAAAAATTATTAATTATAAGACTTATAGAGCGTTTATAGGGGGGTAATATAAAAAAAAATCTAAAAGAATACTATTTTTAAAAATTAATATAAAATTAATTACTAAATTTAAATATACGTAAGTTATACTATTTTAAAAAGAAAGTTAGATGAATTTAAATAATAATATTAATTATTACTTAGTAAATATAGGTAACATATTAAAACTATCTAAATATAATTATTTTTATATTACCCTTTTTTGGCCCTTATACCTTTTTAGTTAATAAATATATTTAACTAAAATGTTATTTATACTATTTTAGCTCTAGTATAGATTATATAATATAGTTTTTAATAAGAATTTATTATATAATAATAAATTTATATAATTAGTAAAAATATAGTTTCTACTTATATAATTAGTAATTACGTAATATATTATTGATTTTATAATATATAATAATATATTTTAATTTTATAAACCTAAATATTAAGTTCCTTAAAATAGTACTAAATTTAATATAACTTAATAATAAAATTAATCTTTTTTATACGTAAATACTCCTATTTTAAAAAGAACTCCTAATAATATTTATAATTCTATAAGATATATTAAAAATAAAAAATACATAAAAAATATAAAAATTATAAATATAAAAAAGATTATATTTTCTAATAAGTTAGTAATATAAAGGGAATAATAAAATATATAATATTATAGAAAAAAAGGTAGTAATAAAATTAATAAAATACTAGCTATTAGCTAATTGCAATGTTAGTTATTTTAAATTTTTAAAAAATTACAATATATAATTTTTTCTATATTTTTAGGGTATAGTTTTAGTTTTTTAATATTAATTATATTAACTATTTTATTAAAAAAATTTACTCTATAAGTGTAGGATATAATTTAGGGAGAAATTAAAAGTAATTTAGTATTTATTAAAATACTTAATTTTTTTTTCTTCTTTAACTAGTAAGAATAATATAAATAAAGTCCTTATATTTATAATTAAACTAAGTATAAAAAGGGGTAAGTTATATAAAGTTTTATTACTTTTTTAAATTTTTTTTTACTCCTTTTATTATTAATATAATAATAATATATCTATATATATTATTATTATATTATATTATATTAATAAACTGTATATTACTATTAATTTAGGTTAATAATTTTAGTAAAATAACGTCCCTATTTATAAAATAGTAAATATTTTAAACTGGTTTAAAAATAATAAAATAATACTATTTTTTTACCCAGTTTATACTCCTAATTTAGCCCCTATAGAATATATATAAAATTATTTAATATAAGGACTAAATAAAAATAAAAAGGCTAATTTAGGAGTAGGGTTTAATTTATAAAATATAGATGCTTTTAAAAGAGTTATTATACAAAAATAATATATAATACTTTAAAATATTATTAATAATTATATTTTATTACTTACTAACTATTATAAAATAGTTATAGAAACTAAAGACTACTATACTAAATATTAGTAATTTATTATTTAGTAGTTTATTATTAAAAATTTAAAAAAGCTACTATTATATATAATTATATAATTAATATATTAATATATAAAAAGAATATATATCTATATTTATATACTAATCTAATAAATAGTGTGGCTGTAGTAACTCAGAGCCACCAAAAGGGGTTTTAAACAAGGAGGAGTATATGTATACCTTTATAAAAAATATATATATTAATATAATAGAGTACCTATTATACTATATATAAAAATAATTAAATTTTATACATTTCTTTTTTTAATAAAGCTACGCTTTTAGCGTAGTACTTATCTTTTATTTTAAAAAAATAACGTTTAACTATTATACAGGTTCCTATAAAACGGTTTTATAATAATTTAAATATAATAATAGGAAATATAGCGTATAGGTATATATTAATATATTATACTAAACATATATTTATTATACATAGTTATAATAAGTTAAAATAGTAATACCTAACCATGTATTACCTTTTAATCTAGTACTAAATACTTATGTATAAAAAAAAAGAAAAAGGTAGTATATCTATAGTATACTATAAAGTATTAATATACACCGTCGTCCTTAGTACTATATATATATATATAAATAAAATAATAAAAAAATATAACTAATAGTTTATTATACTAAATAGCTATATTAGATTTTTATAAATATTATTATAAATATTACTATATATACTATATTACATTATAATAGCTAAATAATTCTATTAAAGTAATTTATATAGTATTTTTGCTATAACTAAATTTATCTATATACTATTAATAGTATCTCTTTTATTAAATATTTTTAAAATACTTTAAAATACTATAGTAAGCCTTAATCTAAGTAGGTAATTAGATAGTATTATATAAATAGTAAAAGTAATTATCTTAAACTACGCCTTTATAAAAAAAATAGCTTTTATAAAAATAGGTAAATATATATTATACCTATATAACTACGGCTATATTAATAGTAATTATTATTAATTTATATAATACATTATATTACTAATAATAATTTAAACTATATTTAAAAATAGAAGTAACTATTCTTAGTTATATTATATAATTAAAATAATTGTAACTATACTAAATTTAAAAATAAAATAATATAGTACACTATTACTCCAATAATAATATAATTATAAAATATAAAAAAGCTAGTAAAAAGAGTATTAGTAATAATAACTAAACGCGTATAGTCTAAAGAGTAAAAAGAGAAACTATATAAAAGTTTTATATAAAATAGTAAATACTGTAGGTAAATATAATAAATATAGTAATAATATATAAAAAATATAAAAAAGAGAGTATTATAAAATACTTATAAATATAAGTAAAATAAACTTATAATAGATTTATAATAAACTTATAATAATATATAATAGTTTAGGTATAACAAAAATTGGTAATTAGTATTAAAAAAAAATAAAAAAGTTTTTTTTATTATAAAATACCTTTTAATAAGTACTACTATTATAACCCATTAAACCCGGCTATTATCCCCTCCTCTAAAATTATTACTATAATATTAAGTAACTCGAAACTAACTGTTTAAACTTCTACTATAATATATAATTAATTAACTCTTAATAAGCCTTATACGTAATAACTATAATAATTTTTTTTACTAGCGCTAATAACCTATAACCTTTTTAATAGTAATTAACACTACTTTTTATAAAATTTCTAAAGTCTTTTATAATAATTACTAACTCCCTAATAATAAATTTTTATATAACTATTTTATAGCGTTATAGCATATCTTTCTATTATCTACTATCTATTTTAAAGTTTTACTTTTACGCGTACGTATATACCCGCGCCTAAATAATTCTAACTATTTTAATAAGTTTTTTTTATTAAAGTTTTACTTCCTTTACCGCTTTAAGAAATTTTTATTTTTTTATTATTATAGTATTACTATTACTATTACTACTATTATTGTTACTGTTCTCTATCTTAAATAAGAGAGTATAATTTTTTTTTTTACTATTCTTTTATAAATTTTACTATACCCTTATATAGGTAAAATTAAACTTTATTGTCTTTATAGGTATTATTAAAATAATGAATAGCGTTTTACTTAAATAAAAAGAGGCGCGTTAGAATTAAATTAAAATTAAAAATAATATTAATAAAAAGATCTAGTCTATTAAATAGGCTAGCTAGTTATACTACGTTAAGATAAAAGTTAAAGTAGTTTTTAATATAATCTAGCTAATTATTATTATTAGTAAAATAAAGGTATACATATACTCCTCCTTTTTTAAAACCCCTTTTAGTCGCCCCGAGCCACTACAGCCACACTATTTGTTTAATTAGTGTATAAATATATATATATATTAATAACTCTTTATTCTCTTAGAGTTAACTTTATTATTTTACTCGTATTAACTTTTTTTATATTATAATTATGTTTTTCGTTATTTTTAATACGTTAGATAGTATTATAAATAGTCTTTTTAGGCTAATTTAAAGTAGAAATAATTATAAAAATAGGGGTATTTACCTATAAAAGTAAGTTAACTTTAATTTTAAGATTTAAAAAATTTAGCACTATTTTAAGAAAATAGGAATCTAGGTTTATAAAATTAAAAAGATATTATAATATACTATAATATTAGTAATATATTACCTAAGCATTAATTCTGTAAGTATAAGCTATATTTTTATTATTAATATAATTTTATTATTAGATTACTATTATACTTTAAAAATTAATTACGTGACCTATACTAAGCCTAAAAAGGTATAGTTAAAATTTTAGTTAAGTATATTTACTAACTAAACAGTTAGAGGAACCTATAAAAGGGGGATAAAAAATAATTATATTTAAGTAATTTTAATTTATTACATGTAATATATAAGTACTCACTAAAATCTATATAAAATTCTCTATTATTTTCTCTTTAAAACGCTATTATTTACGTATTTATAGGCTTATTAATTAATTCTATATTAATCTTTAAAAACTATAACTTTTTCGAGGAATCTGTTTCGCTTTCACCCCCCTGTATAGGTATAGTAAATAGGTAGTAAATTATATAAATAAAAAAAGCTCTATTACACTAACTAAGTATAATAACTACTTAAATTCTTCTTCTTTTTTTTTGTTATAATTTTTACTATTAAATAAAGAGAGGTATAGTATAGCGTAGAGACACTAGTCTAATAAAGGTATAAGCTAAAAAAAAGTTATTTCCCTAAATACAGTTAAAAAATAAGCATATATAAAAATTATAAATTATATTTTTTATTTTAGTTAAATTTAAACTTATAGCTATAGTATATAGTTTAGTATATAGCTTAGTATACTAAAATTTAGTATACTAGTAGTAAAAGGCTATAATTACCTTTATTTTATTTTTTAAACTAGGCTACTATACTACTATAATAGTATAATATACCTACTTTACTATATTATTATTATTATTAAAGTTATATAATAGAATTTAATATATTAACACAGCGTTTATTCCTTGTAGCTTATAAAGTATAGTTAGCTAATATTTATTATAGGTATACTTATATTAATTTTACATATTATAATTACTTTTAAGAATAAAACTATAATAACTAAGTTTTATATACCTATTTATAAGAGTATATTTAATAATAACCCATTTTTTAACACATTAAGTATAAAGGCATGCATATACTCCTCCTTTTTTAAAACCCCTTTTGGTCGCCCCTAGCCACCATAGCCACACTATTTGTTTAATTAGTATACTAATATATATAATAACCTTTACGTATTAGTAGTAAAAATAATTATAAAATATTTATTATTAAGTATATAAGCCTATGCAGGAGATCTTAATATATTAAAAAAAATACTATAATACTATCTATCGCCTACTTACTAAAGATAAGTATAAAGTAGTAATAATAGTAGAGAAAAGTATTAAGTTATATCTACTAGTATATTATATTTTAATACTATATAATATAAATAAAAATATTAGACTAACTCTACTTTAAGGTTATAAGCTACGACAGCTAACAAGAAAAAAAAATAATAAAAAAATAAAAAATAAATTTTATACTAGAGATAATAAACAGCGTATAGATATAGAAGGTATTTAACACTATAGTAATTTTTTTAAATAAGTATAGTAGTTACTACGGGGTTTTTTTTATATATAATAAAGTTACTATTAATAACTACCCAATTAGAAAAAAAAAGTACTATATATACTATAGAATTTAATAACCGGCTCTTAAAAGTACTACGCTATGCCTAATTAAAAAAAATAGTACTAAGATAAATACGTAATAACTACTTAATAATATGTAATAGTATTATAGTTTAGTATAATTTATTATTTTATATAGTAATTTATACTTATATATCTACTATTATAACTTATACTAAGTAGGTATTTATAAAAAAAGAAATATAAAAAAATATTTATTTATAGTATATATTATAGCGGTACTTAATAACTAATATATATACTTTTAACGTACTATAAAATAACTTACTAGTAATATATATATAAACAGTTTACAGCGCGTACTATAAAGCGTATATATTATAGGTAAAGGCGCTCCTCGCTTAGGTGCGAGTACTAAGATAGGTACGTCTACGCTAGCAAAGCTAGCGTTTTAGTATATACTCTTATCTTACTTTAAGACACCTAATAAGCTTTCTATATATAGATTTTTATTAAATATTAATATTTAATATTTATTTTTTAAATTTTTATAATATAATTTATATATCTCTTTACGCCTATAAATAAGGCGCTTATAAAATAATATTTTATAATAAACCGTGTAAGCGCTAAATTGTAAAGAATTTATATTTTACTAATTATATAGTTATAGTAAACTAATTTTTTATACTATATAAAACGCCTATTAGTACATATAAGATAGTAAAATTTTATATAAAAATTTTATTTAGATAGGCTAGTAATAGTATTATTTAAAAACTAATTAGTAATAGTACTGTTTATAGATTAACTAGTAATAACGCCGCTAAAAAGTATAATAGTTAAAAGTTAATCTAGTATATACTAGCTAATAATATATTATATAATTAATTAAATAAATTATTTTTACTATTACCGTCGCGATCGCTAAATATAGTAAAAAAGATTACTTATAAGTTTAAAGCTAGTAGGTCTTATAAAAGTATTATTATATAAAGAGAGGTAAAGTGTAGCGTCGAGACACTAGTCCAAAAAAGGTATAGGCTAAAAAAAGTTATTCTTCTAAATATAGTTAAAAAAATAAGCGTGTATAAGAACTGCAAAAAAAGTTTTTATTTTAGAATAGAATTTAAAAAAGCGTTATTACTAAATTATTAAGTACTTTTTATAATTTTAATAAATAGTTTATAAATAGCCCTTTTACTAAAAAGATTAAAAAAACTCTATTAATAGTAAATACCAGTAAAGAATTTTTAAAGAATAATTACTATAAAAGTAGCTTTAGCGTTTTTTACTCTATCCTATTAAATATTAGTAATAATAATAAAAATTTTAATATAATAATTATTACTAGTTAGCCTATAATAAATTAGTAATTATAGATTAACTTTATAGTTAACTGTAAAGTATTTATTAAGTAAGCTAAGGCTATAAAAGCTAATATTTTATTATTTATTAGAACGGCTATTATAACTAATAAAGAGTACTCTAAAGAAAAATTTAAGTATAAATACTTTATTCTAGTATATACCCTACCTAATAAATAACTTATAAATAAGTATATTATTAGTACTATTTCTTTTACTAATAAACTTTAAACAAGTATTATAAAATACTTAATAGATTAGTTTACTACTATCTTAAAGTATTTTTACTATTAGAGTATATTATATAGAGATTTAAACACAGCTAAATAGATAATTAAACTTATAAAATAGTTAGAAGTAAAAGCGTAAAAGCTATAATATACTACTAAAATAAATATAGCGCGACTAAAGCTGTAGATTTAGTAGTAAAAATAAAATCTTAATAGTACTTTTTAGTTAATTACTTATATTTATTAGGAGTATAATAATATAAAAAATAATATACGTATCCTATAAAAGAAACTAAATATTAAATAGTAGCGTTAACTAACCGGTAATAAGGCTTTTAGTAAGATAATTTAATATAATAATAAATATAAGTAATAGTTTATTATAGTAATTTAAGAAGCGCGTAAACTACGAGATAAACTAATTTATTTAAAAATATTAGTATAAGCTCTCCGCGGTGTTACAACTAATAATAAATATTTTAAAAAAAATAAGAACTATAAAAATAATAATAAAAATAAAAAGTAGAAAATAGCGCTGTATAAATTATTATAAATTTATATATCTTTAGACTTATCTAATAATAACGGTAGTAACAGCTCTAGTAGTTTTAATAATTTTTTTTTATTATAGTAATATAAAATTAACGTTATTTAATAACGCTTATTTTATATTTTATAAGAATTAATAGTAACGTAGTAGTATACTAATATTAGTAGTTAGTACTACTACCTCTAAAAAGGAGTATTATTTAAATAATAGATAAAAGAATATTAATAAAATTAGTAGCGCCGCTAATAAGAATTTAAATATATAAATTAAAAACGTAGAAATAAAGTTTTAGTAATTATATAAACTCTTTCCTAATAAGTAGTTTAAAATCAAGTACTTCTATTAAGTATAAATAATTATATACTTATCTCTATCTATAACTGCGCTATTATAATATTAAATAACCTATATTAGAGTATATAAGAACTATACGATAACCTATAAAAGGTATTTAGTTTAATTAATTAGTAATTTACTACGCTTATAAAATTTAACTTTAGTAAGTTATAATAACGTAATAATAAACTTTTTAGTAAATAGTTAATACGTTTTAAAAATAAAGTAATATATATATTTATATTTATATACTAATCGAATAAATAGTGTGGCTGTAGTGGCTTAGGGCAACTAAAAACGGTTTTAAAAAGGGTAGAGTATGTGTATGCCTTTATACTTAATGTGTCGAAAAAAAGTAATATAAGTATACCTAAAATCTGCTTTAATAAAATTTAAAACTATAACTAATTTTAATTTATATTTAAAAGCCGCCGCGATAAGCGTAGCCCTAGTAAATAAGATTTAAATATAATTTATTTAGTAACTGTTTTAATATAAGACTCTAAAAAATGTTACTTATAAAAAGCCTAAAAATAAAAATAATAAAAATAAAAATAATAAAAAAAAAATAATAAAAATAAAAATAATAAAAATAAAAACAATAAAAATAAAAATAATAAAAAAAAAATAATAAAAAGTTTACGTAGGTTAGCGCTTCTGTTAGTAAAAGACCTAATTTTAATAATAGATATAACTTTATTTTTTATTTAAATTATTATCTATTAAAACAGTTCTGTATAGTCTAAGCTAAAAAAGTATATATTTATTATTTAAGACTCGATTATATATTTAATTAAAATTAACTTAACCTTAATAAAAAGGGCCCTATAGCCCTAGTATCTGCTAAATAGTATTAAATAATAAATACTTAAAATATAAATGCCAACAACGCCTATAATAGTAATTATAATACTAAGTGTTAAAAAAAAGTATAGTCTTTAAGAATAGTTATTTTTAAAGACTTTTATCTACGTATAAAAAAGAGATTTTTAACACTTTTTAGGATTATTTTATAGTAGAGTAATATACGCCGATAAGCTAATTAAGTCTATAACTATTTTTATTTTATTAAGTAATATTTACTATATAGCTTATAGTTTATAAAAATAACTTATTACTATTATAGTATACGGCGCGATATATTATTTATTTAATTATAATATAAACCTACTAGATAAGCTACTCTATTGTACTTAAATAAAACTAAAGATATAAGTTAATATACCTAATAAAATATTAGTTACTATACGTATTTTCTTAAATAGCAGCTATACTAAATAGATTATTAGCACTAATTTTATATATATTTATAAGCTTTTAATAATCGTAGCGTAAAGCCCTATTATTTTAAAACTTACTAATAATAATATTATAGATAAGATAATATATATAGCTATAATATATATAGTAATTAGAGAATATATTAGTAAAAACTAGTACTAGGTTATAAATATTATTAATTATAACGTAATAGTTAGATAACTATAGCTTAAGGCTTAGAATCCCTTATATAAGTAGAGTAAAAAAATAATAGTATTTAAATTAAACTATTACTGCGGTAACTGTCTATACTAATTTTTATTAGTTAAAATAATATATAACCGGCACGGTAATAATTACGCTAAAATAATTAAACTAAAAGATAAAAATAGTATTAATATAGTAATTATTTTAATTAAGACTACTATAAAAATAGCTTATTATAACTTAAATTTTATTATTTAAATAATACTAAAAGACTAAATACAGTTTAAAATAAGTAATAATGCAAATAATACTTAATATACTTATATAATTTTTATAGGAATCGAATAGATTGTTACTATTATTATATAAGCTAACTTTAATAAGTTTTATTTAAAACTTAATTCACTATACCCTATAATTAATAAAATTAAAAAATGATTACTAAAATAATTTTATTATATTACTAATTTATAAAATTTTAAAAAGACTACTAAACTATCCCCGTATTAACTAAGCGTTAATTATAAAATATTTTTAAAAAAAAAGGTAGCTAGCTAACTATATAATACTATTTTAGAGTATTGCGTAAAGAAACTAAAATAATTAAAATCTATATATAGACTAAAATAGTAAAAGAATATATTTATAAAAATAATTTTTCGTTTACTATCCTACTATTAATTATTAAAAAACCTAAAGGAGGTATCTATATATATATTAATTATTACTACTTTAATAAAATTATAATTAAAGATTATAACGCTCCGCTAAAACTAAAAGAGATACTTACTTATGTAAATAAGACTTATATTTATTTTAAATTTAATATTATTACTAATTAACGTACTTCGCGAGCTTTATAAAGCCGCAGTATAATATAATAATAAAAACTTAATAAATACTAAATAGCTTATATAGAGGCTATATATAAGTAGTCTAAATTTTAAACCTTTAAAAGTTATACTCCTTTTTTTTAGTAAGGGTAAGATACTCTACTAAATATAGCAACACTTTACTTATATTTTAATTATATATTTATAGATTAGTAACTACTTATAATTATTTTTAAGGTTATTAGTAATTATTATTTATAATTATATATAACGTAGTTAATCTAAGGGGTTATTAGGCGTATAAACTTTAGGACTAAAGAGAGTTATTAGACTATTACCTAGAGTCTATACGACTAAATATCTAGTCTTTAAGCTAGTAAGTCTAGCTATCTGTCCTATACTTTATACTATATTATTAACTTCTATTTAAAGGTACTCTACTATATTATATTTTTATAGGTCTATTTTATCTCTAAAACGTTTTATTATTATACTAATTTTAGCTAAGTTACTGCCTATTATATTAACTACTCCTAGTAGCAGTAACACTTTAAGCTAAAATAAAATTTAAGATTAACTAGAACGCAATTCTTCTATATATACATAGCTTATTAATAAGTTTTATACTAACCTATATATACGAGAACTTTTAGCAGAAAATAGGCTTTTTAAGTATATTATTTTTAACTACTTTAAAATCCTTCTTAGTACGTTATCTTATATAGATAAATTTTAAACTAATAGAATAAAGACTTTATAAAAATAAATAGTTAATAAAGAAGCACTAAGAGATTTAGTATTATTAATAGAGCTAGGGGTAATAAAGTAATCTAAAAAGTAAACTAATAAAATAAAATAAATCTATTAATATACTTATAAGATCTAAAAAAAAAAAAATAACTAAGCATTATAAACTTTAGGGTGGCTTACTAAAGCGCGTAGGTTAGGTAAGTATATACTTTTATCTTTATTTAGTAAATATTATTAACTAAATAGTAAATACTGTAGGCAGTATAGGTATTAATAATAATAGGTATAGCTTTTTTTTTATTCTATAAGACTACTAAGTAAGCTAAATATATATATAACTTACTTTACTAGTAGGCCTTTAGGTAGTATTATTATTTTAATTAAAAGTTTAATAGGCAATATAAAGACTTACGTAGAATTAAGTAAAAAAATATTATTTTAAATTACCTAATAAGTTTACGATAATGTTATTAGTTTATAATATTAATAGGTAGGGTAAAACGTAATAAAAATAAAATATAAAAGAATAAATAAGTCTTTTATACTCTTGCTAGGGAGTCTTAATATTATTATAGTCTTTAATAAAATTAGAATTAAAAAAGGTAATAAGTATAAAATAGCCTTATTTATATAGTTTAGTTTATTTAAATACGTAATTATACCCTTTAGACTATATAACGCTCTAAATACTTTTTAGTAATATATTAATTAACTACTACGTAAATACTTAGACGACTTTTAGTTAGCTTATTTTAATAATATTATTATCTTTAGCGAAAATAAGAAAGACTATAAATAATACTATTTTAAAATATTATATAGGCTTTACGAAGCTAGCCTATACTTTAATATTAAAAAGTATAAATTCTTTATTTAATACGTTAGCTACCTTAGTATAATTCTATTAGTAAATAGGTTAGAAATAGATCTAGCTAAAATTAAAACTATTATAGAGTAGTAGCGACCTAAAATAGTTAAAAATATTTAAGTATTTATTAGATTTATAAACTTTTACTAGTAATTTATATACTACTTTTTTTAAGTTATAACACTACTAATTAAGTTAATACGCGGCGCTATAAAAAAAAGTTATATTAATACTTATTACTAAAAAGGCTTTTAAGTAGCTTAAACGCGTCTTTATTAACGCTCTAATACTTACTTATTTTAACTCTAATATATATATAATAATAGAGACTAACGCGTCTAATTAAGTTATTATTAGTATATTTTCTTAGAATAAGAACGACGTCTTATAGTTTATTACCTTCTTTTTAATAAAAATAAAACTAGTAAAGCTTAACTATTCTATCTATAATAAAAAGCTTATAGTAATTATCTATAGTTTTAAAAAATAGTAACCTAAGCTTACCGGTATACTTAATTTTATAAAAATATTCTCTTATTATAAAATTTTAAAATATTTTATAATAACTAAATAGTTAAATTATTAATAAGCCTAATAGGCTAAATTTCTATTAGAATTTAATTTTATAATTAAATATTATATAAAGAGAGGTAAAGTATAGTGCCAAGACACTAGTCTAAAAAAGGTATAGGCTAAAAAAAGTTATTCCTCTAGATACAGTTATAAAAATAAGCGTATATAAAGATTACTAAAAATATTTTTATTTAAGTTAGTATAGTACTTAAACTTATAGTTTTAATATATAGCTTAATATATAACTTAGCGTATAGCTTAGCGTACTAAAGTTTAGTATACTAGTAGTATTAGGCTACTATCGCTTTTACTCTTTTTTTTTTTTTTAGGCTAGACTACTATAGTACTATTATACTATAATACGCCTACTCTACTATATTATTATTATTATTATTAAAGTTATTATATAATAGGGTCTAGTATATCGACGTAGATACCGGCGCAGCGTTTATTCTTAGTAGCTTATAGAGTATAGTTAACTAACCTTTATTATAGGTATACTAACAGTAACTTTACGCATTACAATTAATTTTAAAAATAAAACTATAATAACTAAGCCTTATATACCTATCTATAAAAGTATATTTAATAATAACCTTTACGTATAAGCGGTAGAGGTAGCTATAAAATACCTATTATATATACTAGTATATAAAGGAGGCCTTAACATACTAAAAAGAAAATACTATAATACTATATACCGCGTGCTTACTAAAGCTAAAAGAGATAAATATAAAATAGTAATAACTAAAAAGGAAAGTATTAAGTTATATCTACTAGTATAACACGTCTAGATATAGTACGCTATAAATAATAACTATAATATTAGTCTAGCTATACTATAAGCTACTAAGCTGCAACAGCTTATAATAAAGTTATATAAAAAAAAAATAGTAAAGAGATAAAAAATAGATTTTATACTTAATATAATAGATAACAGGTAGTTACAAGAGGTGCTTAACACGGTAATAGCTATTAAGGTAAGTATAATAGCTACTACGCGTTAAGGCGAAAAAGAGATAAATAGGTATATTATATTACGTATACGCCTAAGTGTCGGTAGGCGTTTATATATTAATAAGATATAGGTAGAGGATTCGGAGGACTATACTACGTATAAGTAAATAGTAGTTCTTTAATACTATCTATGCCTGGCAAAAGATTGACTTAATAGTTAGAAGGTAATAACTATTATTTATAGTAGATAAAGCCGTAAAGACGCCACTATAAGACTATAATTAAATATAGGCCTAGTAGGAAAGGTATAAAGCCTAATATATAAATATAATAAACTAGAGACGTCTTTATAAATATATATAATAATTAAATACAGCACTAACAGTAGGTATTATTACTTTTTTAAATAATTTAAACTACCTATATATACTACGTATAATAGCGGCTTTTAATATACTATATATTTAGCTAAAATCTTAATAGATATAATAGAGTTAGACATCTTAAGTTTATTTTAATAAATTTATAAAATTAATAAGGAGCTATTTATTTCTAATAGTTAGAATAAGAATATTACTTTAAAACTTTATAATAGTTATAAAGACGTTAATAACGCAGACCTATTAGGACTATTAAATATAATTAGTTTCTATAATAATATTATTAAAACTATAGGTAATATTATAGAGAGCGGTATACGTTATATACTCTACTAGTTTTATTATAGTTTTAGTATTTATATTAAATTATAAAATTATTGTCTAAATAATAATTTATTATATATTAATAGTAAGGTCTTCGTGCTCTATAATAATAAATTTTAAATATACCTTATATAGCTATAGTATAATAACTACGCTACTAAATATAATAGTAAGTATAAAACGTATACGTAATTATTATATATTTATATATTAATTAAACAAATATTGTAACTATAGTAGCTCGGGGCGACTAAAAGGAGTTTTAAAAAAGGAGGAGTATATATATACCTTTATACTCAATGTGTCGAAAAATTCAGGTAAGGCTAGATTAAAAAAAATGTAATTATTATAATACTATTATTAGCTATACTATATAAATAGCGTTGCGTAATATATATATAACTGCCTTACCTACGCTAGGGTAAAATTAAAATATAAAAATAAGTATAATAAAGGCATACACATACTCCTCCTTTTTTAAAACCCCTTTTAGTCGCCCTAAGCTACCACAGCTACACTATTTGTTCGATTAATATATAAATATAAAAATAAGTACAGTTTACTATACCTACTATATATACTAAATACTTACTAAACTAGTATATTTATTAATTTTATTTTACTATTACCTAAGAGCTATTATAATAATTATAACTATAAGTATATTATAGTTTTTATAGATAGATTATTAAAGAAAAAGAAATTTATAGCCTTAATATCTTTTAACGTAGAAATCTATATTTAAGCTTTTATTAAATATATCTAGCGTAAAAAAGATTATTATTTAGAGTTTATTACTAACTATAGCACGTACTTTAAGTTTTAATTTTAAAAATAATTATATAAAAGAGTTAGTATAATACTAAAATTATCTATAGCCTTCTATCTAGAAATAAATAGATAAATAGAAATTACTAATTAAATATTAAATATTTACTTATATTAGTTTATTAACTATAAGTAATATAACTAAGTAGAGTTATTACCTATTATAGAGTTTAAAATAAATAGTAGTATTATATTAATAGGTATAATACTATTTAAAATTATAAAAAATACTTACTACGTATAGGTACTAAACCTTTAAATATATTACTAAAGAAATAGAAGGTAATATATAACGTATAAACTATAAATAAACTGTTTATATATATAAACTATATAAGATAATAACTATATTTAGTACTAACGTAGGCATATATAAAAATAAAAGAATATACTAATAGTTAATAATTACCTACTCTAGAGATCTGCGTAGGTAACTAAATTATATTTAATATATATAATATCTATATACGTCGCTTTAGAGAACTAAAAAGTAAAAACTTAGAGCTATTTAAGGTTATTAATATTTATAATAAATAAATACAGGGGGGGGACATTGGGAAAAGAGTACTCTAAAAAGTTACTATTTTTAAAAATTAATATAAAATTAATTACTAAGCCTAAAAATATATAAATTATAACGTTTTAAAGAGAAAATAATAGTGATATATATTAGAATTTTAGTTACGTCTTATATATTACCTGTAATAAATTAAAAGTACCTAAATATAATAAATTTTTTAGCCCCTTTTTTAGGTTCCTAGAACTTTTTAGTTAGTAAATATATTTAACTAAAATTTTAACTATACTCTTTTGGGCCTAGTATAGGTCACGTAACTAGATTTTTAAAGTATATTAGTAATCTAATAGTAAAATTATATTAATTATAAAAATATTACTAAGGCTTATATAATTAGTAATGACGTAATATATTATTAATATTATAGTATATAGTAATATCTTTTACCTTTTATAAACTTAAACTTCTATTCTCTTAAAATAGCGCCAAATTTTTTAAAGCTTAAATTTAAAGTTAACTTACTTTTAAAAGCAAATACTTCACATTTCTATAATTATTTCTATTTTAAATAAGCCTAAAAAGGCTATTTATAATACTATCCAACGTATTAAAAATAAAGAAAAATATAAAGAAAAAAATTATAATATAAAAAAAGTTTTTACAGAGGGTATAAAAAAGTTAACTAAAAGAGATAAAAGAGTTATTAATAGAGACTTAACTAGAAGTTCTAAAAAGGAAAATAAAAGAATTCTATTAGAAAATTACCTAGAGATTATAACTAGATAATTACAAAGAGTTTTAAAAGAGGAGGGCTATACAATTAATATAAGCAAAAAAAAACTAATAATAAATAAAGAAAATGCTAAAAAAAGAGTAAAATAAGGTAAAGAGAATTTAAAAACTATAAAAAATATAAATTTAAAACAGATTATGTTTTCTAATAAGTTAGTAATATAAAAGGGATAATAAAATAAATAATATTATAGAAAAATAGGTAATAATAGAGTTAAAAAAAACACTAGTTATTAGCTAATTACGAAGTAAGTAATTTTAATTTTTTAAAATATTAAAATATATAACTTTTTATATATTTTTAAGTTATAGTTTTACTTTTTTAATATTAATTATATTAATTATTTTATAGGATAAGACCTTAAACTACAAGTTTGGGATGCAATTTAGGTAGAAGATAGAAGTAATTTAGTATTTATTAAAATACCTAATTTTTTTACTTTTTATACTAGTAAGGACTATATAAATAAAGTTCTTATACCTGTAGTTAAACCCTCTATAAAAAGGGGTAAGGTTTATAACCCTTTTTTATCCCTATTTTTATTAATATAATATATATATATTATATTATAATTATAAATTTTATATTAATATTATTTTAGGTTAATAATTTTAATAAGATAACGTCTCTACACAATTGTTAAAAGTAAGTTAAAAAAGATATAGGCTAGCCTAAAAGTAAAGTAATAGTATAAGGATCTATATACTTTTACTATATACACGGGTACGAGGAGGCATATAATAAAAGGGAGATAATAAAGACGCTGCGCTAAGGCTACTAGCTATATTTATAGCTAGTAATAGCACGTGCGCTTCTACTAAAAAAATTCTAATAAAGGAGACAATAAAGTTTAGTAAGGATACTATATTAAAAGTATACTATAAGATAGATTACGGCCACCTTATACGCGTTACCTCTTTTATAATAGTCCTTATTATTATAAGTTATCTTATTATTGTAGTAGCTAATAATTAGTAACTAATATATACTATAGTACGTTATATACAGCAGGCTAGGTCTATTAAAACTTATATTCTAAATATTCTATACAGGGATCTACCTTACGTATAAATTAATATTATAATAATTATAGAAGGAACCGGAACTAACGTTTAGTAAAAAATTACTTAGTAGTTAAGTACTAAGTTATAAAAGTATAATCTAGTTATTTACTAAACTATTATTATCGTTAAAGTATACCGCGACGTAGATATTATCTATATAGAGGTTCTAAAAGCGTTTAAACTACTATAACTCTAAAAAATAGCAGAATAAAATTTAAAAAATAAGGAAACTAGATACGTATAAGTATAGATATAGGTAAATTTAGTTAAGTAAGGCCTCTATAATATTATTAATTAGTACTAAAATAATAGATAAATTAAGGATAAAATACTATAAATAATAATTAATAAAAAAAGTATCGCTAAAATCTAAAAAGTTGTAAAAGTTATTATATAGGTAAAGGCGAAGGCGAAAGCGAAGTTAAAATTAAAGGCAATAAAGTTATTCTAAGCGCTTATTTTAAGCGCTAAGCGTAGAGCGCTTAAGGTAAAAAATAACTAAAAGGACGGCTGTATAGAGTTAGTATATTTAAGAATATAAAAGCTTATAAGATATAGGAAATAATAGGTAATAAGTAAGTATTTAGGGTATTATAAGTTAACTAGTAGACGGCGTAATTAGTTATATTTTTATAACCTTAAAAGTAACTATTAAATAGCTGCCGGAACTAAACTTCTAATAGTTATATAACTAACTTACTAATAGAAGGGACAGTTTAATAAAAAGGATAATAATAACTAAATAAATAAGTGCCGGCCTAACGTCTCTATTTATAAAATAACGGACGTTTTAAACTAGTTTAAAAATAATAAAATTATACTATTTCTTTACCTAGCCTATAGTCCTGATTTAGCCCCTATAGAAAATATATAGGGTTATTTAAAATAAGGACTAAATAAAAATAAAATAGCTAATTTAGGGGTAGGATTTAGTTTATAGAGTATAGAGGCCTTTAAAACAGTTATTAATAAAGAGTAGTTTAAAATACTATAAAAAGTTATTAATAACTATATTTTATCTCTCCCTAACCGTTATAAGGCGGTTATAGAAGCTAAAGGCTACTATACTAAGTACTACTAATTTATTATTACCAGTTTATTATTAAAAATTTAAAAAAGTGACTTTTATATATAATTATAAAAATAATATATAAATATATAAAAATATTTTATATACTTATATATTATAGTTACTATTATAATATATATAAAAATAAGCAAATTTTACACATTAAATAAAAAGTTATAATAGTCTAAAGTAAGACTTTAAAAATTTTCTATATTTACTAATTTTTTTTACTCCTAATCCCCTTAGTAAGCAGCCCCTAAATAGGTTAATAGAATCTACTAATTCTTTTTTTTAAAATAGTATTTTTTGCGTATTTTTAGGCTTTATAACTAAAAAGTTATATTATTTTAAAAAAGACAATTTTTAAAGTACTCTTTTTCTAATATTTCTCCCGTGTAAATAATTACTGTAGCACTAGTTAGGCTTTTAAATTTAACTTTACTAATTACGCTACGATTAAGAATATTTATTTATAATTTTACCCGTAATTACTTTATCTATAAAATATAATACTATTACTAGGGCAGTAGTAAGAACTATAAGAACTTATTACTATATAAGAAAACCTGCTAGTTTATAATATTAAAATAATACTTAATTATAAAGTTAATAAGTATATAATTAATCTAAATATTAGTTATAAAGGCTTAGTAAAGTTTCTTATTAAATAGGAAAATTTTAATAACCCCGACTAATAATTTTACTTTAATATTATAGGCTAATAAAAATATTTTATAAAATACTATCGGCGTTATCCGCAGATATTTTAATAATTAAATATATTTTTTTTAAAGGCTTATAATATATAAATAGCTATTGCCTAGCTTATAATAAATAAATAATTAACTAATAACAAATAATAGTAGAAGACTAAAAATAATTTAATATATAATAAGATATAACTAATAGATAAATAGTATAATAGGATTATAAAAATAATAAGACTTAGTATAAAAGGCTCTCTTAAAAATATAGGTAGTAGATAAAAAAAGCTATACTTACCTATTATACTCGTAACTCTAATAGTTAAGTTATAAAAAAATAGTTCTATAGCTTACTATTTAAATAATTATATATTTTACTACTTTAATAGAAATATTTATTTTTATAAATGTTTAACTCTGCTCTATTATACAAAAGTTAAGAATATATAAAGCTAATTATAAAGTTTTAAAAATAAAGCTTTTTAAAGAGGGGGATAGTATTATAAGTAAAAGTGCCCCTCGCTTAAGTATAAATACTAAAATAGGTACGCCTACGCTAGCGAAGCTAGCGTTTTAATATATACTCTTACCTTACTTTAGAATACTTAGCGAGCTCTCTATACGTAAATTCTTATTAAATATTAATAATAAAGGTATACACATACTCCTCCTTTTTAAAACCCCTTTTAGTCGCCCTAAGCCACCACAGCCACACTATTTGTTCGATTAATATACAAATATAATAATATTAATATTTAATATTTACTTTTTAAGCCTCTGTAATAGTATATATATACTTTACTAAACTTAAATAAAGTAAATAAAAGAAAATAATAAATAAGTTAAAATTATAATAACTAATCTTCTATAACTAGCGTAGGGTAATATAGATAATACTTATACTATCTTTAACTTAATACTATATAATAGTATATTTAGTATTACTAAGAAATAGTATATACTTATAGTAACTATTATTAAAAGACTAAAAATTTAACTAAGGTATAGATAATAAGGTAAAATACCTTATAGATTATATAATAAGTTAGTATTACTAGTACTTTTAGATACCTACTAAATACTTAAGATATAAAGTAGTATATAATAACAGTTCTAGAAAATCTACTATAAAAACTAATAACTTATAAAACTTTTATAAATAAATAAAAACTTTATATAAAAGTTATAAAGTAACATAAAGGCTCTATATAAGAATAGGCTAAATAACTCTAGGTATATTACAGAGCTGCGGGTATATAATATTATAAAAGCGTAATAAATAGGCGACGCTTATATACTAAAAAAATTTTTAAATTAGAAATAATAACTAATAGGTTTAGAGTAATAAAAATAAATAGTCTACTATATAACTAAATAAACTAAAATATCTTATATTAATTATCTTATTATAATTCTAAAATTTTAAGGTCTTTATTAAGACCGGTTACTCACGTTAATAAAAAAAAAATAAGTAAATATAAATTTAGGTGACGTATACGCCTAAATATTAGTAGGCGTTTATATATTAATAAGGGTAAAGAATTCGAAGGACTATCTATAACTAAATAAATAGTTACTTTTTAATAGTATCTATATTTAGTAAAAGATTAATTTAATAGTTAAATATAAGATAATAACTATTATTTATAAAACTATAAAGACGCTACTAAATTTTTACTATAGTAGGTAATACTACTATTCTAATTTTATTTTATAAATATAAATTTTATTACTTAATTATAAAGTACTTCTACGTACTTTAGTATCTATTCTTTTATTTATAATTAATTATACTATAGTAGCCGCAGCTATAGCTAACTCTTAAAAAATATTTTTTTTAATTCTTTTAAATTAGATAGTAATCCTAGTACTCTAAATTACGCTTATTGAATAGGTTAGAGTTAGGTTAAAATTAGATTAGTATACCCACGTGTGGTTTACTAAATAACTTACGTAATATATAACAGATCAGGCTAAAAATATCTTTATATATATATGAAGGATTTTTTTTATAAAATATTAAAATATTGGACTTATAGCCTTTATCTTATTTAAGTTATAAAAGTTTAAAAAAGTAGTATACGTTTAAAATAAAAGAGAAAACGTTTATTTTATATAAAATAACTTACGTAATATATAATCAATATATTAAAAATATAGCCCAATATAAATATACTAATAAAAGGCTATTTAAATATGTAAGTTTAATTATTTTAATTTATATATTATATAAAGTATTTAGGTATTTATACGTAGGTATACTAATCTACCTATAACCTATTCCTAACCCATTTAACTACCGTACTCTAAATGTAATAAGTAATAATTAGAATTTAGATAAAAATAGCTTAAAAAATTATTAAAAATATAAATAAGCTACCTTTTAAATTTAGTAAGCGGCTTAATATAAGTTATTATTTAACGTACTTCGCGAGTATTATAAAGCCGCGGTATAATATATAATAAGAACTTAATAAATATTAAATAACTTATAATTATATATAAGTAGTATAAATTTTAAGCTTTTAAAAATTATACTTTATTCTTTTAATAAAAGCTATAGTTACTCTACTAAATATAGTAAGGGGCTTATATTTTAATTTATATTTATAAATTAGTAACTGCTTATAATTATTTTTAAGGATATTAGTAATTACTACCTATAATTATATATAAGGTAGTTAGTTAATCTAGTTACTAGACGTATAAACTTCAAAACTTATAAAGTTATTAAACAGTTATTTAGAGTCTATATAATTAAATATTTAGCCATTAAGTAAGTCTAACTGTCTATTCTACACTCTATATTATATTATTATCTACTTAAAGTATTTTACTATATTATATTTTTATAGGTCTTTTTTATTTTTAAACTATCTATTACCGTACTAATTTTAGATAGGTAATTAACTTACTACCTATTATACTAATCGCTTTTAGTAGCAGTAATACTCTAAACTAGTATAAAATATAAAGTTAATTAAAACTATCTATTTACGTATAACTTATTAACTAGTCCTATCCTAACCTATATATATATAACTTTTTAGTAAAGAATAGTTTTTTTAAGTATATTATTTTTACTTACTTTAAAGCCCTTTTTAGTACGTAAAAACTTAATACTAATAAAATAAAAATATTATAAAAGTAGATAGTTAAAAAAGAAAAATTAAAAAACTTAGCGTTGTTAAAAAAGCTAGGAGTAATAAAATAATCTAAAAAGTTAACTAATAAAATAAAATAAATTTATCAGTACGCTTATAAAAATTTTTTTTTAAAAAAAAGGTTTAAGTATTATAAATTCTAGGGCAGCCTATAAGGGCGGGTAGGTTAAATAAGTATACACTCTTATTTTTATTTAGTAAATATTATTAATTAGATAATAAGTACTATAGGTAGCGTAGGTATTAATAATAATAGGTATAACTTTTTTTATTTTATAAAACTACTAGATAAACTAAGTATATATATAACTTACTTCTTTCTCGACACATTAAGTATAAAGATATATATATACTCCTCCTTTTTTAAAACCCCTTTTAGTTGCCCCGAGCTACTATAGCCATACTATTTATTTAATTAATATATAAATATATATATATTTAGTTATTTAATATGGCTACGAATATACTACTTCTATTTATAGATATAGTTTAAGTTAGTATTTATAATAAAAGTTTAAAAATTGTTAGAATTTTTAGAATTTTTTACTATTACACCTATTTAGGCTGGTTGAATGGGTTGCCCTACTTTTTTTTAACCTTTAATAACTTTAGTAATACTAGTCCTAATTAAGTAATTTTTAGCTTATTTAGGCCAGTTACTCTGAAATTTTAATTCTTTTAAAAAATTACCTAATTAGGACTAGTATTATTAAATTTATTAAGCAACCTATTTTTGTGACCCTAATCCAACCCTACAGTGGGGTTACTCGGATAAAATCCTTAATAACTTTAGTAATACTAGTCCTAATTAGGTAATTTTTTGAAATAATTAAAATTTCAGAGTAGCTGGCCTAAATAAGCTAAACATTACTTAATTAGGTCTAATATTACTAAAGTTATTTAAGTTTTAAAAAATGCTTAGCATTTTGGATTTACCAGCCTACACCTATTTAGATTAGTAATAACTATTATTACTATACTAGTACTAATACTAGTACTAATACTAGTAATAGTATAATATATACTTACCGGTTTTTATTATTAAATTATAGTGTATAGCTATTATAGCTATTATTTATTTTATACCTACTTACCTATAAAGGTAAAGCCTTCTAGTAGTATATTAAAGTTTTATAAATATTACTAATATAGTAGTTTTTATAGAAATAGATTTAATTACGTAAAAAAATTATAATTATTATTTTTATAGGCTTATTTATCTATATTATAATATAGTATATAATTAGTTTAATAGAAGCTAAAAGTTTTAAATGTTATAAGAAAATAATTAACATATTATATTTTATATTATTTATTTATATATTAAGTTATTTATTTATATTTTTCTATACTAGCTATCTATTATCCTCTCTTTAAAAACTTCTTTTTACTTACCTCTAAATATTTTATTTAGTATTAAGTTATTAGGCTCCTCTATATATTAGTAATTTTTATTTAATATTATTTTAATTAAAGCTATATACGCCTTCTACACTATAGACTATGGCTTTTAATATATATAATTACTTATTAAAAAAACTATACTGTTTTCTCACTCTACTATCCTCTAATTACTAGTAGTAATATTATTATTACTAGCTTTATAATTACCGGCAACTTTTTTTATACCTTACGTTTATTAATTAACTATTTTATATA
This sequence comes from Pleoardoris graminearum, assembly GCA_030770415.1. Taxonomy (NCBI): domain Eukaryota; kingdom Fungi; phylum Ascomycota; class Dothideomycetes; order Pleosporales; family Didymosphaeriaceae; genus Pleoardoris; species Pleoardoris graminearum. The sequence goes on along the minus strand of JASEKS010000071.1, from coordinate 212,070 downwards.
GTAATACAGCTATAATAATTTTAGTATTTATTTTTACCTAGTAGTACCTATAAATAGTAGATTTTTAGCTTACTTTTTATTTATATAAGAAACTTTTTCTTAGCTAGATTTAGTAATTTTATATTTATAAACATATACTCGTTCTACACGGGTATTAACTTTTATAAATTACTTATAAAGATAGATAATAATATATTAACTATATTAAATATACTAACTACTTTACGTTTCTTATTTATTTAGTTTAATAAAATAGCTTATAGTATATATTATACTTTATAATATAAACTGGAGTAAGTCTGGTATATATATTTTACTAAAATTTTATTTTTTAATATACTAAAAGCGCGCATTTTAGTTATAAAGTAGTAGTGTATTACTACTAGTAAATAGTATTTTAGTCGCTGTAATATATATTATAATTATAATATATTAAATAATAGTATACACATACTCCTCCTTTTTTAAAACCCCTTTTAGCCGTCTCAAGCTACCACAGCCACACTATTTGTTTAATTAGTATATAAATATATATAATATATTAATATTTTTTTTATAAATGCCTACTTAGTATTAATTTATAATAGGAGATATATAGGTATAAGTTACTATATAAAGTAATAAATTATATTAAGCTATAAATCTATTAAATACTATTAAGTAGTTAATATATACTTATCTTAACGCCCCTTTTTCTAATTAAGCTTAGCGTAATATTTTTAAGAACTAATTATTAGGTTATAGAATAAATATAGCACTTTTCTTTTTAATAAAGTAGTTACTAATAGTGACTTTATTATATAGAAAAAATAGTATATAGAATAATATATATTAAAAATATATAATATACCTACTCGGCGTAATAAACTAATTTTAATAATTTTTTATTATTTTATATATATAGTAGCGGGAACGCATACGTATATTTTTTTTTTTTTTTAAAAATAAGCCTTTTATATTAAGGCTACCTAACTATTTAAGGAAAGTACTTTATCTCCTTAGCGACCTAACAACCAGCTCTTTAAGTAACTAACTAATATATAGGCTAGTTAAGTAACCTATACTAGAATTTAATTAATTACCTAATTAGGACTAATTACTTTCCTATTTAAGTATAATCTATATCTAATTAGGTATAAATCGCTACGCTAACCTAATATAGAAATATACTAACCTATTTAAGTAGTTAACTAGTCTATTTAAGTAATATAACTACACCTAATAAGGTTAAGTCTAAAACCTAATAAACTAATTAATTAAATAGTAGATTAAAGTAGCCGAGAACGAGATTTAAACTCGTAACCTATAATATTACTATTATAGGTAGCCAGGTGTATTATCTACTTAGCTACACACCCTCTCGGCCTACGTATATTAATATTTTATACTTAATTAACTTTTTTAATATATTAAGTATAAAGGTATACATATACTCCTTCTTTTTTAAAAACCCTTTTAGTTACCCTGTGCCACTATAGCCACACTCTTTATTTGATTAATATATAAATATATAATTAATTAATATACGTTACGAGCCTAATAAAGCCGCGGTATAATATATAATAAAAACTTAATAAATATTTTATAGTATACTAGTAATAAAAAAGGGTTTTTACTATTATATTTCTTTTTTTTATAAATAGACGTCTAGTACTAGATTAAAAAATAATACTTACTTATATATTACTATTTTAACTTATTATAACTAAGTATAATAAATATATTTTTAGTATAATACGTTAATATATAACTATATATAATTTATTTATACTTATTATATTTATAATATTATAAAGCTATTTTATAAAAATCTTTATAGTAGCTAGTTGTTATTTCCCTTAAAAATATAGGTCCTACGCTAAAAGTATAACTTTATTTTTAAAAAAAAAATCTTAAAAGTTTAAAATTAATTTTAATAAATATATTTATAATTTAGTCTAGACACATATTACTAAATATATTAATTATAACTTAATAAAGTATTAAGTCTAGCTTTAAAATATAATTATTTACTATATTATTATTTATTTTAAGAAAGGTATATCTTCTAATACTACTTAAAAAAATTTTAATATTAGTAAAATATCTATTATAAAATTACTAAAATTAAGTAATTATTATATAAAAAAGATAAAGTATAGTATTAAGACTATAGTTTAAAAAAGATATAGGCTAAATAAGTTATTTTTCTAGATACATTTAAAAATTAAGCGTATATAAAAATTATAAAAAATATTTTTATTTTAGATTAGTATAGAATATAGCTTAGCGTACTAAAGTTTAGTATACTACTATAGGGCTACTATTGTCTCTATTTTTTTTTTAGACTAGGCTACTATAGTTTAATTAAATAATAAATACTATAAGAATACTTTATAAAAAATTAAAAATACTTATTATAAAGGCTTAAAAGTAAATATTAAATATTAATATTTAACAAATATCTATATATAGAAAGCTAACTAGATACTCTAAAATAAGATAAGGGTATATACTAAAACGCTAGTGTAGACTAGCGTAGGCGTATTTATCTTAGCGCTTATACTTAAATAAAAGCGTATTAACCTATAATACTATCTTTCCCTTTAAAAAACTTTATTTTTAAAGCTTTATAATTAGCCCTATATATTATTAATTTTTATATTTGTATTTATATACTAATTGAATAAATAGTGTGGCTGTAGTAGCTGTGTAGGCGACTAAAAGGGGTTTTAAATAAGGAGGAGTATGTGTATACCTTTATACTATTAATTGTTATATAGTAGGGCGGAGTTAAATATTTATAAAATAAAATATTCCTATTAGAATAGTAAAATATATAACTACTTATATAGTAAACTATAAAACTATTTTTATTATAACCTTACTATTAGAGTTATAAATATAATAGATAAGTATAGTTTTTTTTATTTACGACTTATACCTCTATAAAAGCGTTTTATACTAAGTTATATTATTTTTATAACTCTATTATACTATTTATGTACTAGTTATATTTTATTATCTATTAATTTTTTACTAGTTATTTTTAGCCTTCTGTAATTATTTATTATTAATTATTATAAAGGTATACACATACTCCTCCTTTTTTAAACTCCCTTTTGGTCGCCACCACAGCCACCACAGCCACACTATTTATTTAATTAGTATACAAAAAAAATATATATTAATTATTTATTTATTTAATATAAACTAGATAATAGCTATTTATATATTATAAGTTTTTAAAAAGAATATACTTAATTATTAGAGCGTTTATAGATAATACCGATAGTACTTTATAAAGTATTTTTAATAGTTTATAATATTAAAGTTAGATTACTAGTTAGGATTATTAAAATCTCTTTATTTAATAAAAAAAATTTGGTAAATTATTATAACTAGTATTAGGATTAATTATATATTATTTTAATATTATAAACTAGTAGGTTATTTTATAGAATAACCGGCTCTTATAGCTTTTACTACTATTTTAGTAGTAATATTATATTTTATAAATTAAATAATTATAGGTAAAACTATAAATAAACGTTTTTAAGTATAGCGTATTTAGTAAAATTAAGTGTAGAAGTCTAGTCTATACTATAGTATTTATTTAGTTACTTATTATAAATATTTATAATTTTAAATAGTTTAAGATTTTTATTTTTTTATTTTTTTATTTTTAGAGTAATATACACAGACGTTATATACGTTAAATATAATTTAGTTACCTAAATAAATTTCTAGGGCTAGTAGTTATTAGCTTTTATTATATTTCTTTATTTTTATTTATATTTACGTTAGTACTAAATATTATTATTATCTTATATAGTTTATATATATAAAAAGTTTCTCTATAGCTTACGTATTACGTATTACCTTTTATTTCTTTACGTTTATCTATGGGAGCTGTATCGACTTCGTGTACACTACGTCCTTACTTATAATATAGAAGTAGGTAAAAATTAAAGATACTATAACCTAGAGCCTATTAAATATAGGATTTTTTAAATTTTATAGCTAATAGAGTAATAACTTAACAGACGACTTATTAGGCGGTAGCTATAATAACGGCAGGGTAACGACTATAGAATAGTAACAGAGCATCTATAAGTCGTCGTCGTCTTGGGCAGAACTATGGGCACGTATTGCCTTTTATTCTTTTAGTAGTATACTAGGAGGTTTAGTATCTATATATAATAAATATTTCTTTATAGCTTTAAATAGTATTATACCTATTAACGTAATACTACTATTTATTTTAAACTCTATAATAGGTAATAACTTTTTTTAGTTATTTTACTTATAATTAATAAAGTAGTATTAATAAGCTTTTAATATTAAATTAGTAATTTTTATTTATCTCTATATTTTTAAATAGAAGGCTATAAATAATTTTAGTATTATACTAATCCTTTTATATAATTATATTTAAAACTAAAATAGAAATTACGTGCCGTAATTAATTATAAACTCTATAATAAATACCCCTTCTATTATTAAATATACTTAATAAAAGTCTATATATAAGTTTTAGTATTAAAAGCTATTAAAGGTATAAACTATATTTTTAAATAATTAGTTAACTAGGACTATAATATATCTGTAATTATAATTATTATAATAGCTTTTAAGTACTAACGTAATAAAATTAAGATATATATTTATTTAATATATACTTAATATACATAGTAAATATAATAAATCTTACTTATGCTTACGTTTTAATTTTATTTTAAAAAAATAAAATAGTTACGTATATAATAGGCGACACTATTTATATAGTATAACTAGTAGTAATATTATAATAGTTATATATATATTTTATACATACTATTATATCTACTAATATAATTATTTTAATATAATATTTATAATAAAGGTATACACATACTCCTCCTTTTTTTAAAACCCCTTTTAGTCGCCCTGAGCCACCACAGCCACACTATTTGTTCGATTAGTATACAAATATATAATATTTATAAAGGTATATATATACTCCTCCTTTTTTAAAACCCCTTTTAGTCGCCTATACAGCCACTATAGCCACTATAGTTACTACAGCCACACCCTTTTATTTAATTAATATATAAATATATTTAATATAATAATCTAACGTATATGTCAAGTTTATTATTATAGGAAATAAAAAACTTACTATTAATATATAATAGGTTAGTATTTATACAATAATTTTATAATTTAATATATATACTAAGGTTATAATAGAGCGAGTAGAGTATATAGTATATACCGCTTTTTATAATATTAACTATAGCTTTAATAATATTATTATATATTTATATATTAATTAAACAAATAGTGTGGCTGTAGTGACTCGGGGCGACCAAATGGGATTTTAAAAACGGAGGAGTATGTATATACCTTTATATAATATTATTATAAAGACTAGCCACTTTAGATAGTTTTAATACATTTATATTATTACTATCCTTATAACTATTATAAAGATTTAAAATAAAATTTTTATTTTAACTATTAAAAATAAATAACTTTTTGCTAATATTATAAACCTATTAAAATAAGTTTATAGTGTTTAATTTTATTATATCTATTAAAACTTTAACTAAGTATATAGCGTATTAGAAACTACTATTATATATAGTATAGGTAGAGAGTTTAAATTATTTAAAAAATAATAGTACCTACTATTAGTACTATATTTAATTATTATATATATTTATAGAAACGTTTCTAGTTTATTAAATTAATATATTAGGTTTTATACCTTTTTTACTAGATCTATATTTAATTCTAAAGTTAAATTTTAATAATAATTTAATTTATTAGACGTACTAGCGATTTAACTATATAATTATTAAGTATTCTAAAGATTTATAATTAGAAAATACTTCTATAAAATTAAGTATATAAGTAAGCTTAAGTTAGTATTTTTTAAATATATAGATAATTACTATAAACTTCTTATTATAAATAGGGTAGTTATATTTTACAAATTTTATCTAGGCTAGTTGAATAGGTTGGGGTTGGGTTGGGGTTGGGTTGCCTAACCTAAGTCTGGGTCACTAAATAAATTACGTAATATATAATATATAACGCTAAAAATAGTTTTATATATAAATCTAGTATTTGATTTATAGTATATTATATTTTTAGATTTATAGCTCTTATATTAGGTAAGTTATCTAAGTTTAAAAAAGTAATATAGTTTTTAAAAGACTAAAAACTTTTATTTTAATTAAACTAACTTACGTAATATAAGCGCTATTACTTTAGAATTTTAATGTACTATATAACAAGCACTAAACCTATATATAAAAATATTATCAGCTTTATAAGTTATATATTAGCTAAAATATTTAGTAACCTAGAGAGTAACCCTAGTATAACCTACCGCTTAGGTTAGCTTAGGTTACTCTCTAGGTTACTAAATATTTTAGCTAATATATAACTTATAATAATAATAATAATTTTATATATAAATATAATAGTATACCTATAGTGTGTTAAATTTCCCGATTAGTAGCCTTTATATTAGGTAAGTTAGTTTAATTCAAACAAAATTTTTCTTTTTTTAAAAAACTATATTACTTTTTTAAACTTATATAACTTACCTAATATAAGAGCTATAAATCTAAAACTTTAATATACTATAGATAAAATACTAAATGTATATATACAACTATTTATATTACTTTAAGTTATATATTAGCTAAGATATTTAGTGACCCAGGGTTGGGTTGGGCAATCCAACCCCAACCCAACCCCAACCCATTCAACCAGCGTAATTTTATCTTTAATAAAAGGAAAGTAATAAGCTATAAAATATTATCTTTATACTAAAAAAATATAGTAGTAATAACCTAATTAAATATATTAGTTTCTATAATTATATACGTATAAGGGTTAAAGTTAATAAGTATTAGAACGTTAATAAAGGCGTACTTAAGCTACTTAAGGGCCTTTTTAGTAGTAGGTATTAGTATAACTTTTCCTATAGTACTATATATTAATTTAATTAATAGTCTTACAACTTAAGAGAAATAGTATATAAATTATTAGTAAAAGTTTATAAACCGAATAAATACTTATATATTTTTAACTATTTTAAGTTACTACTATTTTATAATAGTTTTAACCTTAGCTAAGTTTATCTTTAACCCGTTTACTAATAGGATTATACTAAAGTAGCTAATATATTAAATGATAAATTCATATTTATTAATATTAGGATATAGTTTAGTATTATAGAGCTTATATAGCGCTTAGAGGTAGTACTATTTATAATTTTTATATCCTTTTTCGAACCCCCTTTTAGTTCGCTCCGAGCCACCACAGCCACACTTTTTATCCGATTAATATATAAATATATATAATTTTTATAATTTTTACTAAAAAGGATAATATTATCCAAGTATATAAAGTAAAAATTATTTAAGTAATTATATAATAACTAATTAATATAACGTGAAAAGATATTAGCAGTATTATATAATTTAGAAAGTATATATATATTTATATATTAATCGAACAAAGTGTGGCTGTAGTAACTCAGGACAACTAAAAGGGGTTTAAAAAAGGAGGAGTATGTGTATGCCTTTATACTTAATGTGTCAAAAAAGAAAGTATAATTATATATTTAAATAGACTTAACTATATAAGAAAAATAGTTTTATATTTATTATCTTTTTTAATTTAGACCTTACTAAATACTATAATAATATTAAACTTAAAAAAAAATGTGTACGTTATTTATATAGTCAAGTATTTCTTTTTATTTTAATAGGGCGTTACGATTTCAAATTATAATTTTATTAAAATAATAATAATTATTATATATATAGATATCTTTTTTAGGTTTTTTTAATAACTAGTAGTAGAGCCGTAAATAGAGAATTACTTTTATAAATATATTTTTTTACTATTTTAGTCTATATATAGGCCTTAATTATTTTAGTTTCTTTATATAACGTCCTAAAATAGTATTATATAGTTAGTTAACTACCGTTATTTAAATATATATTATAGTTAACGTCTAGTTAACTTAGGAATAGTTTAATAACCTTTTTAGAGTTTTATAAATTAGTAATATAGTTAAATTATTTTAGTAATTTTTATTTAATTTTAGTAATTATAGGGTATAGTTAATTAAGTTTTAAATAAAACTTATTACAATTAGCTTATATAGCTATAGGAGTAATCTATTACGTTTTTATAAAAATTATATAAGTATATTAGGCAATATCCGCGTCGTAACTTATTTTAAAATATATTTAGTCTTTTAGTATTTTCTAGATAACGGAGCCTAAATTATAATAAATTATTTTTATAGTAGTTTTGGCTAATATAATTACTATATTAACACTATTCTTATTTTTTAGTTTAATTATTTTAGCGTAACTATTACTATACCGGTTATATATTACTTTAATAGTTAAAAACTAGTATAAATAGTTACTATAGTAATAGTTTAATCTAAATACTATTATTTCTTTACTTTATTTATATAAAGAGTTATAGGCTTTAAGCTATTACTATCTAACTATTACGTTATAATTAATAATTTAGTACTAGTTTTTACTAATATATTCTTTAATTATTATACGTATTTTAGTTATATATATTTTCTTACCTATAATATTACTATTAGTAAGTTTTAAGATAATAGGGCTATGTATTATAAATATCTAAAGCTTATAGATATATATAAAGTTAGTACTAATAACTAATTTAATATAGTTACTATTTAGAAAATAGACGTAGTAACTAATATTTTATTAAATATATTACTTTATATTTTTAGTTTTAGTTACATACTATAATATAGCTTATTTAGTAAGTTTTTATTATAATTAGGTTAATAATCTATCGCGCCTATACTGGTTAAATGGGTTAGAGTTAGGTTAGGGTTAAATTACTATACCTAACCCTAGGTTACTAAATCAATTACGTAATATATAACCTATAAAGCTAAATATAGTTTTATATATAAATTTAGTATTCTTTTTATAGTATATTAAGTTTTAGATTTATAGCTTTATATTAGGTAAGTTATCTAAGTTTAAAGAAGTAATATAGTTTTTAAAAGTATAAAAACTTCTATTTTAACTAAAATAACTTACGTAATATATAATAAAATATAATAGCATATAGCCCTATATATAGCGGGGTGGCACTGTAGGCATATACCTAAAAATACTAAAATTTTTTAAATTTCGAGGTCTTTTTGCGTATTAGGAGTTTAATTTTCCCCTTTATTATAGCGTTACTTTAAGCGCGCCTACTTTATATAGTAAATATAAAATTTTTTAGAAGTATAAGGTACCGCTAAAAAATTAATATAAAACTATAAAAAGCTAAAAATCTTAACTAGGAAGCCTTACTATTCGTAGGTATAACTAGGCGTTTTAGGCAAAAAATTTGCTATTTAAATTTAGATAAGATAAAAATCTATTTCTAAATAGTCTTAGCGTGGGGAACTAAGCCTAATTAAGTTAAATAGATTAGTAATTTAATATAACTTAATATAGTAAATAATAGTCTAAAATAGAATAAAAGAGAGAGACGTTTATTAGGTTTAATTAAAAGGGATATATATAGTTATTGCCTAATTAGGTAGGTACGCTTAGATTTAGCGTCTATTTATTATTAAAAAGAAAAGCCCTATATATAAGTACTAAGAAATAGCTATTAAAATATATAATTTTTATTATTATAGCTTATATAGTAACTAAGATATTTCGTAACCTATAGAGTAATCTATAACTAACTCACGCGTTATGTTAGTCTAGGGTTACTCTATAGGTTACTAAATAAATTACGTAATATATAACTTATAAAGCTAAAAATATTTTTAAATATAAATTTACTATTTTTTTCTATAGTATATTATAATTTTAAATTAATAGCTTTTATATTACGTAAGTTAGTTTAATTAAAATAAAAGATTTTACACTTTTAAAAACTATATTACCTTTTTAAACTTAAATAACTTACTTAATATAAATGCTATAAACCTAAAACTTTAATATACTATAAATAAAATACTAGATGTATATATAGAACTATATTTAGCTTTATAGATTATATATTACGTAATTTAATTAGTAACCCAGTGTTAGGTATATCGACCTAACCCTAACCCAACCCTAACGCATTTAACCACCCTAGTCGCGCCGTATATTATAGTAGTAGTATATTATTTTTTTTATAAACTATAAGCCGTATAGTACATATTACTTAATAAAGTAAAAGATAATTATACACTTAATTAGCTTACTAGTATACATCGCTTTACTATAAAATAATATTAAAAGATATAAAAAAAAATTTTTTATATATAGATAAAAGTCTTTAAGCGTAATTATTTTTAGACACTATACTTTTTTTAAACGCCTAATAGTATAGCCGCTATTATAAGTGTTATTAGTATTAGTATTTTAAGTAATTATTATTTAAAACTATATAGCCTATACTAGGGCTATAAGGCCCTTTTAATAAAAATTAGGTTAATTTTAATTAGGTATATAGCTAAGTTTTAAATAATAAATATATATTTTCTTAGCTTAAACTATATAGAACTCTTTTTATAGATATTAATTTAGGTTAGAGATAGGCTTGCGTCTATTATTAAAATTAAATTTTTTACTAATAGGAGCGCCGGGCTATATAGGCTTTTTATTATTTTTATTATTATTTTTTTTAGGCTTTCTATAAGTAACGTTCTTAAAAGTCTTATATTAAATTAGCTATTAAATAAATTATATTTAAGTTTTATATACTAGGACTATATTTATTATAATAACTTTTAAACAGAAATTAAAATTAATTATAATTTTAAACTATATTAAAATATTTTCTAAATAAACTTACATTACTTTATATTTAAAATAGGTTAACTATTTACTAAAAAACTTATATATATATTACTATAACTTGCCACAATTAATTTCTGCTAATATAGTAAATTACTAATTAATTAAACTAAATAGTTTTTTATAAATTATTATATAGTTTTTATATATTTTAGTATAGGTTATTTAATAATATAATAGTATAGTTATAGATATAAATAAGTATATAATTTTTATATACTTAATAGAAGTATTTAATTTTAAACTATTAATTAGGGAAGAGTTTATATAATTACTTAAATATTATTTTTATATTTTTAATCTATATATTTAAGTTCTTATTAGTACTACTACTAAACTTTTTTTTTATAATAAAGTTACTATTAGTAACTACCTAATTAGGAAGAAAAGTATTATATATATTATATAACTTAATAATCGGCTCTTAAAGATACTACGCTAAGTCTAATTAAGAAAGGTAGTACTAAAATAGGTATATAATAACTACTTAATAGTACTTAATAGTATTATAGCTTAGTATAGTTTATTATTTTATTTTTTTACGTTTATCTATAGGAGTTATATTAACTTAGTATATATATATATATTTGTATATTAATCGAATAAATAGTGTGGCTATGGTGGCTCAGGGCGACCAAAAGGGGTTTTAAAAAAGGAGGAGTATATGTATGCCTTTATATTTTTAGTATATACTATATCTTTACTTAATATAGAAGTGGGTAAAAATTAAAGGCGCTATAACTAAGGCCTATTAAATATAGAATTTTTTAAATTTTACAGCTAGTAAAGTAATAATTTAATAAATAACTTATTAGGCGATAGTTATAATAACGGCGGGATAATAACTATAAAATAGAAATAAGTATTTATAGGTTATTATTTTAAGTAAAGTAAAACTATAAAAGGCGTATATAGCGCGTTTAAAAAGGCGAGTATATAATATCTTTCTCCCTTTTTATAATACTATCTAAAATATTTTTTTTTTAGATTATTATAGCTAGGAGGATTTTAAAACTTACTTTTAGGCGTCTAATAATTATAACTAACCCTAGCTAGAAATTAACGGTAATCTTAACTTTTATTAAAAATTTAGATAACTAGTAGAGCTATATTAAAAACTACTTAAAACGTTATTATAAGCTTATAGAGGAGGCTAGTCTTTTTAAAGGGCTAGCTTTTCTTAATATTTTTAGTTTTAGATTAGTTACTATAGGGCTCTTTATTCTTAAATATAAGGTAATTCTTAATTTTAACGTCTACAGCTTTTTATACAATAATATAATAAAGCTAGTAAAATAGTAGCTTAAAAGTGCTAAAGACTTACTAAGTAAAATAGAGGGTAAAGTAAAAAATAATATATACTTAAAGGGTAAGGAGAAGTTTTTTAGAGTAGTATAAGAAAAGTAGGTATAGCTTTAAAAAGAAAAGCTTTTAGAGGCGATTAAAATTATTTATATATATATATAGGAGTAGGGCTTTAAAGTAAGTAGTAGGTAGTAAAAAAATATACTACAGCACTATAAGGTAGTTATAAGAGCTTACTATTAAAGGAGTTAGTAATTATTATAAAAAAAATTAAAGAATTCTACGGGAAGTACTATATTATATTTTAATACTTTAATTATTATTAAAAAAGATTATAGGTTATTAGCGCTAGTAGAAAAGTTATTATAATTACTATATAAAAAGCTCGTTAAGAGTTAATCGATTACGTAATATAGTAGAAGTTTAAATAGCTAGCCTAGAGTTATATAACGTTACAGTAATAACCCTAAGGAAGAAAGTTTATTATTTTATATAATAACTTATACTAGCGTATTTACTATTATAAACTAATACTAAGTAGGTATTTAAAAAAGAAAAAATATTAATATATTATAACTATAGTACCTATTACAGCATTTAGAATACTATTTATTAATAGTAGTATACTACTATTTTATAACTAAAATACGCGCTCCTAGTACGTTAAAAAATAATATTTTAATAAAATATATATAATAGACTATTATAATCTATACTATAAAGTATAATATATACTTTAAGCTTTTAAATTAAACTAAATAAATAAGAAACGTAAAGTAGTAAGTATATTTAATATAATTATTATATTACTACCTATCTTTACGGGTAACCCGTAAAAGTTTATATTTAAATAAAATAATTTTATTAATATAAGTATAAACTTAACTACGTATAAAAATAAACTATAATATTTTATAAAAAAGCTAAAGATGCGCCGTTTAGGGGTACTACTATAGGGGGGGAATATTAAAAAAGAGTACTCTAAAAAGTTACCTTTTTTAAAATAATATAACTTATTAATTATAAGGCCTATAAATATAAGAAAAATACTAGTTTAAAAAAAAAGACTAGCTTATTTAATTTACCCTGTTAAGGGCTACATAGTAAGCCCCTAAACAGTAAACAAATATTAGTAAATATAAAAAATTTTTAGGACCCTACTTTAGACTATTATAACTATTTATTTAAGGTGTAAAATTTGCTTATATTTATATATATTATAATAGTTTTTATAATATATAAGTATATTAAAAGCTTTTATATATTTATATATTAATTATAACATTATATACAAAAGTTAATTTCTTTAATTTATACTAATAAACTAGTAATAATAAATTCCTACTACTTAGTATAGTAGCCCTTAGTTTCTATAACCACTTTATAATAGTTAGGAAACAATAAAAGTTAGTTATTAATAACTTTTTATAGTATATTATTCTACTTTTTTATATTAACTCTTTTAAAAGCCTCTATACTTTATAAACTTAATCCTGCACCTAACTTAGACTTTTTATTTTTACTTAGTCTAGATTTTAAATAATCTTATATATTTTCTATAGGGGCTAAATTAGGGCTATAGGCTAAGTAAGAAAATAGTGTAATTTTATTATTTTTAAACTAGTTTAAAATATCTGTCATTTTATAAATAGAGGTATTATTTTATTAAAATTACTAACCTAAATTAATATTAATATACAGTTTATAATAAAGGCATATATATACTCCTCCTTTTTTAAAACCCCTTTTAGTCGCCTACACAGCCACTATAGCCACACTGTTTATTCGATTACTATATAAATATATATATAGTTTATAATTATAATATAATATAATAATATATATATATTATTATATTAAAAAAAGAATAAAAAATCTATTAAGTTATTTATCCCTTTTTGTCTTTAGTTTAACTTTAGGTATAAGGACTTTATTTATATAATATTTACTAGTAAAAAAAGTAAAAGAATTAGGAATTTTAATAAATACTAAATTTTTTAACACATTAAGTATAAAGGCATGTATATACTCCTCCTTTTTTAAAATCCCTTTTAGTCGCCCCGAGCTACTACACCTACACTATTTGTTTAATTAGTATATAAATATATAATAAATACTAAATTACTTTAACCTCTTATCTAAATTATATCCTAAACTTATACGATAAGGTCTTATCCTATAAAATAATTAATATAATTAATATTAAAAAACTAAAACTATAACTTAAAAATACGTAAAAAGTTATATATTTTAAAGTTTTAAAAAGTTAAAATAACTTATTTTATAATTAGCTAGCAGCTAGTTTTTTCCTAACTCTATTATTACCCCTTTTTTTATAATATTATCTATTTTATTATCTCCTTTATATTACTAACTTCTTAGAAAATATTATTTTTTTTATATTTATATTTTTTTAGCGTATTTTAATCTTTTTTTAGCATTTTCTTTATTAATTATTAGTTTCTTTTTTACTTATAGTAATTATATATCCTTTCTCTTTTAAAACTCTGCGTAATTATTTTATAATAATATTTAAATTATTTTTTAATAGTATTCTTTTATTTTTCTTTTATAGACTTCTAGTTAAGTCTCTATTAATAACTCTTTTAACCCTTTTAGTTAACTTTTTTATAGCCCCTCCAGAAGCTTTTTTTTATATTCTAATTATATTTATTTTTATTTTTAATACGTTAGATAGTATTATAAACAGTCTTTTTAGGCTTTTTTAAAGTAGAAATAATTATAAAAATAGAAGTATTTACTTTTAAAAGTAAGTTAACTTAAAATTTAAGTTTTAAAAAATTTAGCGCTTTTTCGAGAAAATAGGAGTCTAGGTTTATAAAATTAAAAAGACATTATAATATACTATAATATTAATAATATATTACGTAATTACTAATTTTATAAATAAAAGCTAAATTTTTACTAATTATATAAATTTATTATTATATAATATTACCTGACTTTTTTAACACATTAAGTATAAAGGCATGCACATACTCCTCCTTTTTTAAAACCCCTTTTAGTTTCCCTAAGCCACTACAGCCACACTATTTGTTTAATATATATATATATATATATATATATAATAAAGTTTTATTAACAACTAGGTTATTTAACCTGTACTAGTTCTAAAATAGTATAATTAAACTTTTAGTTAAATATATTTACTAACTAAAAAGTTTTAGGGAACTAGAAAAGTAGTTAAAAAATTATTATATTTAAGTAATTTTAATTTATTACGTATATTAATAAAGTAATAATTAAAATCCTTATAAAGGTTTTTATAACTTTCTCTTTAGTACGGTATAATTTATTTATTTTTAGGCTTAGTAATTTATTTTATATTAATTTTTAAAAATAGTAAATTTTTTAAATACTCTTTTTTTAATATTCTCTCTCTATAAATAAAAAAATAACACTAAAACTACTATAGCTATACTACTATACTAAGTAATTAATAAATAGAAGTAAATTATTTACTACTAATAATAATGCTAATAATAATAACTATAGGGCACTAAAATAAGAAGATAGTATAGTTCTTTAGTAAATAACTAAATACATTAAAAGCTATAGTTTATAGTATAAAAGGCGTATATAATTCTAATTAAAATGATATAAAAAAAAAGTTACTAGTATATAAAAGAGCACTATAGCTTAATACTATAAAGAATATTTAGAGGTAAACGAAGAGTAGTTTTTAAAAAGAGAATAATAGATAACTAGTATAGAAGAATATAGATAAATAACTTAGTATATAACTAAATAAATATAAAGGTATATATATACTCCTCCTTTTTTGAAACCCCTTTTGGTCGCCTATACAGCCACTATAGCTACACTATTTATTCGATTAGTATACAAATATATATAACTAAATAAAATAAAATATTTTATATTAATTATTTTATTATAACTCTAAAACTTTTAGGTCTCTATTAAGACCGGACTACTAAACTTATTAATATTTTTTATCTATTATTTAAACGACACTCTTTTTTAGAGGTAGTAGTACTAATTATTAATATTAGTATACTAATACGCTGCTATTAATTCTTATAAAATATAAAATAAGCTTTATTAAATAATATTAACTATATATTATTATAATAATAAAAATTATTAAAGCTACTAGAGCTGTTACTACAATTATTATTAAATAGGATTAA
This sequence comes from Pleoardoris graminearum, assembly GCA_030770415.1. Taxonomy (NCBI): domain Eukaryota; kingdom Fungi; phylum Ascomycota; class Dothideomycetes; order Pleosporales; family Didymosphaeriaceae; genus Pleoardoris; species Pleoardoris graminearum. The sequence continues at coordinate 195,755 of JASEKS010000071.1, read as the reverse complement.
AGATAAAAAATTATATGGAAACTTATATAGTACTATTATATACTTTTTATTTTTATTTTTTTTTATATTTTTTATTTATATTAAAAAAATTTTTCTTAGCTATAATCCTATAAAAAGCTTTTACTAATATTATTAAATATATTAATTTATTTTATAGTTTTTACGTACTTTTTAAGTTATTATAGTAGAGCGATTTTTATATTTATTATTATATTAAATTACTTTATTAAAAGTCTAATTAGCGGCTAGTTAGTACTATTATTTAGTATTTAGCTTTTTTTATAAAGTATATATATTATTTCTTACGCCGTTATACTCTTAATAAATATAAATAACTAACTAAAAAATATTATTAAAATCTTATTTCTACTACTAAATTTATAGCTTTAGTTATACTATATATAATAAAGGCATACACATACTCCTCCTTTTTTAAAACCCCTTTTAGTCACCCCGAGCCACTATAGCCACACTCTTTGTTCGATTAATATATAAATATATATATATATTATATATATTTTAGTAGTATATTATAGTTTTTATACTTTTATTCTTAATTATTTTATAAGTTTAATTATTTATTTAGTCGTGTCTAGATTATTATGTAATCTACTTTAGTAGTAAAAATACTTTAAAATTGTGATAAACTAATTTTTTAAATATTTTATAATTTTTACCTAGAGGTTATTAGTAAAAAAAATAATATTAATAATATACTTATTTATAAGTTATCTATTAGGTAAAGTACGCACTTAAATAAAATATTTATACTTAGATATTTTTTAAGTACTCTTTATTAGTTATAATAGTAATTTTAATAAATAATAATATATTAGTTTCTATAGCTTTAGTTTACTTAATAAATATTTTATAGTTAATTATAAAGCTGTACTATAATTACTAGTTTATTATAAATAAACTAGTAATAGTTATTACGTTAAAATTTATTATTATTATTATTACTATATTTATATATTAATTAAATAAAAGGGTGTGGCTGTAGTGGCTGTATAGGCGACTAAAAGGGGTTTTAAAAAAGGAGGAGTATGTGTATACTTTTATTTTTTTTATTATTACTAATATTTAGTAAAATAGAGTAGAAAATACTATAACTACTTTTATAATAATTATTTTTTAAAAATTTTTTACTAGTATTTATTATTAGATTCTTTTTATCCTTTTTAGTAAAAGGATTATTTATAGACTATTTACCAAGGTTATAAAAAGTATTTAATAATTTAATAATTATATTTTTATATAGTTTACTAATTTTAAGCTTATTTTTTTAAATAAAAAAAAAATATAAGTCTTTTATATTAAGACTACCTAACTATTAAAAAAAAGTGCTCTATTTCTTAAGCGAATTAATAATCGGCTCTTTAATTCCTAACTAATATATATAAGCTAGTTAAATAATCTATACTAAAATTTAATTAATTACCTAATTAGGAATAGTTTCTCTTTATTTATAAATAGTTTAATACTAATTAGGTTAGTTTACTATACTAACCTAATTATATAATTAAACTAAGCCTATTTAGGAAATTAACTAGTCTAATTAGATAATATAACTAAACCTAATAAGGTTAAGTCTAAAATCTAATAAATTAATTAATTAAATAGTAGATTAAAGTAGATAAGAATAAGATTTAAACTGATAGCCTATAATATAACTATTATAGATAGCTAAGTGTATTATCTACTAAGCTATATACTCTCTTACTAATTTTAAGCTTAATAGTAATTTTTTTTATTATATTAGGTAATTACGACGGCGATAGTAAAAATAACTTATTTAATTAATTATATAATATATTATTAGCTAGTATATACTAAATTAATTTTTAAGTATTATACTTTTTAGTAGCGCTATTACTAGCCGATTTTTAGATAGCGCTATTATTAGTTTATTTAAGTAAAATCTCTATATAAAATTTTACTATTTTATTTATACTAATAGGTATTTTATATAGTATAAAGAATTAGTTTACTATAGCTATATAATTAGTAAAGTATAAATTAGATTTTAGCACTTATATAGTCTATTATAAAATAAAATTTTTTAAAACCCCTTTTAGTCGCCCCGAGCTACCACAGCCACACTATTTGTTTAATTAGTATACAAATATAAAATACAAATATATAAAATAATATTTTATAAGTACTTTATTTATAGGCGTAGAAGGATACTTATATTATATTATAAAAATTTAAAAATAAATATTAAATATTAATATTTAATAAAAATCTATATATAGGGAGCTAACTAGATATTTTAAAATAAAATAAGGGTATATACTAAAACGCTAGCGTAGGCTAGTACAGGTATATTTAGAGTAGTTAAATAGGTTAGAATTAAATTAGTATACCTAACTCTAGATTACTAACTAAGTAACGTAATATATAATCTATAAAGCTAAAAATAGTTTTATATATAAAGCGAGTACCTTTTCTATAGTATATTAAAATTTTAAATTAATAGCTTTTATATTACGTAAGTTATTTAAGTCTAAAAAAGTAATATAGTTTTTAAAAGTATAAAATTTTTTATTTTAATTAAACTAACTTACGTAATATAAAAGCTACTAATTTAAAATTTTAATATACTCTAGAAGTATTACTAAATCTATTAATAAAAGTATATATATACTCCTCTTTTTTTAAAATCCCTTTTAGTTATCCTAAGCAACTATAGCCACACTATTTGTTCGATTAATATATAAATATACTAAATCTATATATAAAAATATTTTTAGCTTTATAGGTTATATATTATATAATTTATTTAGTAACCTATAGACTAACCCTAGACTAACCTAACGCGTAGGTTAGTATAAAGTTACTCTATAGATTACTATATGTTTTAGCTAATACATAACCTATAATAATAAAAATTATATATTTAAATAGCCCTTCTTTAGCATTATTATATAGGTTTATATTATAATATATTTTATTATATATTACGTAAGTTATTTTAGTTCAAATAAAATATTTTTTATTTTTAACAGTATATTACTTTTTTATACATTTATAACTTACGTAATATAAAGGCTATTAACTTTAAATTTTAATATACTATAAAAAAATAGCTAATTTATATATAAATATATTTTTTTAGCTTTATAGGTTATATATTACGTAATTTATTTAGTAACCCAGAGTTAGGTATACCGACCTAATCCTAACCTAACCCTAACCCATTTAACCAGCGTAGGTGTACCCGTCTTAGCGTTTATATTTAAGCGAGGGCGCGTTAACCTATAATAATAGTAAAATATTTAATTATAAAAAGCTACTATATATAAACTGTATAAAGAATATATTTAATAATTTTATATTATTTATAAGCTAGATTTTATCTAAGCGTATATATTATATATAAATTTAGTATTAAATTTATTAATTTTTTTATTATATAACTAGACTGGTATTAAAATCTATAATATATATTACGTTATGAATATAGAGGATCACACATTTCTAGGTGCCGAAACACAAGACAGTACTGTCAGTACCATTAGCACTTATAAGGATGCAGGGACATGGCTCGGTATTTCTCTCGGGCCATCTGCAGGGTATACTACAGAGCAGAAGTAAGATTCGCCTTCCTGGTAGTTCAAATGGTGTCCCAGAAACTTCAACACTTGTATCTTGCACTACCCTCTGGGGACAGATTTCGAATCTGTAGGGCTCTAGATAAGGAATCATAGCCGCAATGTCCTGGACTTCGATTTCGAGGTCCGCGAAGTGTTCGATCTGGTCTTCAAAATTTACCTTAAACTTGAATGGCTTGGTTTCTCCAGAATGCGAAAGACGGAGGAAGAGACGAGTAAATAGCGGAACGCTAAACCAGTCCCGGAGGCTTTGGATATTGTGAATTGGGGCAGCTGCTCTCGGAACGGTCGATCTAACCTCTATACCATTCTCGAGTGAATGAGATTCCAAGACCGCTCGCTCGGCGGCATCCCTCATAAAGCTGCTGACTCCGAAGGCGTTCGTGTTAAAGTCCTGAAATGAGCGCTTACCAATATCGATGACGAATTGCGAACGATCATTTTCTTGACAGGAACAGCCCTCTAAGATGTCGAGCAAGATGCCATAAGGGAGATCTAGCAGATTATTTGACGCCCGGTCATCGGACAGTCGTAGACACCTTCCGTCGTCCAATATGCTGAAGTTTCTCAAGAAGGTATATCCGCGATGGTCCCTGTCTTCCGGAGTCACGGATGAGATAGTTGCACGAGTAAGTCTCGGATGAAGCCATATGTAGTTGAGCAATTGGTCGGAGTAGTCGTAACGACGGAGATTAAGATGATCTTGTCCACATAATGACTCCATGATGAAGACCCCACCGTCGCCTCGTCGAACCTCTCCAGTTTTGTGTCCTTGTTCGGTGCGCCTTTTTGCTGTAATCAACGTGTTGTGATTCGTGCTGGCTGTCGCATGATCTGTTCAGGTCGGTAACGACGATAAAAGAGACCCTGACTCCATGATGTTGTGGAGCACAGTTGTTGTTTCGCCGCGATACCTAAAGTATTAATACAGTCAGCGACATTTCTAGAACTTTTCTTCTACAAAAGTGCAAAAGAGACTTGTGCATTGCCATACATACCACGGTCTGGGATCGATATAGTGTCGACCGTGCACATCGAAATTCCGCTCTGAAGCAAAGAACTTGATGTCGAGAGCCAGGGACGGGTTCCGCCATTTCAAGCGTGCAATTGGAAGTACTTCTACCGAGCCGTACTGGTCGTAGTCCACAAGATCACGGTTATCCGGATATTCGATCATGGAAGCGGCGTCGATATAAAAGTGTCTCACAAGACCCAGCTGAGAACCGAGTGCACATAGCCACCTCGCCGCTTGTTCCCTTGCTGAAGGCATTCTACCGCTTCTCGTTAGATGGCCGTATGAAACCTCGCTCACGTGCGAACAGGGAGGTGTTGTTGCTATAGAGCACGCCCACGGCCTCATAATAAACCTAGCGACAAGTACAAAGTAGCCCTGGATGTTCTCCAAATCCATGTACAGATTCTAATTCGGCGCCAACTGCTGCGGCGTAATGTTCTTCAAAGGATGACATTGCATCGTCGTAGTAAACCTCGTCGTAAGGTTCCTCGACGTTGTACTCGGTCTCCAATGGGACATTGTCGTCTCCGAAAACTTGAGTATCGACAAGCAAGACGGGTTCGACAATCTCGAAGAGAATGGGATATATCTTGTTGCGAATCTCAGCTGGGAGAGTTCGCAGAAAGGATGGGGCATTGGGATCGAAAGGCCGGGATTGTACGTTCGGGATTTCAACAAAGGACGCCCTTCGCATATAGGACCTTGTTGTTGTATTCGACTGCAAATTGTTGTTAGTTAAGAATCTGTGAACCCTTAGTGAGTTGATGTTTTCGATAATTTCCAGCCAATGCTGAAGTTGCCGGGGCTGCGAACTAAATACTAGGGGGGAGTTTTCCGGTTGCTTCTCGCGCCGTGGTTGCAAGGACATGGAGGCTAATTGAATGAATGACAGGAATTATTGTGGAAGTCACAGCCTTTCCTAGGGTTTATTCAATCCTCAATTCACAACCCAACGTGAATGGGGGCTACCCGGACTCTTCACGTACAAGAGCTACGCTTCGACTTCAACCCAAAGTGAGAACATAGTGAGGAATGCAGTGTGGTGGCAAACCGACAAGCAGTGACTTCAAAAGCTGAGAGCTACCCAATCTCTTAATTCTTTGTGAAGAGTAACGCGTCGCAACAATCCGCTTTTCGCATCCTTAAAGAATTAATTTGTAAGTGTTGTGTGAGACTGGACCTTTCACAAGTCCAAGAAGAGTATTTAGTAATTGCTTTATTGAATGTGAGGAGCTAAGCTAGGACACCGTCTCTTAGTCCCCGTTTGAAATGACCAAAGTTCGATCCAACCTTCGACATCCAAAGTGGAGCGAGCAGATTTTGCTTGTATTCAGAGTTGTAGCTTTCCATTGGTAGGGTAAAACAAAATGCGTTCTAGCCATAGACAACTTCCACCGCCTCACGATATATTTTGCGACAGCTTTGGAAAAAGGGTAGAGATAGATGGAGGTCATGTTCCCGGCTTTCTGGCGATTCACACCATTCACCACGTGCTTCATCCCAGCTGCGCCACTGGTTGACCGCATATACCAGCTTTTTCTGGCTCCACTTGACATCACAAATCAAAAGCACCAGATCGTCACTTACACTTTCACACCGTATAATCCGAAAGCGTTGATACCATGAGCCCATCCTACTGTCCCGACCATCCATCCAACATGAAAAAAACTCTGCAAGAGCATCATCATTATAATACATGCTTAGTAACCAATCGACCTACCCGATATCCGGCCGCTACACGATCTCCTTCAGCGCATGCAAATTCTGCGCATCGATGCATTGGTTAAGCAAAAAGTTCCACACCTTCAGCAGCGACTTATCCTCAACGTCCAAGCACCACTTCGCCGAGAGTTCCGGCGACCGGATGGCCCCGTTGGAAAGGAGATGTCTCGCTTTCCACACGCCAAGGTTGTGCAGTTCCTCCACGCTACAGTCTCCATACGCCGATTCCGTCGCTTTGTCTCCATGTGCGGGGAAGTACGATAGGCGAGAGACATGGCCCTTCTCGCTGAGATATACGTTAGGAAGCGTTGATACTTGTGCTCGGGGTACGTAAGGAGGATGTTGCAGAGCAGGACGAAGAGCTGTACGCGGAGGAGGCCGAGAGGCTGCGTGACATGCTTTGACGCAGAAGATTGCATGCGAACAGCAAGGTTATCCCAGACGTGGGTAGTGGCTAAGAAGAGTTGGCTCATGCTTACGGCGGAGAGATCGAAGGGCGTGAAGCAGAGGACCATGGTGAAGGCGTGCGGGTGGAAGCCGTCCCACGACCCGTTGCCGTCGAATAGCGACTTGAAGGCTGAGAGAGTGGTGAGCTCTCGGAAGATGCTGAGACCGGAGCGGAAGTCCATTGTATCGTCTGCGGAAAGCTTGAACATTACCATGTTGGGTTGAAGGCGTAGGCGGTGGAAGAACCCGTAGCGGGTGTACCGGTCGATGCTGCAAAAGTCGATGTCAAGGCCGTGGACGGTTCTCCTATCGAGGTCGAAGACAATCCCGTTGCCGGATCGCGCCGCCTCGTAGAAGATCGAGTTGAAAGCCGCGCGCGGAAGAGCCAGGAGGGGGTGATGCAGGACAGGACCAGACGGTCTCCGAAACGTGATCCCCCTATCAGATACGTTATAGGTACGGAGACCTTGAAAATTTTTCCCGAGTTTCGGTCTGTTCTATAGTCGTTCCATCAAGCGCCACGAAAAGCTGATCAAGCAAGCGGGGAAATGGCCCTAGACGCTTCAGGTCGAGCGTACCACGCTTGCCAATTTCTTTGAGATGGCGTTCAAAGAATTGGCATTGATGTGCATGTGAAGAGCTTGAAGACGTCCAATCCTCCAACTCTCCGTCCCATGCGAATTTTGAAACGTGATTTCTGGTGCAGCTGATACCTTCGCCCAGACTATCCGAAGCAGAGGCATCATGTCAAAAGACGTTTGGAGGTTGGACTGAACATTCTTCACGTTGCATTTGTTCGGACAGATGGCGCCAACGTCGATGATTACTTTCTTGAGTCGGAGCCGGGTACCGATCGATTTCATCCAACGCGGTACGGATAAGAATTAGTTATAATTACAGGAGTAGTTGCAGCTATGGACCATGTCTCTGGATTATTCGAACGTGTTCTTGCCATAAAGCACTGCAGGTCGTTGTTGTCAGACGATGTCATGGGTATGAATATATCCTGGGATTACTTGCCGTCGCTTGCTTCTAGGTACACCTGGCGGTAGCCGAATAAAATGCCGAGACCCTCGCCGATGCCATGTCTGAATTCGAATGGATTTTCTGGCGGTTTTCCTGGTTCGCGCCAGGAGGGGTAGTCGTAATTATCATCACCACTCCAGTCATACGCCTCGCGGTAGTCTTTCACGTCGTGGAGAAGGATGTTCGTTTCGCGCAAGAAGAGCACCTGAACAATTGAATATCAGCATCCATGTGCTACCCTATGACGCACTATAGTGCTTCGGAACTGCTTTCGTGACGTACATAGTATACCATGTTCCTCAACTCGGCAGGAAGCGCTGTCAAGAAAGAGACAACAGCCGGGTCCTAAGGCGCAGATGTCCCGATTGCTATGTCACGGAAAGGAGCTTTCTTGACGTCCACGCCTCTCACGTCGACAGCCGCAGTTTCAGACATGCGGAAGTGGCGCATCTTGGCACTAGGCTGAATAGATGGCGCGCGCTACAGAGCCTGACGCGTCTAAGGCGAGAGGTTAGGAGTGTGAAATGGTCAGAAGGTGAGAGGGGTGATGGTGGTGAACATAGCTTCAGTGAGTGACCTTCTCTGGGCTTATGTAATCGAGGCAGTACGAGGGAGCTCGTTTTCATTACTCCTCCAGCCACAGTGCACAGACTAGCAAAGGCTAGAGAATCAATAAAGATGAGCTCCTTCGTATATAGGACTCAACTTCTGCCTAACGACGGATAAGCGGGACTTTAGCGTACTGGTGGCATTTCATACCTAGACATAAAACATCTCTGACACAGATACGCACGCAGGCGCACGCTCAAACGACCCTACCTCTCGAGATCGTCCGTTCCATCCTGATCTCTCCATCCTCTTCCTCCGCCTCGTCGACGCTCTCGCCGGGCAACAACACAGCCTTATCGATTGCGACCGGCAGACCTCGATGCCGGCCCCTAATCATGACGGCGCACAGAACGAGCTTGCTCGGCGTGCGCAGGCAGCCAGCAAAAGAATACGAGTCGTACGGTACACCGACCGAGATTCCGACGCAGCCATAGGCCGAAACGGTCTCGAAAACAATGTTGAATACGCTATAATGCGTAGGATCGGCTTTGAAGTTCTGGCCCTCGATGATCATGATGACGAAGACGGCGAGGACGACAGACCACAGGTCGTGCGCGAGCTGGGCGCGGAGCTGCTGCCTCACAAAATACGACTTCGTGTGCTCGAAGGTTTCGCCCGCCATTTTCTCCCTCAGCCTGCCGAACAACCCGCCGGCGCGTGAGGTCTGGCTCGCAGCATACCCCGGATCATCGCTATAAATTCCCAAACTCCTTTCCTCGTATACATTACTGTTCCGCATAGTTATGACGACAGGATACACGGAGATATACATCATGATCACGTAGAGGAGCTGTAGCGCAATGGGCAGTAGCGGGATAGTCACGACGTAGAACCCGCCGCTGCGCACGGCCAGCGCCTGAAACAGGCCGTCGAGGACTTCGAACCCGGAAGACAGGTCGGCTGTGATCTCGGTGTTGCCAATATTGAGGATCTCGAAGGCGGCCCAGTCGATGCCATTCAAGCATATAAGGCAAGAGAGGAGCCACCAAGTGTGGCGCGAGGGGAACATGTTGGTGTAGCAGCGGCGGGGGTGTTCGAGCAGGAACTTCAGTGTTTTGCGAAAGTCGTCCCAGCGCTCGTTGTTGGGCAGGAGTTTCAGAAACGTCCAAACGATGAGGCGCAGAAATATTGGATAGGCGGTGTTTCCGGCGAGGATAAGGAGGCCCATGGTGATTAACATGTAGGCTGAGGTTTGGAAAGCGACCATGTTTGCGTCAAGCAAAGACATGCCAGAGTTGTTGAAGGCGGATACAGCGTTAAAGGCACCGACCCACCAGGGATTCAGACCGTTCTTCTGGGTGACTGACGCCTTGTTCATGGCAACATACGCACCCAAACAGATGCATCCAAAGAGTTGGAAGAGAATGTAATAAGCGGGAACGAGCCATGAGAGTAACCGGAGAGCGCGATACTCATAGCCACCGAGCTTCTCGCGTTCTTCCCTCGTTAGATGATGGAAATGAGAGTTCCGACTGACGAAGCCAGAGGACGCAAACGGTAGGTGGTTTGACGAAGACTCCGTGGCTTCTAGCTGAAGGTCGGATGCTAGCGTAGACGCACTCGTCTGTGGGCGCCGCTTGATTGTTGCACGTGAATCTGCGCCTACGCCCATAAAGCGATGGTGAGGGCGGTGCTTCGATGACCCTTCGGCATGATAGTAGGTGTTAGGCCTGAAAGTTATATGTGTCGGTGGCCCATTTTCTGGACGGGAGCTTGGATTGACGTGAATCTCATCACCGGCCTCATTGCGATAGGTAATGGTGCGAGACCGCGTCGGTGATCCCTTGGTCTGTTGTCCTTGTGCAGGCACTGCGACAGCACCAGTCACCACAGACACGCTGTCTTTGTCCACATCAATCTGTAATCCTTTCTCAGAAGTCATACCCTCAGACACAACACGGTCTAAAGATGGACGCTCTCTTGAGTTGTCTACCACCTGATTCGACCCGTCATTTTCTGGGATACCGGAGCGGGCTTGGTCGTCTCTGATACCTGACCTAGACAAACTCCTGGAAATGCGACCTGCAAGTGACCTCGACCCTGTGCGGTGCCGTGCCGCTCGCTGCCGGCGTTGCTCTGCAACATGCTCGAACCGACGCTCAAAAGTCCTCATACGAACGTGGACCACAAAAGCCGACACGAAGATTGCAGATCCAATCATGATTAGGACAAAAAGCATGAACTGTTGGAAGGTATTCAGAATAGACAAGTTGACTGTATTGAGGCCCGCCAACGTCATGGCGCTCACGACCAGGAAAACGGAATCCGTGTAGCTGACGGTCCTGGCTGGCGTAGAAGCTCCCCAGAAGATGACACTGGCGAGGAGACATGTTACAACAAAGTACATGTAATGGAGCGTGATGAAGTTCAATGAGGGAGCCCTAGCGTGTACAGCGCGCGCAAACCGGCGGAGAGGCCCAACGGCTGGCACACCGGCGAACCAGGGCATGCCGGCGGTATGTTCAGTCAAGAGGATCCGAGGTAAAGATCAAAATTCAGGGTGGAGCTCGCAGCGACACAGACATGTCAGTCAAGGGTCGCGGCCCATCGTCTGCTGTCTGGTGTGACATGGGGAGGAAGAAAATCTCGGCGAGGGATATTTCATTGCATGCTCACCGCCAGGATTAGCCGGCAGCGTCACAACTTTAATGGCGTGAGGCACATTGAGACGAGAGCACAAGTACAATGGAAAAGGACCACGCGAGTCCTCAAGGGACAGCTCTTCAGCGACCACCGCACAAGTGGCGGTGCGCTCACTTTACGCCACTGGTCGCTGTGGCCGTGCAAAGTCTGTGAGGTTGCTGATTGGCTGCCTGCGCCAGCCTGACGTATCTGACGTATTGGGGAGTTAAGCGCGCGACGTTCCCAGTTGCATGTTGAAGACATCAGCGGGCCGCAGGAGAACGCGCCCAGAGTAACAGACACTGCCCCCTTCTCCTCCGCTCATCGGACTCCCAGTCCTCCTAGTCCTCCTAGACGTGCCATTTAAGCCCAACTACCCTTCGTTTCCCCTTCTGTACTTCTCACCTGCGCCCTTCTGCATACCCCGCCAGCGGCAACCCCTACAGGATTCCACAATGAGCCACGGCGACCCTCGACTCCTCTACTCTATCGGGGGCATCCGCGCCTACCACCTCCAGCAGGGTGAGGAGCAGCCCCTCACGCCGTCGGGCGCCCAGACACTGTCGCTGTTGATGGTGCCCACGAACTCGCCCTTCGCCGACCTCAGCAATGCGCACGGCCAGAACGAAGCCCCAGAAGAGGACTTTTACCTCCACCTGAACCTGCCTCCGGAGCTCGACCTCCCGCTCCCCGCGACGACGCAAATCTACCACCAGCCGCCGCGTAGCTACCTCATCCCGCGGTGGGACCTCGGCCCCGACAGCGGCGCCTTCACGCGCATCGAGTTCCCCCCGATAGGGACCGGCCCCAACACGGTCACGCAAGAGGACATTGACACGTTCGAGACGATCCTCGCGCAATGCACCGCCTTCCTCGAGCGAGCGCAGGCGCCGCAGTCCTCCTCGAAAGGCGCCGCGAAGCCATACAACCCCGCCGACTACGCGCCCGGCGAGGGATACGTAGGATCCGGAAAGCACGGCGAGATCGTGCTCGTCGACGAGGAGAATGGTAGCGTAGTGGGCGAGCTGGCCGAGGACGCCCAGATCGTCGAAGACCCGAAGCTCAAGGCAGGATCGAAGAGTGAGTCCCACAGAACCCAACTGGGCCTCTGTACTGACACCCGGCAGCCCCAGTCGAGATTGTCATCTCGCCCGATGGCAAGAAGATCAATGTTCAGCCAATGTCCGAGGACTACCTCGCCATAGCCCGCCTTCCCGCCTACAAGAACTCCTCCCTCGTACAGAACTCGGCCGCTGCATCTCGCCTCATCGTCACGGGTTCGACGTACATCAGCAACGCCTTGATTTCTGGAGCCGAGACTTTTATGAACAAGACGAGGCCGAATGAAAAGCCCTTGGTCTTCAAACCCACGACACACGAGCGCGTCCGCAAGATCAACACCTTCACCACCAGTGTTGCAGGACTGTCCTCCAAGACGGTTGGGTCCATCGGGAAGCATGCGCAGAACTTTACTGCTTCGGCGCTGGGCAAGGGCCCGAGATCGTCCAAGGCACTACTTCCAGATGGCACACCCAACCCCGACTACAAACCCGGCTTGCTGAACAAGTCCCTGATAGCATTCTCGACGGTCGCTGATGGCATCGCGCACGGGGGTAAGACCCTCCTGACGCACAGTGGCGCCGCAGCCAGCGCAGCCATCGGACACAAGTACGGTGCCGAAGCTGGAGGGCTTGCAGGCGACCTAGCTGGTGGTGTCAAGAACGTTGGCCTCGTATATATCGATGTGACTGGTGTTTCCCGCCGAGCCATCCTCAAGTCGGTAGCCAAGGGCATGGTGGTCGGCAAGGTACGAGACAAGAAGGGCGTGGAGCAGACGGTGCTTGTTGGCGGCGGTGACGGAGGCATCATTAATCCTACGGATCTTAAGCAGGGCGTCAGCAATACTGGCCTTCCTCCAAGTCAGAGCAGCGCAGGTCCAGCTTCTCAAATCGGATACGGAAACGCTGCACCGCCGAGTTACAGCGCTACCGGTGTAGGAGAGTCGCTCGCGGGACAATCTGCTTACTATCCCCGAGAGAAGCGATAATCAGGACATGACGACGAGGTACGACCGTTATGCGTGATTTTTCTATATACCGGGGAGGAAATGGCGAGGTGTTCCAGCACGATCTACGACGGTAAAGGGTGGGGGGTATATAGCTTTCCACAGGACCCTTGGGTGTGATGACAGCAGAGATATCCTTTAGGCGATTGAAATTTCATTACAGCATCCTACTTGACAGTTGCCCTTGCGCTAGCGATTCGTCTCTTGTGTTCATTCTGCAACGCCCAGCCCAGTATCATGGTATCCTGTGAGCTGAGTCCAGCTGCACAACACCGATGTCTCGCATACGACCTCTACCCCTCGACCCACATATGATAACAGCCCCGACTATACCTCCCCTCCATCCCACGCATCAGACAAGCCCAGACCGTCGCCCAATCATCCGGCATATATCCCCGTCGGAGCCTTTGCGGACCTCGCATTCGCAACGCACGTACCCCGTCCCGATACAACGGTACCATGGACCTGTCGCCGCGCCCGGAACCTCGTTCGCGCTGAGAAAGAATTCTGACGTACGTCCGGAACTTGCGTCTCGGAGGATTTGCGCGACCCGGGGTAGTCTTGATTGGGCGGTCGTCTCCGGTGCGCTGGAGAGGGTGCGGGAGAGAGTAGGCGTGTCAGCGCGCGTCGGCCGGAATGCTTTCCGTCTTTCGGAACGGCGACCATCCACGTGCTTATACGAATGCAGGTGCATTTGGACGGTTTGTTTTGCGTAACGAGGCCGAGGAGGCGGAGAGCAGCTGATGTCTTCCCACTGAATCGTGCATACCATCTCCCGGACGCTCTTCATCCATTCGTGCGCACACGTCCAGGGAACATCCACCGTGAGCCCGCCACGTGCGCACCCGAAGGCTTCCCACGTGCGATGCCACGGTTGGCCCTGGCACCGTTCCCCGTGGGGCGCGATTGGGTCGGGAGTAAGGCTCGTGAAGATGCGGCGCACGATGCGCGATCGCGCTGGAAAGTTTTCAGGGTCGCGTGCGGGCCGGCTGGGGAAGCATGTGCCCAGGGGGGCGCTGCGTGGATTGGGCTTGAGGGTGTTTATTAAAAGGGCGGACGTGTCTGCGTGTGTTTGTTCGTTCTACGTGTCGAGATTTTTCTATGCTGTTAGATGCCGCGAAGTACGAGACGCGTATACGTTTTTCGATCTTGAACAGAAGCAGGCTTGAGACTTTCCTGTGCAGACCGCAACATCAGCGACGCTATCCAGCTGAGTTTCAGAACGGCTGGACGACGACCACAATGTTCTTCCTCGAAGCATGCTCCATTGTCCTCATCACGGCTCTCAAGCTCACAGCCCTGGGCTTGACATTCAGATGGATGGCTCGCTACTAGAGCACACCCATCTAGCAGGGCTATATTTCTTCTTCAGCGACCGCGCCACGCGAAGACATCAGCATATAGCCTCAAGCACCGTCCTGCCGGAATTGGGGTTCTCGCAATATTTAAACATCGCCGAACAGGGTATTCACCGACTACCCGATGACGCCATTCGCGGCTCAAAGACGACAGACAACACGCACCTGCATGTGCGCAACCCCGCACCCGTGGACGTCCCCCACCACCGATAGACCTCCTCCGATCAGACCATCGCGGCCCTCTAAGAACCCTCATCAGACCTTCGCGTCCCGTCCTCCCCATCACTCTGGAGTCTCACCACGGCCGCACCGTCCGAACTCACAATGGCATCCCCACCGCCGTCCACCTTCTCAGCCATACCCATCCTGCCGCTCTCGCGAGCCTTGGATCCCTCCACCAAGCCCAAGTTCCTAGAAGAGCTCCGCTCCGCCCTGCTCAATGTCGGCTTTCTGTATCTGAGCGAAACGGGCCTGCCGGAGGAGTTGGTGCAAAATGTCATCGCCGAATGCAAGCAGTTCTTCGCGAAGCTGCCGCTCGAGGAGAAGGAGCGCATCGAGATGAAAAACGAGAAGAGCTTTCTGGGGTGGAGCAGGGTAAGTCCAGATCTCTTTCATGTCTGCCACTCGAGGGACGCAGCGAGGGGCGAGTCGGTGGGAGGAAGTATCATGGGGAGAATCAGATGCGCGAAATCGGAGATAAGAATATGTCTTCATATCTACGGTACAAGAGGTGGTATCAAGAGTGCTACATGCGATGCGATGCAATGCGAGGATATATGCAAACAAGACATTAAAACTTCGGCGTTAGATGCGGCCGTGTAAAATGAAAAAGAAAGACATGCAACAACCATGAACAAGGAAACGCATAGACGCATCAAGAAGGTCGAACCGTACCCGCGCAAAACGAGAGAAAACATGACGATGCAGAATGCCGAACGCCTTCTAGCGACCGTGACCAAAGGAGAGAGGGTATCTTCGGACCGTATACTCGTGAACGCTGCGACTGAAACGGAATTATCGCTGCCATTACCTCTCCGCCCACTCCCTCTTGTATTATTAGTGTAGATAAATGTTGTGTACTTTCCGGAAATGTGTGTAAGCGTATGTGCTGACTGTTACCGAAAGCTCGACAACGAAACGACCGCTCTCAATATCGACCACCGCGAACAACTCGACCTGTCGACTCCGCAATCACTGCCGGGGCCAAACGCGCCCCTCTACCACAATCTGCTTGCTCCGAATCAATGGCCGTCTGATACGTATCTCCCGGCGTTCCGACCCGTGTATGAGGACTACATGCGCCGCATGTCAAACATCTCCATGCTCTTTACTAGCTTGATCGCCGAGGCGATTGGTCTTTCTCCTGACGCGTTCGACAAGTTTTTTGATGAGGACCAGCAACATAAGTTGAAGATCGTCAAGTACCCCGAAGTTGATGTCCCAGATCTTCCTGCTGGAGCCAGCGAGATAGACAAGAAGAAGTGGGAGATCAAAAGGCAAGGAGTGGGACCACACAAAGACAGCATGCTGACGTCGTATCTGCTACAAGCAAGCGAACAGCCAGGGCTACAAGCACAGAACGCCCGCGGAGAATGGGTAGACTGCAAGCCTATCGCAGGAACTCTCGTCGTTGCCATTGGGCAGGGCATGGAAGCATTAACTGGCGGTGTTTGTGCTTCCACGACACATCGAGTGCTCAGTCCGAGGAAAGGCGAAGGGGCGCGATATTCGGTTCCATTCTTCCAAGGCGTGAGCTACGATGCACAATTTGAAGCCATGGACGTGCCCGAGCAAGTGTTGAAGCTGAGAGATCAAGCTCGCAAAGCGCGCAAAGACGATGTTGAGTTTGCTTTTGTCAAGGGTCGATGGGGACATTTGGGCGAAGCCACTCTGATGAACCGTGTCAGGTCGCATCCGGATGTTGGAGAGCGATGGGTAAGTACCATTTCATGGTAGTCGCTCCACGGAAGACGGATTGAGCTGACTTTCGTCGCAGTATCCCAAATTGCTGGCACAGATTCGGGCACAACAATCGGCGGTAGCATGAAATAACATGTGCTCGCCGACCCTCGTGTATATCAGTTAGCCATCAACCAATGACTCGCCCAACAATGCGGTAGCCTCCTGATAAAGAGAGACGCGATGAATCCCCCTACGGCTCTGGAGATGATGATGCTGTGATTCCTGCGGGTCCGATACCTCTAGTGGATTGTGACGGGGTGATACAGACTTGCCAAGATTCATTCGATAGACCGTGCTAGCGTTGGGCAACACTTCCTACTCGATTGGAGATCAACTGGGGTTCAGACGTCCGTGCGTCCGGCTCCATCTCGGTGTAACAACAGGGAAGCTGGACACGAGCTGACCTATGAAATTTGCAGGCTGCTTGGACAGGGACTTCGCCGCAAGCCCCGCCTTGGCGGTCTACGCAAGCTTTCTTCCTTGGTTGATCCCAAATATGCGTGTGCCAAAAGAGCAAGTTTGGAGCATGATGATCAACATTGGCTCACACAGAGCACGAAAAGGGTGCGTTTCGATGGACTTCGACAAGTGATAAATATCGAAGCATACAGAATCGGATGTCGGGGCCGGATGATCATTCCGAGGGGATTTGAGTTTTCGTCAGCCCGCGTAGCGGCATTGGCGTGTTCCGCTCCAGATGTTCTGCAAACAGCGAACGCGAACGTTCTCTCGGCGAGTTTGTGCGACATCGTCTAGGATAATTCACCATTCCGAACAGAGCCAGGCAATGCGATGCAGTGAGCCAACAAGGCATTGGTCACCGCCAAATTAGGAACGTCCGTCTACACCGCCTCGTTCCCACTCGGCCGGACGCGGGCGATAGCACAAAGAGTGATAAGGGATCCTTAGTTCTTAATGCTCGACCTTCATATGCGGCGATATGTGATATATGATCTGGCCCTGCTCGTTGACCATGTGCGATTGTGGATGGGAAGCAGGCGCCATCATGTGCATATCGCCTGGGTGGCTAGTTTGAGGCACGTACCCATGGTGCGCGGGACTAGAGTACGCGTGCTGGTGAGGAGCGTGTCCAGCAGGTGGAGCACTGTTCATCGGAACGCTCATCTGGCGGTGATACTCTGAGGAGTGCGGTGTGGGGTTGGACGTCGGTGTGTTGTAACCACCCATTTGCATTGCCTGAGACGTAACAAGTGACGTGTTTTCCAGCGGGTAAGACATCGCTCTCGTGTTGTGGTCCATCGTATAGGGCGAAGGGTAAGATATATTCCCAGATTCCACAGCATGCAATGATTGCTCAGGCACTGAGAGCGAGACTGAATGTTGAGATGGATGAGCCGAAGGGTGAGGACTCCAGTTTGCCGGAGGATTCTCAACATGCGGTGAAGGTACGTTGGGAGAGTATGCGTGCTGCTGCTGTTGTGGGGGTTGTTGCTGTTGTTGCCAGGGTGCAGGTTGCGCAACCGGAGTTGTAGTAATTTCCGGAACGGAGTGAACGCTGCGCGCGGTTCCAGTCGAAGAGCGACGCGCGTGGCTAAGGATTTGAATTCGATCACTGGGCGACGGGGCGCCTCCAGTGGCAGCGATCAATCCACCGGATTCTGCTCCTTGCATCGAATTTCCTAAGGGTCGAAGTGTGAGCAGAGCTGGACAAGATAGGATCGCAAGTGACAGGTGCAGCCCATGGTCGGATTAAGAAGCCAACATTACCCAAAGTGTTGAAGCGACAACAAGCAATTGCTCGGTTAGCCCGAACTAGACAGCGGCCAAACGTTGGAAAAAGCAAGTGGGATCAACAACGAACAAACGATCCGTGCTGCTGTGTAAGAAGAACTTACGTACCTGAGCCTTCCAACATACCGAACGCTTGCCCTGCATGAGACAGTCGCGCTCTTAGCAACGCATTCTCTTGTTCCAGCTCCTCGTTTCGCCGCATGAGTTCCATCATCTTAGTGGAACTATTGGTACCAATTTGCGCGGTAAGATCGCGCACTTGACGTTCAAGACTTTCGATGTGATCCTTGGTCCGCTGGCGGATAGCACGCTGTGCTTCTCTGTCATTGGCCCGCTTCCGCTCCAGCTGTGCGGCGGTTAGGGTGGTAACGCTGCGCGTGCCAGCTCTGGACGGCCGCTTCTTCGCTCCGGGCGTGGATTGTTTCCGTTCCGAACCGGAGGAGTGCTCATCGTAAGTGGGCGAACGGTTGAGGGACGCCATGTGTGGGGGAACATAGTTTGTACCCATGAGGTCGCTGCTCCGGTAGGCAATGGGGTCCCGATAGTGAATTACTGAAGTCATGAGGAACCGCGGGGGCGGCGGAGGGTTTAAGACGGGTGGTGGTCGCTATGTAAGCGGTCCGGATGTAGAGAACTAAGCTTCTGAACTTCCCGTGTGCAAGATGACGAGGGCGCCCTGTGTCGGTAGGACGGCGAAATGGCGGGTTTGAGACGCGCCGCGTGCAGAGGGCACGGATGAAGAGGTCTCGGACCAGAGGGTGGTATGACAGCAAATATAGGTCCCAAATGGATATTCAGGCAATGTAGTTTGAGAAGCGGTAGAGAGATGCAGAGAAGAGATAAACAAAACGAGGACCAGCAGGGAGGAGGCTATAACAGGATCTCTGTATGGATATGTAGGACCTCTCTTACGAGGGACCCTGGCCTGTGGCTTCAAGACCGCTAACTCGCACAAACCTAGGCTAGACTGACCCGGCCGACCGGCCGCCCAGCACACGTGCAGCCTGCGGGGGAAATGCAGGTGTGAAACCGAGTAAAGTTTGGAGACGAGCGAGAGAGGCGCTGCTGACTGGAAAGTGCAGGTAGCAGATCCCAGAGCCAAAGGCGTCGGCGATGTTGCTGTGCTGGGACGGGTGCGGGCAGGTGTATCAGAGCCTGGACGGAGCCTCCTTCGCGCTGGGCTTCTCGATGGTCGCTAGAAGCGGCCATGGCCAACGCTGGGCAGCTTGCATGGCGTCGTCGAGCTGACTGTCGGCCGTCTGGTCTGCGTACGCACCCTGGGCAGCAGACGACGCCGTCGAAAGCGGATGGCTCGGCCCAGTTCCCTTTTGAGCTGGATGGGAGAGTGATGTGCCCTCGGCCAATGGCCGTGCAGCGCACTGGCAGGCCATGCTCTCACCGCTCGAGCAGGGTGGCGATGCCGGAGGGCGCGGAGGCCAGCGACCGGCCTGCTTTTGTGAGGCTGCCATGTCCGCGAGCGCCGTTGGCGACAAGCTGGCACCGACGGAAGCGGTTGGAGGAGCTCGAGGGAAGTTGGGGGGACATGGGCCGGCACCGGCATCGACCTAAGCGTCCCAACCTTGCTGCGTCGCGGTCGAGGGTTCCTGCGAGGCGCGCTAGCCGCATTGGGCGCCGGCCACGTGCCGCCCGGGATCGTGCCTGCCGTGTGGGGCTGCTTCGCACCATGGCGCCCTCGGTCAAAAACTCTGCTCGTCTCCTCGCGCCCGCATGCGGCTGCTCGTGTGAGTGCAGTGTTGCTCGTCACTGCTCATCACGGTTCATCACGGTTCATCGCCTTCCCACCACCTCTGCCATCTGCTCGCCTCCGCGACGCCCAAGCGGCCGTCGCCGCCGGCTCTCAGCATGCGACCGGGGCCATGTCGATCATTACGGGTCTGCAGTGCGACGAAACGGGCACTGGTCAGAGCTTCCAACGCCCTTGGCATCATTTCTCTTGCGTGGCCGTGCGAAGGGGAGGCCGGAACCGTCAGAGGCCATTATACCACTTCCCAGGCGGACCCTCGCGGAGATTTTGTCCCGCAATGATGCCGTTCCTCCATACTCGACAGCAAGCGCCGACCATACTGCAAAACCGTCTCTCGCGCACAATTGCCCATACGGGTCGGCGTGCGGTGAGCCACTGACGTGTCTCAGTGTCCTCGGCTCGCCGCGACTGATCCAGGGTGCCTGCAACACGAGCAGTTGATGAGGAGCATAAACCCCCACCGTGCTCAGACCTGTCGCCTCCTAATCCTTGCAGGCCAACGTTGAAATGCGACGAGGCATTGTGCGCCTTCCCCTGCCACAAGCCATCACGAGACCCCTCCTCATTGAGATCCCACGGCGCGGGGCTGCGGACTGGAAGTATTTTCCGGCGACTGTATTACCTGTCACGGATGCATAACCCGTACCTAGGTCCCAATAGACTACATCTTCCTCCAGCTGAGCGCCACGGCTTGCAAGGGGCATATTTTGGCGCATCTGCGGAATGACCGGAAATCCACCCATGAACCCGTCCATGCCCACCAGGAATTTCCCCAAGCAATGCGCATGGCCGTTGTCGGCGACAAAGGCAGGGGTTGCGCTTTGGCGAACCGTTCGTATCGTGTAGGATAATTTTAGGCCTCGTAACTACGATTCCTCCACTGCAGAAATGGATTGCTCCTGACAATTAGTGCAAAACATTGGACACCAAGCATCTTCTGGCGGCCGAAGTAAAGTTAGGCGACACTAGTGAATTTGCTTTGCCACGTGGCTGATTGGTTCCAAATCCGAGTGGAATCGGAGAATTCTGGCAGCAGTGAGATGTATCAAGGGAAGATACAGCAACGAACCTGCGGTAGCCTATCGTTGCATGTGATGCCACCTGAAACCTGACGTGTTTATCGATCCACGCACCCAACGTTGTTTCATCCGATGGCGCAACTGCTGATGTCGTCAAGCAACATCTTGGCTGAAGTTTCCAGCTCCGCTTGTACCTTCGGCTACTACACGTTCGAGGGAAATCCATGGATACGCCGCTGTCAGCTGTGACCCCCCCGAAGATAGTCCGCCCAGGGACACCCGAAGCTAGCGCAAATGCTGCCCCCTTGTGTCCTAGTTCGTTTCAATCACCATCTTTCGCGGCTCTACGCGCTGATCTCAACCAGGATGCATCTTTCCATCAAGGCAAAGGATTTATAATTCCGTCGGAACCTTGGTTCATGCCAGTCATTAGGTGGATCGTTCCTGCTGGCACGTCCCTCCGCGTGTCACAGCGCCCCGAGGAATACTTGGTTCATTTCTCCATCCAGGGGCCAGTGGCATCCACCTATGTTGATTTGGATCACGCCGTATTGCGCCTATCTAGAAACAGACGGCAGCGCCGTGTAACCGCAACCTGTGCAGGTCCTGCACCTGGGCACTTGCTGACGCACGTGTTTGAGGTGACACTTGCGCCCGAGCAAAAAGCATTCATGGAGCAGAACTTCGAGTGTTATTGGCCACTGTATTGCTTATCCTGGGGTTAACCCACTGTTCCCAAACTCTTATCCTACTTCCTACGTCGCTACATCTTCACAACGGCTTGAATATACGTAGACTTCCGCAGACTTCCCCAGAACATCTGTTCGCCCAAGTGGGACCCCTTGCGTTCAAAGGATACCGCTAACAATTGCGCAATTGCCGCACCAGGGGCCGACCTGTGGATCGTTCATTTTCACCCACAAGACGCTTTTTGCCTGCTGCATTGCGTTGCAAACCATTGTTCTTTGGTCCTTCTCACGGGACGAGCCCAATGCTCGAAAATTGCGGACAATGCACCACCGGGTGTGCTCGGTCGACTTGGATCCACCAAACTACCAGTTCTGCTTTCCGTTGCTATGGAAGGGTTTCACTATCCGCCAAACGTCGACAATTGTGGACGGACAGCCTCCTGTTTTGTCACGCTGAAGAGGAAGGTCGTTCGTGAAGGCATCTGGAAGTTACCGTCGTTTCGCGCCCCGTGCCGCCTTACCAACTATCGTCTCAGTGCCCAGCCTGCTATCTCCTGACTAGATCTCGTATTTCTGCGACGATGCTGTCCAGCACCCGTTCAGTCGTCTGGTTCTACCAAGAGCGACATCGCTAGACGAGAACTGCTCGTATGCACGGAGGTCATTTGGCTAATCCAAGAGAAGGGAATGAAAGCCACACCTGAAACACAGTTTTTACAAGGCTGCCACGCTCGCGTACATTTAGAGTTTGCGCTCGGGTTGCACGACAGCGGGTCAGGGGCTGTCGAGGCCCGGTGGCGGTTAACGAGTCATTATCACCACGCCTCGAGCTTTCTACCACAGACGACGCCACACGACCTGCCATGTCCTTCTAGCTCCACTCTAGAAGGCAGCCGGCTCCAGCAAGCGATATTTGGAAAGAATGGGTTTGATCGCCCTGCTTGGTATAAAGTTTAAATGCAGACCCTACCAAGCGAATCTGTCATCTCCGAAACACTAGGGAGAGGCAGCAATACCTCCACAGGTGTCAACAATGGCATAACAGGTTCCGAAATTACTTGTCGCACCGTGGTGGTGCTGTGATATTTGGAATCCCATTGTCGACGTTGTGTATCCATCAGTTTATCGAAAAAGGAGTACTCCACCCAGACCGCTCCTTTCTAGTAGAGTGTCGAGGCATGTATATGCAGTACACACAGCAATGCACGCTGACCATCGCCGCATGACTTGTTTTTTTTTTTTTCCTTTTTTTTTTTGAAGGCCCTTGTCGGTCTTCAAGTCCTGCACATATCGTACCACGGCTGCACGCACACTTGCCCTGAACGTTGAACGTTAACGTTGACACATGCCAAGGTATGCATCACTCTCGACGCCTTCTGGAACCTTTTCTCGCATTTCGTCCCGGATTCCCCGCTTTATGCTCTCGACGGTGAGAAATCTAAGCCTTCTTGATGTATTTTGCGAAAATTTGGCCTACTTCGTGCGCACTCTTCTTCGGGTACCGCTTCTGACCACCCTCATAATCCACGTACGTGACGCCGAAACGCGTGCGATAACCTTCGTGCCATTCATAGTTGCTGCAGATACGATGCGTTAGCGCCCGAATTACGCAATCATGTAATGGTGCAACAGGCCATGAGGCTCAATCATTGGACAGCAAGGCAACAATTGACAAGGATAGCGCTCCTGGAATGAGTCCTCCCAAGAAGTGACATGACCGATAGGACGATAGGGATCGAGGAGCAGACAACAGTGACACCCTATGGGTGAAAGGGTTTAATGAGACGAGAATACGTACTCCAGGAGGCTCCAGCCAGTATAGCCGCGGACATCTATGTTGTCAAGTGTATATGCGTCTGCCAAAGCCCCGATGTATCCGCGGAAGAACCAGCAGCGGAACTCGTCGTTGAGGATCTCTTCACGAGGCAGATCATTTTCTCCTTTTAAGCTCGTTCCATTCTCCGTGATGTAGAACGTCGGTCCGCCATACCTCTTATTCAGCCAGTTCAAAAGACTTCTGAAGCCGCGAGGGTTCGGTCTTAACCAGACAGACTCCGTCTCAGGGCCTATCCATTCGCCCGCTTTGTTCTGGTCCAGGACTTCCAAGTTTCCGTAGAAGTCGTCTGGGGTAGGCTCACCCTCTTTGTGCTTGATATAATTATCGCCATATGAGTTTATGCCGAAGAAGTCGTTGCTGCCTTTTACCAGCGCAAGCTCTTCGTCCGTGAATTCCGGCAGCCGGTCGCCGAGTTGCTTACGCATTGAGTCGGGGTACTTGCCGTGGTAGATCGGATCCGCAAACCACCCATAGGTAAACTCCAGTTTGCGGTTAGCTGCCTCGACATCAAGCGGGTCATCTGCATCCCACGGCTCCGCGTAGTCGCCTGCGAAGTGTGTCATCAGTCAATGCTACATGTTACACAATCGTTTGGGGACGTCATCTATTTTGCCAATGCCCCGCTCCGTGTGGCCACGGCATGAGCGGCAGTCTGCTGCAGGATGTATAAAGTTTCGCGAGCAGCCTCCTCATTTGTGAGACCCGCTTACTTACCATTCAAGGTTATGGCGATGATACCCCGATGTTTTTCCTTAAACTCTTCTCGATATACTTTCACTGCTGTGCCGTGCGCTATCAATAGCGAGTGTCCGACTATCCAGGGCTCCCTGCTGCTATCGCCGACGTCGCTCTTGCTACGATCACTAGTACGTCCCGGAGCATGGCAGCCAATATTGAAGCCGAGGATGGAACTGCACCAAGGCTCGTTGAAGGTGATCCAGTACTTGACTTTGGAACCGAAAGCCTCGAAGACGACTCGCGCGTAGTTCTCGAAATCTTTCGCGAATTCGTCCTTGTTCAGGTAACCACCATATCGCTTGTACAAGCCATCGGGCAGGTCCCAATGTAAAAGTGTGACCAATGGTTCGATACCCGCGGCGCGCAGATCGTCGACGAACTTGACGTAATGCTGGAGACCCTTTTGGTTGACGGGGTCGTTGCGTCCGCCCAGAGGGATGATACGAGTCCACGAAAGCGAGAAACGGTACGTGTTTGCTCCGGTCGACTTGAGCAATTCAATGTCCTCCGCGGTACGGTTATACGAATCACATGCCACGTCGCCGTTCGTTCCGTCCCAAATCTTGCCGGGGATGTGGGAAAACACGTCCCATATGCTGTCACCTTTGCCGTCTACTTTGGGACTGCCTTCGATCTGATAGCTGTGCATCCAACTCAGTAAGCAAGCTTCCGCGGGGCTTTAAGTTCATGACGAGCTTGGGCACGCACCACGCTGTTGCGAAGCCCCACATGAAGCCTTTAGGGAGATGTGAGTCCGTCATCTTGGTGTGATGGTCTGATATTCACGACAAATTTCGCAAGCAATACAATCGCGGCCGGAAGCTCACGGGCACGCCAGCTACATATACCGCGGGCGTAGTTCCATAGCTTAAAGCTTTCCACCGGGCCAGCGTCGCCGCGTCCCATGACATTAACAAACGCGCCGTAAGCTACAACAAACAAGTTCCACCACGCCGGATGCTTCTATTCGGAAGCCAGTTGGTGTTTCCGCCTCAGGTGGTGCCATCGGGCTGGCGATCCACTTTCATAGGCGTTGAGCATCAGTTTCTCTGACGGAATGCGTGCTGCTGCCCGAAAGTCAAGCTCTATTCTGCCGCTGTGGATTCCGAGTACATGGGCGGTGAATGGCTGCACGGCCCGTCGATTCTACCTGCCCTTTATCCATGGAAGGGTCGAGGAGTGGGCTGTTGTGACCGCGGGGTAGACGGAGTGATACCGCGGCGTGGTGCTTTCTCGTCTCAATGTGCGCTCTCCCGGTTGACGGTACTCCGGCATGCTGCTTCCGATAATTGCTATTCGATCAAGAGATCAGTTGAGAAGCCTCATCGGGTACCTTTCTTCAGTTTGTCCTTGGCGACTTCGACTCCCCGCCACTGCCTCAGAATGGTTTAGCCTGGCTGGCGGAGACCATTCCACTTCGAGGTTTCCGAAGGAGCTAGGGCCATCCAGATATCATTCATCAAACAGACGCTCGCGGAGCTCGAATATTATTACGACCAGCTGTCGGAACGCTGGATAATATATAATGAGGAGGTGCTGGGGTTGTAACCACGAAAATTGGAGCATTCAAGTAGCAACAGGAGAGCGATAATCACGATGTTGGCCCTCACCCGAACCGTCCGATCTCCAGCCATCCGAGAGCTACACCACGCGCGCACTACGGCGACCCAGGCGACATCGAAGCGCGCTGGCGATATCTCAGATGCATTTGCTTCACTGTCTGGTCAGAACTTTGCACCGCTCCCGGCAGAATACGCAGATCTCAAGGCACACTTGATCAAAGGAAATGAGGAGGCGATACGGCAGTCTTGGGAGCGGCTGCTCAAGGACCTAAAGAAAGAGATACCGCTCATCGTGGAGAAGGGCTCGAATATCGTACCCGAGATTGATTTCAAGGGTATCGACGATACGCCAACAGAGTTCAGCAGTGAGCTGCGGAAGAGAGGTGTTGCTGTTGTGCGAGGCGTCCTGAGTGAGCAGGAGGCGCTGGGCTGGAAGGGGAGCTTGAAAGAGTATATCAAGGCGAACCCGCAGACGAAAGGTACGTATTACGTGTTTCGAAGATGGTCACGATCTAACACGTTCCAGCCTTCCCTCCCGAGAACCCACAGGTCTTCGAACTCTACTGGTCCCGCGCACAGCTCCTCGCCCGCGGCCACCCCAATATTCTTAAAATACAGCGCTTCCTCATGTCTCACTGGCACGCCACGAACCCGCACACCCCCATCTCTACCCGCCACCCCATATCCTATGCCGACCGCCTCCGCATGCGTCTCCCAGGCGACTCACGCTTCGCGCTCGGCCCACACGTCGACGGAGGAAGTGTCGAGCGCTGGGACGAGAACGGCTACGGGCTAGGTAGGGTCTATGATAGCATCTGGAAAGGTCGCTGGGAGGACTTCGACCCCTGGGAGTCGAGCTGTAGACTACAGGTTGTATCAGACTTACATGGTGGCGTCGGAGCGTGTAGTGCGTTCCGCATGTTCCAGGGGTGGCTGAGCCTGAGCACGACGGGGCCGGGCGAGGGGACGCTCCTGGTCAATCCGCTGCTTGCGAAGGCAACGGCGTACTACCTCCTGCGGCCGTTCTTCTCGCCCAAGTCGGGCGTGCAGCCCGGCGCGCAGACCGCGTCCGAGGCCATCGCCAACACCGCGGAATTCCTGGCGAGCGACAACTGGAAGATGGACGAGCAGAGCAGCTCTTGGATTCAGGGCGCAACGCCGGAACATGGCCTGGAACTGAGCCATCTGTTGCACCCGCATCTCAACCTCCGGCAGTCCATGATACATGTCCCTACGGTTCGCCCGGGTGATTACGTAGCCTGGCACTGCGACACCATCCACGCTGTCGACAGAACGCACGCCGGTACGTCAGACTCCTCCGTGTTGTATATCCCTGCATGTCCTCTCACTGAAGACAATGCGCGCTACATAGTACGGCAACGCGAGAAATTTGTGAATGGTCTACCCAGCCCGGACTTTGGCAGTGGAGTCGGAGAGAGCGAGCATGTTGGTAGGGTGAAGGTGGAGGATATGGAGAGCCTGGTTAGCGAGGATGCGAGAAGGGCGATGGGCTTGGCGGAGTGGGATAGTACTGCGGAAGATCTTGGGACTGGGGAGAGGGTGGTGCTGGATGTGGCGAATAAAGTGTTGGGGTTTTACAGCTAGGGAAAACATGTTTTTAACGTGGGTCTGTATACTATTGGATTTGTCTATCGGACATGCACGAGAGCGAATCTGTATGAGCACACAAGGACGAGCGGCACAATGGCTTTCTGTATGCCTCAGTAATGAATGGACATGCTGGTCTCTTCTGGTGTTCACCTACCGACAGTTGGCTGCCGCACGATAGCAAGGAAGAGACCCATGAATATAAAAGTTAAAAAAAGCCCTTCGAGAAAACACGGGTGATGGCTAGAGTTTTGCCGACTTATATACTCGAACTTCTGGTGTTCGGCCTGTATCATGGGGTAGTCGATGATTTGTTCACAGTCTGTGTAAATTTAATGCCGATCCTGGGGTTGTGGACGTTCCTTGACAGTTTATTTGCATGTATTACATATCTTGGGGCAATGCATCTCCCGTACGGAGATGACTATTGCTTTGAGCTCATCGTAGAGCAAGTTCCGGCTCTTCAGTCGCGTCTTTGGTGATCTCCTTGAACATGAAGCGCCGTCCAGATTTGGATTGCGTGACGTAGAGACCACGTGGTAGTCTAATTGGAACTTTCATCTTGCGTGGTTCTTCTTTCGGTCGTGTCGTAGGCTTCAGGCGAGGGGTAGCCTAGTAGTGTTTCTCGTCGTCTGAGATGAGTGATGAACAAGGGGAGGATTTGTTGGCGTGGCTGTTCCGGCTGAATATGGAGGAGTCACTGAAGTCGATCGACTCCATGTCATCCTGATATCCATTCACAACTTCGGATGAAGGAGACCAAAGCATTATCTGCATGTCTTTTCCTTCTCCGGGAACACGCTGAGCATCGACACTAGGAGTAATTGCCTTATAGACAATGATTCTTCTACAATAATCTATATAGTAATTTTATTATTTATACCTAATATACTAATTATAGATTATAGTAAATTATTTTTTAAAATATTTTACCCCTTTTAAAAGTTAAAATACGTATTCTTCTTTTTTATTAGTATTTTATAATAGAATAGGTTTTATAGGTCCTTTATAAGGTATTTTTTATAATCCTTTTTAAAAAGCTCTTTAATTTTAAATAACTTATTTTTAATATACTATACTAGAAGTCTTATTAAAGTTAGTTATTTATTATAAAAAAGGGGTAATTACTTACTTATATTAAATTCTAATCTTAAATAGTAGTATAGCAGCTAGACTAGTATAAAAAATTTAATTTTTAGCTTAAAATAGCCTTTAGAGTTTTTTTTAGTTTTATATATATACTTATAGAAATCCTTTTTAATTTACTACTTTTTACCTTTCTTAAAGAGTCCTAGGTTAAATAAAGTATTAGTATAGAGCTTATAAAACTATTTATTAATATATTATTTTTTTAGGTAAAGTAGTAGTATAGCTATACCTAAAATAACTATTATTATTAAATAGTATAATAATCGCGGAAATAAAAATAGAAAATATAAATAAGTATATAATAAATAAGTAAAAAATCTATATACGCGGATTAGTCTTATTAATTATAGTTTATACCCTTAAATAATAACTTTAATACTATTTTATTAAATCTATTAACTTTTACTAATACAGTTACCTCGCGCACGTGTATTATTATTGCCTAGAGAGGATAATTGCCTTGTAGGACGAATCCTGTGCGGATTCATGTGCAACTGCGTTCTCTTGAGAAGGTGGGACGTTGATCTTCTCCTCTAACGTTCCAGTCACAGTGCCCCCCTCCCCAGATTCTGTGTTGTTATTAGGGTCCGGGTCGAGCTCACGCAGATAAGCCTCACCAGGTAGCTCAGGCTCACGGAGCTTTGCTATCTCGCACTTCAGCATCGCCTCTGCCGCGGGAAACCCCTTACCTAAAAGCACCTTGAAGTCATCCGGATCCATCTTGAGACCAGGGAGGCTGTGCAGGATTTTGTGTGTAAAGTCCCAGCAGTGGCCACCCTCATAAAGCGCACAGAATACGGCGTCTATTTTAAAACTTTTTTTTATAAAATACGTATACTTTTATTATATATAATTATTATATACTATCCTCCTTTTTTAAAACCCCTTTTGGTCGCCCCGAGCCACCACAGCCACACTATTT
This sequence comes from Pleoardoris graminearum, assembly GCA_030770415.1. NCBI lineage: Eukaryota > Fungi > Ascomycota > Dothideomycetes > Pleosporales > Didymosphaeriaceae > Pleoardoris > Pleoardoris graminearum. The sequence goes on along the minus strand of JASEKS010000071.1, from coordinate 166,271 downwards.
GTTCGATTAATATACAAATATATATTACTAGATCCGGGCTATTTATATTGCTATTTATATATATTACTATAACGTTATAAGTGTTTTATTACTATATAATAAAATTTATTATTTAAGAAACAGTCATCTATTATCTATAACGTAAAAATATAATAAAATAAAATATTTAGTATATATACGCATATACTTAAAATCTAGAAATATATTAATAAATAGTTAAAATAAAAGATTATATTTAGTATAACTATTAGGGTAGCTAATAGTAATATAGCTAAGATAGACTTTTATAATTTTAAGTAATTTAGACTATTTTTTATAAAGTAGTACTATTTTAAATTACTTACTAAAATACTAAAATACTTTAAAAATATTATAAATTTTATTAGTAAAAATTAGAAATTAGAAATCTAATATATTTAGCTTATATATAATTATTTTTTAATTGTTTAAATAAAATAATATTTAAAGTAGAGAATAAAAATCTAAAATATTATAAGAATATTAAGTAACTAGAAATAGTATAATTTATAATTAAAAGTAGTTATAGTGAGTTAAGTAAATAATATTTAAAAATGGACGTAGATTAAAAGTTTTTATTAAATTATATATATTTATATACTAATCGAACAAATAGTGTGGCTGTGGTGGCTCGGGGCGACTAAAAGGGGTTTTAAAAAAGGAGGAGTATATGTATATCTTTATACTATTAAATTATATAACTATTTTTAATTTAATATAAAAGCTTACGGTATATAAAATATAATTATTATAAATATTTATTATAATAGGACCCTAACTACTAGTTTAAAATAATGTATAAGAACTTTACTATAAATATATCTATTAAAAAATTTCTTTTCATTATTTTAATTATTATAAGAGCTATAGTCGTATAAATTATACACTAATATTAAATCCGTTTATATAATAATTATAAAATAATAAATAGTTTTATTAGTTTATTACTAAATTAAGTAGTTTTTTAATTCTAAGCTAGATATTTTTTTTTTAGAAAAAGCTATAGAGACTAATAACTAAATAAAAAAAAAATTTACCTAAGTGTTTCTTATATAATAATAATTAGTAGTTTTAGTATATTAATTTAGTAGTAGGTATATAAAAATATATTATTTTAACTAGTTTATATTATAAAAAACTAAACTTACTATATTAATTATATAAGGTAGTATTAAGTATATTTTTAATATTACTAAAAATATTAGTAGTAATTAGAGGCATTAATCTTATATTTAAATAATTTAGTATATTATAATTGTTACTAATTTAAGTTTTTAAGAAACGAAAGAATAAACTAAACTATATAATATAGTAATAAAAATAGATAATTATAAAAATTTTTATAATAAAGTTAATAATTTATTAAACTTTCTAGTACCTTAGGAGTTTATTAAAAAGTATATAGAGAATATATATAGTATAAATAAAAATTTAGTAAAAAGTAACTAAAACTTTAAAAATAAATTACTTCTTTTTTTATAAAAGCCATAAAATTTTTTATATTATTATAATATATTATAATTAATAGCTATTATAATTTAAACTTTATAAGTATATAACTTAAACTATAGTTTTATACTATATTTAATTTAGTAATTTTTGTAAAAAAAGTACTAATAACTCTAATCTAATTCTAATCTACCGCTTTAATAATATTAATTTAGTTTTAATCCCTAGTCTATATAATTTTAAATTAACTTTAACCGATAATTTATATAGTCCTAACTTAACTCTAACTTAATACTAGATAATCCTAACTAATTTACTAGCGTACCTTAATCTATTTACTAGCCTAATATAATTATATTTATAATAGTAATCTACCTTTTTTAATATATTAAGTATAAAGATATATATATATATATACTTTTTCTTTTTTAAAATCTTATTTTATTATCTCTAACTACTATCGTAATAATTTTTTTTTTTAAATCTTCTTAGTCGTTTTAAGCTACTATATTAGCCACTCTACTTTATTTAATTAATATATTATTGCGTACACGGTTTAGCACCTAACAAAGTTCCCTCACTGCGTTTGTACCCCTGGATCGAGGTCTAGGCGTACTTTTACTTTTCGATTAATTAATATATAAATATAAAATAGAAATAGAGAATATACATATATATATAGGAAAAAGGTAATAAATTTTAATTTTTATATCTAATTTTACTATTAATTATAGTTTATACTCCTAAATAATAACCTTAATACTATCCTATTAAATTTATTAATATCTACTAGTACGGTTACCTCGCGCACGTGCTATTATCACCACTTAGAGAGGTTAGCTAATATAGTTCAGTTACGGCTACTGTCATATATGGGACAACGTTAGGGGACAGGGTTGGGTCATGCGTGGTAGAGAGATGTGCCTCAAGTCTCAGGGTTGTGGTGACCATGGTCGGGCGGGCATGGATATATATCGTCTCCAGGCTCATGGACTGTCGATTCTGAATTATCTGATGATGGATCCTAGGGTGCTCGAACAACGGAAACAGAGAGAGGAAGAGCGTCGACGTGTGGAAGAGGCAGAGAAGGAGGAAGCCGTGCTGAAAGGCACTCCTGAGTGGGAGATTCAGGAACAAATGCGGAAAGACTTCGAGCTCAAGTGGTCGCACAAGAGCAAGAACCGCAAGAGCAAGACCCCTGAGGCGGCAGGAGCTATTTCAACGCTCAGCATGCCCTCAGTCTCAGGAGAGCCCACCAGACCGATGCCCGGGAGGAGATCAAATAGCACCTCAGGTCAGGAAAAGGGCAAGGCTAATGTGAAGGCTGAGAAGCCTTGGAACAAGGTCACGAAGAAGAAGCGGTAAAGGACCAAATGGGGAGCCCTCTACACGTCATGATACTAAGCAGTCTGTATTGACGAACGCTCAGTACTGATACGAAACAGTCCTAGATACCACAATGTCTCGTGCAATCGCGCCCCAAGCTTCTCACCCGGCCACCATAGCCTCCAGTCATCAGGCGTTCTTCTTTGGGCAGGACGACTCTGACCACGTTTCCATTTCTCATCCGCTCCTGTGTTGGTAGCTTGTCTTCACGAAGCTTTCTAAAAGTGCTAAAAGCCTCATATGGGCCAGCAGTACATCCATCCACCGTGCGTTTCCCATCAACCGATTCTTTCCTTCCACGCCCGGACTTGACGCCTCACCTCATTCAGAATCCAACCCCTATCGGCATCCGACCGTTTTCGACTTTCTATCGGCTATTGATTCCTCTTTCAACCTCCCTATAAATCGCTGGCGTGCGAGGCGTGCCCAGATGCTACCGCGCGACTCCCACTCCCATTTTCTGCCTCGACGACGGAGAACCCGGCCATTCATCTCTCTCACATCTAGGCCGCCATGGATATAACGAGGAGCGAGTACATTTACTAGTTGCTTTGTCCTCTCGCGCTTCTCGCAGCCACAGGATAACTCGGTACAAAGACGCGTTGGCGAGAATATTTCTAGGTGCTAGAGGAGCGCTGTTAGTAATTAGGGTGGAGTAGCAATGTAGCACAATATATAAGACAAATTAGATATATATTATTTATAAGAGTAAAGAGACAAATTACTACTAAGCTAAAGCTCTATAGTATAGACTATATATTTTTTATTATATAAGTACGCTTTTATCTAAAGTAAAAATATCTAAATTATAATATTATCTTTTTTTTAAGACTACTTTTAGCTTAAGAGTAAATAATATAAAGGCGTATAATTTAAGTATACCTATTTAGTATCTTTTAAACTATTTTAGTATAATAGTATTAAATATTAAAATTAGGTACCTTTTTTAAAACTTTTTTTTACGGGTTACTATTTAGTAGTATTTAATACTATTTATTTTTTACTATTCTTATTAGGTATAGTTAATTATATAATAAGCTAATTAATAATATTATTTTACTAGTACTAGCATCTTAGTACCTTTAGCTATAAAATTAGGTTTTAAAAACTTTTACTTTTACTTTCTATTTTAATTTTAACCTTTTTCTTTAAAGGTAAGTATTTTATATAAGGCGTAAAGTAGTAGAATTTAGTACTAATTATACTATATAGTTACTTTAAGTTATAATTAGCCCTTTTTTATTATATTTTAACATTTGATTAAGCAGCTGTTCGAATAGACATTATCCTTAGTTAACTTTTACCTTAGCTTTTAATTATTGTGTACACGATTTAGTACCTAACAGAGTTCCCTTACTACGTTTGTACCCCTGGATCGTCGTCTAGGCGTACTTATTACTTTTCGATTATTATATTTTAAACTATTTTATTAAATTCTAGTTTATACCGCTTTAATACCTCTTAAGTATTATACTCTTAAGGATTTCCGTATTAAATTAACTAAAAAAAATAGATAATAGATAGAATTACCCTATATTAGTTATATTAGACTTATTGTAAAATACGGCGTTTTAAATAGTAAATATTAGTACTTAATAGGCCCTAATATAAATAAATAAAAATTATTTATATATAATAGCTACTAAATAAAGACTTATGTTATTTATTTTAATAAAAACGCTGCTTATTATATAGTAAATATTAGTTTAGTACTACTTAGCGCTATATAGTACTAATTATACTAATTAGTTATTATATAATAAGCTCTAGCGTCTAAAATAACTTAAAACTATTATTAGTAAAATTTTAGCTAATAATAAAAATAATTATTTTTATTTAAGTTAAAAGGCGTCCGATAAACGCTGTATAAATTATAAAATTAATTTTATAAAGTATAAGTATTAAGTTATAAATTTATACTATATTAAGTACCCTATAATTCCTTAAAAAGGCTAATTTTAATATATAGATAAGCCTACTACTTTTATACCCTTTAATATAACTAAGGCGTGCAAGAAAATCTAAAATAATAAAAAAAAACTAATAAAGAAGTAAAGTCTATTTATAAGTATATTATAGCGGACTTAATAAAGTAAGTAAATAGTTTATAAGAATTTAGAGTAATTTAGCGCTAATTATTATATAGTAGTAATATTAAATTCTTTAATAAGTTTTATACTTATAATAGTACTTTTTATTTTATAAATAAATACGCGGAGTTTAGTATCCTTTTTTATAATTATAACTATTTAAACTAGACTTTTAAAAAGAAGTAAAAGTATACTAAAGTTAAAAATAATTCTAATAACTCCTAGTTAAGTCCTAAAAAAAGTAAAAAAAGTATAAATATTCTCTATAGTAGTATAATAGTATAGTTTAAGTTAATTTAGTACTATTTAGTATACTTAATTATTAATATACCTTTTAGAAATCTAGTACTCCCTATATAATAGCTCTAATTAGTTTAAAAATTAAACAGAACTACTATACTACTAATAATATTATTTAGCTTTAGACTTAAATCTAGGCCTTTACTATGTTTTCTTTATCTACTTCTTCCCGCCGTAGTAATTAATATATTTTTTAAACTTTTAGCTCTACTAAATTAGGTCCTACTTTTATTAATAGTAATAAGCGTAAAAAGATTATATACTTTAATTATTAATTTAGCACTAATTATCGTACTAGGAGTAAAATAAATAATTTTACTAAAAATTATAATTATTAGAGGCTTCTATTCCCTAGTAACTTTTTTAAAAAAATAAGTAGTAAAAAGTAATACTCTAGTAAGTCTTAAATAGGTAGTTAAATAAGTTTATAGTTTTTTTAAATCCCTATAGTTATTACTATAATAATTAAGCATTTAATATAGTAATTTAGGCTAAATAGTACTAATTTATAATAGTTATAGTTTTTATTTTACTATAGTATACTTATATATTTTTTATAATTGTTTTATTATACTATTAAACTATTTTAATTTTTAATAGGGCTATTTACGTTATTAAACTTTTTATAAAAAACACGTATAGAACTATAAAAATAAAAAATAATAATTTTATTTTAATTAAGAAATATAGCCTTAAAATAGTTTATTTTAAACTATTAGTCTATACTAAAGATTTTTTTAGACTAATTTAGCGCTTATAACTACTAAAAAAAAAGTAATCCTTTTAACTCCTTTAAAGTCTATATAAAATTATTTTAAACTATTTTTCCTTTCTTAAAAAACCGGCCCTAGTCTTATTATATTAGTATACTTTTAGGTAAATTATTACTCTTTATAAAAGGTCTATCCCGCTTTTATATTATTTAATCTAGTAGAGTTATTCTAAATTTTTTTAAAATAATTTTAAATTATTTTTAAAACTTTTTTAGCGCTTTTATACTAATTAAGACTTTTAGTTTTTAAGTATTCTTTTTATCTAAATAGTCTTACTATTTAATAAAATATTTTTATTAACTAGACTTGTTACGTCTTTAGTCTATAATATATTTTATATTATATATATTATTACTAAATTAGTATAATATATTATTTATTAGTTTCTATTTATACGGTAGTATACCTTAGGGTTTATATAATTTAAAAAAAAAAAAAAAAACTAAATAGACTTATTCTAGACTTACAAGTTTAATTTTATATATAATAGGTGGACTACCTATATATTTAATAATTATACTAGGACCTAACTATTTCTAGTTAATCTTTTTACTTAGTTTTATAAATTATATATTATAGAGAAAAAACGAGTTAGAAATTACTAGATTCTAAAATTAAAGAGTAAGGACTTATTTTATAAAAGAAAGTGCTAAAGAGTCGTATTATATATACGTAAAAGAGAAATAAATACTCTATTTTAAAAAGTTTTATAAACTAATAATATAAACTCTAAAGTATTTTACTATGATATACCCCTTAGTTAAGCTAATAAAAATAGCTTAACTATTTAAGTAGTTTAAAATTAATTTTTTTAAGCTCATAGCAGCCGTAGAATTAATTTTAAAAAAAGCTTTTTTAAGTAAAACTTTAGCGGGTAGCGTTACTAAGTAATAAAGTTTTAAAGTAAAAAACTAATTATAGTAGGCGCGCTAGCGTTAATAATATAAAAAGTATTTATATAATCTCTTTACTAACTTTTTAAAAATAATTTTTACTCTTTTTATACTTTTAACTATTACTTTTATATTTTCTTATACTATCTATACTGTTTTTATACTCTTTTATTTAACTTTATTTTTTAAAATAGCTCTTTAAGCTCCCTAACTATTATAAGTATTATAAGTTAATTATTTATATTACTACTATTATAACTATAATACTCTTCTTAATCTTTACTTTTTAGAATTTATTTAAATTTCTAAGCTCTAATTCCGTCTCTTAAAAATTTTATTAATTTTTATTTAATAGTTTTCTAATTTCTTTTATATTACTATAGTCTATAACCTAAATATAATTAAAAGTAAATAGTATTCTAAATATTATAAGCTTACTAAGGTTAGTAAGAAACTAATAGAATCTAGTTCTTTAGCTTTTAGTAAGTTATTTAATATTATTTTTTAACCTATAATTACGCTCCGTAAAAAGAAGTATTTAAAAAGAAAAAAAATAAGAAGTATAAGGAGCTCTAATAATAGATAGCTTAAAAAAGTTAAAGTACTATTTAGTTTTAAATAGAAATTACTATAACTTAGATAGATACTTTTATATTATAATATTTAGTAGCTTATCTACTTTTTTTATAAAATAATACGTAGCTATTATAAGCTCTAAATAATTATTTTATATTTTTAATAAATAAAGATATGTCTACTTTTCTAAACTAAGTAGTTTTATAGATTTTTTAATTTTAAGAAAATACTATTTACGTATTATTATAAGTTTAAGAAAATCTACCTAAGACTGCGCCTTAAATAAATTTAGATACTATAATAATTTTAGTTATTATTTATAATTTACTCCCTAAAGTTCTCAAAAAACCTTTTTAGAAATTATAGTAATTTTTTTAATTTTACTTTTATATTACGCTTTATAACTACCGTCTATTAGCTACTTTATAAATAGATAAATACTATATAGGAAGTTTAACGCTAATAGGAAATTTAGAAAACTTTTAAAATTATTAAATCTACTTAGCCTATTTTTTTAGTTTAGTCCTTTTAGGCGTAAAACGCTATTAACGCCTTTTTTAATCTAGCTCTTTTAAGCTTTACTAAATTAAATTTAAAAAATAGGCCGCGCTTTATAGTAAAGAGTAAATCTAAAAATAAATTTAAAAAAAATAAAAATAGTAAATTATTTATTTTATAAACTCTATCGCGCCGTAGTAATAAAAATAATATTAATAAAAAATATTTTAAGCTTTTTAGTTTATAGTTTTTTAGAGCTCTATCTATTCTTTTATATTAAAATTAAAAGAGTTTTAAAACTATTAGATAGTATTTATATAGATTAATATTACTAATAGTTTATAAGATTAAAGTACCCTATATTTTACTTTTATTATTTAGGTAGTGCTCTATCTAATAAAAGTAATAAAAGTTATTATAATACTAAGACGTAAGACTCCCGTTACTAAATATATAAAAATAGGTATAGCTATAAACTAATATACGTACTAATATTTTAATTTAGATAATTAAGAAAAATTATATACTTACTATTATAGTTTTAGTTATATTTAGATTACTAAGCGCTTTTTATTTTATTATAAGCTACTCTATAGTAAAAAGGCGAAAGAGCTTACTTATAAATAAGTATAATTTTTTAATCTACTTTTTTTAATTTTTACTAACGTAGACTTTATAAATAATAAAGCTTAATAAATTACAGACTACTATTAGGCAGATAATTAAAATAAATAAAAACTTAGATAGTAACCCTATAAATAATATTTTTAATAAAATTATTTTGCGCTGCGCTTAAACTATTTAGAAGTTTAGTAAGCTAGTTAAGTTATTAATCTATTAAGCTTCTTTATTAGGTTATTATATAATTTTTATTATTTTATAATTTTTTTTATTTTTTTATTATAGAGGTTTTCTAAGCGGTATAGTTTTAAATTATTTATTATAAATAGTAGCTAATAAGCTATTTAATATTTAATTTAAAGCGCTTTATGCTCTATTATTATATAACTTTTTAGAATTCTAGTTTAGTAATTTTTTCTTTTATATTCTTTAAATTTAGTTACTCTTTAAATTTTTAAAATTACTAAGCTATAAAAGCTTTTATTAATCTATCTGCTAGTATATTACTTATTTAAAAATATTTAATTTTAAAACTTTTTTTTAAATATTTTTAGCGCAGCTATATATTTTATATATTTATATAGCGTAAATAGGTAGTTATATACTTATTTTTACTAATAACTAGCCTAATTATCTATTAGTTATTATAGAATATACGCTACGTAGTTTTAAAATCTAGAATAAGTTTTTTAAAGAAGCGCTTTAGAGCTATTATTTTTTTATTTATATATTTAAGCGCGAGGAGCTTTACTTTAGTAGTTAATATTATAATAATAATCTCTTTTATAGCTTTTTAAATAATTACATCCCTAAATAATATAATAATATAGCTACATAAAAATTATTTATTTTTTAAATTATCTATAAATAAAGTATTTAAATAAATTATAAGTTTTAGGCCCTTATATACTCTATATTAGATTACTTAAAAGCGCGATCTATAAAGAAACGCAATTATATATTTTACTATAATAAAATAGTTTTTACTTAAATTAATTAAAAAATAAAAAAGTTTTAAAATAGTAAATACTATATCCGGTTATATTATAATAGTAATATAAAATATAGATCTAATACGCTTTTAATATACTTTAATTTTAGCTTTTATTACTTTTTTCTTATTTTTAATTAGCTTTTCTAATAATAAAAGCGTTAGTAGAAAAAACACTAAATTAGTTACTTTAAATTTTTTTATAATCTTTTTAATATATAAATTATAAATTAGCGTAACTATTTAATGTTTTTAATTTTTAATTATTTATATTTTAAAATACTATTTTATAGCTCTGCGTACCTCTATTTTATATATTCCTAAAAGCTTATTATACAGTTTAAAAGTTTCTTATTAATAAATTTTATAGTATAGAAGTAGAATATTATCTATATAAAAAAGTATAAAAATCTTACGATCTGTATTAAAAAGTAAATAAAACTTTTTTTTTAAGTAAATAAAACTAAGCTTAGCTAAAGTACTAAAAAATTCTTTATACTATAGTATAGGTAAGACTAATAGGCTATATAAAGCTTAGTTAAGTTTTATATAATTACTATTTTATTTATAGTTATTAAGTAGTTTATACTATATTAGGTTTAAGGGGTTAATTAGTATATTAAGAAACGTACTAATTATATTAAGTTATAAAATTTTTAGGTTAAACTCTACTATAATTATTATAGTTATATAAAAAAAGTATACTATAAGCGTTATAATATATATTAATAAAAGTATATTTTTTAACTAGAGGTTACCTCTAATAACTAGATAAGTTTTATATTTTATAAAATAACTATCCTAATTAAACTTATAGGTAAAAACCTATTTAAGTAAAAGTAAATATTTAGTACTATTAGAGCGCGTAACTACCTACTAAATTTACTTTTTAAAAAGTATAGTCTATTCTTTATATATAGCCTAGTAAAAGAGTAGGCTAAGTAGATATAAAAAAAATACTGTTTATATTACTAGCTTTTTTAGAAGCTTATTATAGTATATATAAATTTTATTCTAATATTTTTTTTTTAGGGCTCTATTTTATATAGTAGTTTAAACTATAGTATTAATAATTATAAACTCTCTACGCTCTTTCTATATAAAATTTATACTAAGAATAAATATATTTATAAAGTTATACTAAAGAGAGCTATTTATACTATTTAGTAAAGTACTTATATGTTTTATATTATATATATTTTTATATTTGTATACTAATCGAACAAATAGTGTGGCTGTGGTGGCTCGGGGCGACCAAAAGGGGTTTCAAAAAGGGAGGAGTATATGCATGCCTTTATATTTATATTATATAATAGCTTACTTTTTAGGTTAGGGCTTAATTATATAAAGAGAGGTAAAGTGTAGTGCCGAGACACTAGTCCAAAAAAGGTATAGGCTAAAAAAATTTATTTTCCTAAATATAATTATAAAAATGAGCGTGTATAAGGATTTTAAAAAATATTTTATTTTAGGTTAGTGTAGTACTCGAACTTGTAGCCTTGGCATGTATTAGGGCTTAATAATATATAAATACTAAGAGGGTTTTTATTTTTACCTCTTAATTTATTAAAATCTTTAAAATTTAACTTATATTACCTTTAGCTCTATTAAATAGTTATGCTATAGTCCCTTATAGGTCCTTACGTCCTATAAATAAAAGTTTTTATTATTTTATTTAATAAAAGGAGCTCTATATTACTAATTTAAGTAATAGTATTAAATAAATTTTTATTTACTATTTAAGAATTCTATAGACTTCTTACTTTAGACTATTTTACTTTTTTACTAAAATATACTTTATAAAAAATACTAAAGCATTTATTTTTTTTAAAGTTTATACCCCTAAGTTCTTTAGGCTCTAAAGTAGGCTAAGAAGAAATTAAACTAATATTTATATTATATAATATATAGATTTATAGCTATTAGCTAGCTACGCTAATAGTCTACGTATATACTACTTATATAAAATTTTACTTACCTAATTAGTTAAAAGAATAAAATAACACCTACGCTAAAGTACTTCTAAACTATTACTTAGGTTATATAATATTTCTATTAATTTCTAGCTTACTAAAGTTATAGGCTTATATATTAAAAATTTTATTAAACGCCTTACCTATATCTATAACTTTAATAATATATAAAATATTTATAAGTTTTATAGCCTTTTTTTTATAGAATAGGCTAATCTTTTTTTTTTTATAAAAAAGAGTTTTATTAAACGTAATATTACGCGTTGTAATAATCTAGTTAAGTAATAGTACTTATATTTTATAGATATTAAAAGCTATATAACTAACTAAATATCTAATATAGGCACGTAGATTTACTTTAAATTTATACCTATTACGCCTAGCTACGCAATTTTTATTTAAAGTATATATATAATAATTATAAATATATATATTATTTTAATTTAAATATAAATCTACTATTTAGCGCTTTATAAGTTTAAGTTTATAGTAATAAAAATACTGTCTAAACTAGCTATAAAAAATCTTATTTAGAAATTATATACTTTTAGAAGCTATTAAACTAATATTATAAAGCACTATAATTACTTTTATAATTTTTAGCTAAAACTTCTTTAGTAAGTTTATACTAAGTCTTATAGTAATAGCTTTATTAATAATTTTTTAGCTAATACGTTTAGCGCCGCCGTTTAGTTTATATATATAAAAAGGTAGTATTTTAATACTTATATTAAGTTTTTCTGCCTATTTTTTAAAGCGTAATTTTTTATACTATAGATAGGTAATAATATTATTATTTTAAAAGATTTTTATAATCTTAAGTTTATACTAGGTATATACTCTTATAATAAAACTTAAAAATACTTTTATAAGTTTTAAAAGTAACTCTACTTATAAGCTCTATATATAAATCTTCTTACTATAGTTATTTTTAACTAATAATATTTACTACTCTCTAAGCCCTCCTTTAGGTATATTAAAGAGATTTTATAAAATACGCTAGTATAGTTATAATAATTTTTTTTTAAGTTTTTAAAAAATGACTTAAGCTGCGTATATAAAGGAATATTACTTATAATATATATACTTAATACCTAAAATATAAATATTTTATACGTTTTAAACTAGAGTATATAAAACTTTTTAATTTAAATATTTTACTTTTTAATATTATATATCCTTAGTATTAATATACGGATAGGTGGGGTAGTATAGTAGGCAAGTACCTAGAAATATATAGGTTTGTTAAATTTCGACGTTATTCTATATATTAGGGGTTTAATTCCTCTCTTTACCGCAGCGTTTTTTAAACGCGCCTACTTTACGTAGTAAACGTAAAGTTTTTTAGAAGTATAGGGTACTACTAAAGAATTAATATAAAACTGTAAGAAGCTAAAATCTTTATACGGAACACGTTATATCTATAAGTATAAGTAAGATATTTTAGGCTAAAATACTATCTAAAGTTAGATAAGATAAAAAGCTATCCCTAAATAGGCTTAGCGTGGCGAACTAAGCCTAATTAGGTTTATAATAGAATAGTAATCTAATATAATTTTATTTAGTAATAATAACCTAAAAATAGGATTAAAGAGAGAGACGTTTATAAGGACTTTAAAAAGGGGTATATATATATAGTTATTTCCTAATTAGGCAGGTACGCTAAAATACTAGCGTCTATTTAAAAAAAAAAATATACGGATATATTAACTATAAATAGAATTTTTAATATACTAGTATTATATTTTAAACTAAGGGATAGAAGGATAGATGCTTATATTTAATAAATATAAAATTATACCTATAAATAAATATTATAAATATAAAATTTTATTCTAAAAATTTTATATATAGTATATTATCTAAGTTTAAGTACTAAAGTCTTTTATTATATAAGTAAGCTTTAGATACTATATTTAGGGAAAATTTTTTTATAATAGTTATATTTTTTAATATAAGGTCTTCTATAAAATTTCTATTTAAACTATTTAAAGCGTTTTTAATTACTTAGATTCTTATACTAAAGATTAAAAAAGCTTATATTCTAGCTTTAATAGTGTAGATACTATTAGCTTTTTTAAAAGATTCTAAAATAAGTAGTAATTTATTATTTACTAAATATAAAGTAGTACTATTATTAAAAATTGTAGTTTTAGAAAGCGTATAGGTATTATAATTTTATATAAAATATATACTATTACTTCCTTTTAATTTACTACTTATAATAAGCAAAGAATTAATAACTATATATATTATACAACTAGGGAATTTTAGCTTATTAGACTTTTTACCCTATACAGTGGGGTGAACTCAAAAAAGAGTACTCGAAAAAGATACCTTATTTAAAAATTAATATAAAATTAATTACTAAACCTAAAAATACGTGAATAATAGCGTTTTAAAGAGAAAGTAACAAAGAATTTAATAAGTATTTTACTTACTACTTATAAATTACCTGTAATAAACTAAAATTATCTACAATTAGTAATGTTTTAAACCCCTTTTTTAGGTTCCTATAACTTTTTAGTTAGTGAATATATTTAACTAATACTTTAAATATACTATTCTAGACCTAGAGTAGATCACGTGACTAAATTTTAGAAGTATATTAGTAATTTAATAATAAAACTATATAAAGAAGAAAAATTTAGCCTATGCTTATATAATCACTAGTTACGTAATATATTACTAATATTATAGTATATAATAATATCTTTTTAATTTTATAAACCTAGACTCTAATTCCTTTAATATAGCTCGATATTTAATAAAAGTTAAATTTAAAGTTACGCTTCTTTTAAAAGTAAATACTTCTATTCTAATAATTATTTTTATTTTAAAAGCACTCCTAATAGTATTCATAATACTATATAATATATTAAAAATAAAAATATAGAAATAATAATATATATAAACTTAAAATAGGTAGAGTTCCTAAGGTAATTTAATAAGTAAAAACAATTATTAATAAAGACTTAATTAAAAGACCTAATAATACAAATAAAACACAGTTATTAAAGAATAGTTTAAATATTTTAAAAACTTTATATAAAGGGCTTTTTATAAGAGTTCCGTTATAATATTAATATAAATAATAAAAAACGTATAATTAACTAAAAAAATAATAAAAAAAATAATTAAAATACGCTAATAAAGGTATAAAAAATATTAAAACTATAATTATAAAAAAAATAATATTTTTTAATAAGTTAGTAATATAAATAGAAACAATTAAAAAGAAGTATTAGAGAAAAATAGAGAAAAATAGGGTTAAAAAAGAACTAGCTATTAGTTACTTACAAAGTAAGTTTTTTTACTATTTTAATATTTAATAATATATTAAATTTTGTATATTTTTACGATATAGTTTTATTGTTTTAATATTAATTATATTAATTATTTTATTAGTTATAATTTAATAAAGTAAATTTAGAACGCTATTTAGTTAAAAGATAAAAGTAATATAGTATTTATTAAAATACCTAATTTATCTATGTCTTTTACTAGTAATAATTATATAAAAAAAAGTTCTTATATTTAAAGTTAAATTAAAAATAAAAAGGAGTAAGTAACTTTATAGTTTTTTTGGTACTTTTTTTAATATAATAATATAAATATATATATATATAATTATATTATATTATTATTATAAACTGTAGATTAACATTAATTTATATTAGTAATGTTAAAAAGCTAAAGCCCTTACTTATAAAATAACGGACGTTTTAAACTAATTTAAGAATAATTAAAATATTTGTTTTTTTTACCTAGCCTGTAACACCGATTATGTCTATATAAAAAATATATAGGATTATATAAAATCTAGGCTAAATAAATATAAAAAAGATAATTTAGTTATAAAATTAATTTTAAAAAGTATAGAGGCTTTTAAAGCCCTATTTTTAAGTAGTAAAATAAAAAACTATAAAAGGTTATTACTAATTATATTTTATTACCCCCTAGCTATTATTAAATACTTATAGAATTATAGGGATACTATACTTAGTACTAGTAATATATTATTTACTAGTTTATTATTAAAATTTTAAAAATTTGACTTTTTGTAATAATTATATAATAAATATATAAAGATATAACAATATTTTATATATTAATATATTATAGTGTCTATTACTATATATATAAAAATAGGCGAATTTTACACCTTACATAAAAAGTTATAATAGCCTAAAGTAGAGTCTTAAAAATTGTCTATGTTTACTAATTTTTTTTTACCCCTAAACCACTTAGTAAGCAGACGCTAATAGTGTAATTAGAATTTACTAGTCTTTTTCTTTAAATTAGTATTTTTCTTAAATTTTTTAGCTTACTAATTATAAAGTTATATTATTTTAAAAAGGGTATCTTTTTTGAGTACTCTTTTTTAAGTTTACCCCCCTGTAAAGTGTTCTTTTTAAGCTATTTTTTTTACTTAAATATATTACGAAGAGCTATAAATTTATTAAATTTAAGGCGCTTAAAAAGCTTTTTTTAATTTTTTTTAGAAAGCGGCGCAGTCTAACTAGTATAAGTATTTATTAATACTAATTATAAGTAATAGTACTTAGTAAGTTTCTAATAGTATACTTTAAATTTATAAAAGTACTAGTATAACTTACTCTTATTTTTCAGTTATAAGCTATTTAATTAAAAAAATAGGCTTTATATACGTAGAGTAGCTAATCTAGATAGATTCGCTAGTAATACGGAGCGTATAGATTATATAACTATAGTTATATAATTATATAATTTACACTAGCGCGTAGAAACCCCTATCTAGCTATCGTACAGATAGTAGAGAGAAAAATATTAATTAAAATATAACTATTATTATCTATTATTTTATACTATTTCTTATTTCTTATTTTTTATAATATTACAGACGACTACTACTCTATATAAATAAAATATAGTTATTTTAATACTAATTAGTAATTAGTTAATTAATTTATTTAACTACTCTTTACTAATAGTTAATTAGATTTCTTTATCTACCGCACGGTTAGATTAATTAATTTATTTAACTACTTTTTACTAATAGTTAATTAGATTTCTTTAACTACTATAAATTAGTAAAGGCGTATAAAGAGGTTAAGGTATTATTAAACCTATACTATATAAAAATATTTTTATATATTACGCGACTCTTCCCTATATCTATAAATAAAAGGGAGTGTATTAAATTATATATTTTATTAAACCTTTATCCGCATAAAAGATAAAAATAATTTTTTTTAAAACTAAATTATTTTATATAAATGCGCTAGCACCGTAAACTAGAACTATATAATTAATTATATATTATATAAACCGGACAATATAATAGCACTAAAAAAAGCTTTCTCTATAAGAAAAGGTAAGAAGCGTATAATAGAGACAGATCTAGATTTATTATAAAAAAAATATACCTAAAAATATAATATTTTTATATAAGTACTTAAAGACTAAACTAAGTTATAATACTAGATAAAGAATATAAATATTCTAAATAACTTATTTACTAAGTAATTTAATATATATATTAGCTGCGTTATTATAAGACTTCGCATAAAATAAAAAGATAGCTAAAGTCTAGTTATTTTATACTATAATATATTTACTAGATAGAACTATAGCCACTTTATATTATTAGGATAAGTATTTTAAAGAGAACTATTAAGAATCTTATAAGATAAGGGCGTACGAGCTCTAGTAGATAAATAAAAAAAAATACTATAAAATACTATATAAACTCTCCTTTAGATTATAAAAAAATATTAAAAACTTAAAAACTTTTATATAAGATTAAGAAGTTTAATAAAAAGCCTAATTATTATTATAAAATAACCTATACGGAAACTATTAAGTTTAAATTTTTAAATTTTTAACTAATAGCTAAATATTTTATATACTCTAGCTACACCTTCTATACAGTAAGGAAGCTAACTATTATAATATATATTATATAAGTAATTAATCCCGCTATACTAGTATTACCTAGAGAATTTTAGGCCTATACTATATAAGTATAAATATAAACTATATACCCTAGTACTACCTCTAGATATATATAGTAGTAGACTATAATACTTAATATATTTATTATTATATAATTCTAAAATATTACTATTTCCCTTAAAAACTAGTTATAGAATATTAATAACTAGTTATTTACTAATTTTTTAATTTTTATATACTACTTACTAAAATCTAATATTTTAATTTTTACTTATACAGGATATACCGCTAAAAAAACTTAATTTATAAAAAATAATTATATTTTAAAAAATATAAAAGAAGGTAAATAACTATACTAGCCGCCTATATAATATTTTAGTTAATAAGACTTATATCTTTATTAAGCTCTACTAAAGAATTAATATCTAAGAGTAATAGTACACTATTATTTTCCTAAATATTTTAAAAAATTACGTAGGCTAATTCTATCTATATAATATTAGTCTAGGATACTTATAGAAACAGTTATATAATAAATTAAACTACTACTTTAATATATATATTAATTATAACTAGTATTAGACTAACTAGACTATTATTACTTTTATATAATTTAAGTAAGAAAACCTTAATAAGACTTTACACAAAGTCTTAGAGGTAATAATTAATAAGTTAACTTTAGTATAAAGAGCTCTAAGCCTTTAGTTTAAAAAAAAAGTATTACTCTATATAGTAATTATATAAGTATATAAAGATTAACTAAAACTTAAATAGACTATATTTTTAATAAAGCCTATATATAAAAAACTACTAAGTAATTTAAGGTCCGTACTATAGATTAATATAAATCGCTAATATATATACTATATTTAGTTATAGATATTATATAAGACTTTTTATATAAACTAAAGGTATACTAATAATAAAAATAAACCCTACTAGTGCTAATAATTCTACTTTTATATATAATAACTCTTCTAAAGACCTAAAAGTATAATTTTAGTAGTAAAAAAGAAGAAGTGCTTTATCTACTATAAGAAAAAATATTAGTTATTAAACTATTTTATATAAAACAAGGCCCGAGCACGTAACTAGTATATTATAATATATAAAGACTTTTATAACGAAATACCTTTTTAAGGTAATATTATCTTTTATATTTAAAATTTTAAAAAATCCCCGTATAATAATACTAAGAAATTAAAAAATAAAACTATATTTAACCTTAGTCCTTAAAAAAAAAAAAAGTAGTTTAATATTTTACTACTATTTTATTCCTCTATTATATAATAGTAGAAGATATATTCTCTATAAATAAAAGGGAAATAGCTAAGTAATTTACCCTTAAAAAAAGATACTATATATAGTACTAAAATAAACTTTAAAATATAGGTACAGCTAAATTCTTAATAATTAGTAAGGGCTAGCTTAAAGCGTATATTTATAAGAACCTTAGTACAAAAATTAATTAAACCCTAAAAAAAACTACTATTAGCTTTAAAAATAATATACTAATATATACTTTTAGTACTATATAGATTAAAAACCTAATTAGTATAGTAATTTACTATATCTTAAATACTCTAATACTTTTTTTATTATTTCTAGTAGATACTAACCGTATAAAAGTATATTTTAATAATATATTAAACGTTATTATACGTAAGAATAGTATAATAGTTCTAGTTATACGTAAGTAAAAATACCTATTTTTTAATATAAACTATATAGAAGCTATTTTATTCTTTACTAAAAGAGAACTCTATAGACTTTATAGATACTTTAAATACTCTTATATAGAACAACTTTATAAGCTGCTTTATAATATAGGCTATAAGATTAACTTTACTATACTAAAATAAATTTAGAAACTATATTACTACTACTAAATATATAAAGTAGCTCTGTATAAATTTAAGTTCTCTATTAAAAATAATATTTATTTTAACTATAAGATTATTATTAATATCGTATAAATTAGTAACCGCGATATCCTTTATATTATTAATTTAAAAATATTATTTTAGATTACTACCTTTCTTAATTTAATATCTATATAAGAGGTATAGACAGCTTTTATATAATACTAGATTAATACCTACTAAAGTTTTCTAGATTTTATTATATATAATCCTAGTACTAATTTTACTTTAGAAAAGTTTAAGAATAACGTATAAATTATAAGAGTAAAGTATTACTAAATACTAATAAAAACTTATTAAGTAGTTAGTAAAATTAAAAAAGCGTACAGCCTATTACGGTAAGTCTTTAATATTTTAAAAAATAAAATTAAACACTGTATAAGTAATAAAAATATTTTTTAAATAGCTATAAAAGTACTAAATAATACTATAGGCCTAGATAGCCTTATACTAACACTTCTCGTCTTTAGCGCCTATTTAAGGATTAGTATAATATCTCTACTATTACTAAATATTATTATATAAGCTAATACTATCTATAAAGTTTTAAAAACTTTATAGACTAATTATATAAAGCTTATACTAAGCTATATAATTAATATATATAATAAACTAGATCCGCGAAAGACTCTATCCCTTTTTATTAAATTAAAAATTCTAATTTAAAAAAAAAAAAAGAATAAATAGGTCTATACGTACTATAGTTAATTAATAAACTAAATATTACTATAAATTTAAAAAATAGCCTACTAATTATATAATAGATAAATATAAAACTATACTACTGTAAATCTCTTTTATATAATAACCCTCTAGCTATAAAAGAGGAGGATATAATTATATAATCTAAACCTAAAAAGCTAAAAAAGTAAAGTCGCCTAAGAAAAAACTACGTAGTAGAAGTCTTTATAACTTAAAAGAAAAAGCTTAATTTTATACTAGTAATAAAGTTACGCTAAAATAATATTATTATAATACCTAAAGCTCTATTTAAAAAATTAAATTATATAGAGATTAATACTCTTATTATAAGTAGTATTTTTAAGCCTATTATATATAATCCTACTATTTATAAAGGCTATATATTTAATCTTAGAATAGTATAGGAAATTAAAAATAAAAATATAATTTTATATAAAACATCCTACTGCGTACTAGCTAGCTACTTTAATAATAATAAATAGTTTATTTTTACACAGTTACTAACTATCTAAAAAATAAACTAAAAACTTATTTTAGTCTTAGGTATAACACTTCTTAAATTATATAATATAAAATATAAATTACGTAATATTACTTAAGCCTATATATAATTTAAAGACTTACTATTTTATACGCTGTACGTAAAACCTCTAAAAAAAATAAACTACTTTTTTTTTTTAATATAATTTTCTAAGTCGTATAACTCTTATATAGTATAGCTAAATTAGGTTTATACTAGTTTAAAATATACTATAACTACTATATTAAAAGGCTAAAAATATTCCCCTCTACGTACGATCTATGCCTATTTATAATAAAAAAAAAAGTAGAAACTTTTAGCCTAATAGATATATAGACGGATAATACTTTAAATATTATTTTATTTACTTTTTTTAATAAAAAAAATAATAAACTATAAGCTATAAAGTTTCGTATAAAGAATAAGTTATTTTTTTTTATATATAAACCTCTAGAGTTTAATAAAATAAAAATTACCTTAAAAAAAAATAAAATAATTATTATAATTTAGAAAGAACAGAGTAAAGGCCTTTATATAATAAATTTAACTAATCTAGAAGCTTAATAGCGGTATATTAAATAGTATATAAAAGATATATATATTACTTTTATCTATTAACTAAAAGCTATATTTAACCTTTTTATAGCCGTATAAATAAGAGAGCCTACTATATTAAAAGTAAAAACACTAAATAAGAGGATTAAGTAGTAGATTAAGAATATAGAGAAAAGAGTTTTATATATTTTACTAAACTTTTAATATACAAAACTCTTTATTTTTATAAATAAATTTTTTATAAATAACTAAGATCTTAGCTTATAGTTTAAATATTTTATTATTTTTAAAATTAAAAATTATATAGATACTAAGTTTACTATATATAATAATATTATTTATTAAAACTTAACTAAATATAAATAAGTTACGTAAAGTATTCTTACTAGTAAGTTATATAAAATAGTTATAGGCTTTAATATAACTATTACTCTAAATACTACTATTAATAAGATTTTTTATATAATTAACTTTCTACTAGCCCCTATAATAGTTTATATAGATTAAAGATTTTTATATAACTATTTTATTAAGCTTAGTATAATAAATAAGAAGAGGCTTATAATAAATATTATATTTTTTTATTAATTATATAAGAACCGTAAAATCTCTAAAGTATAATAAATAGTAGAAAAGGATAATCTTATAGATACTTTTATAAAGAAAAAATTAAATAATTCTTTTATATAATTAGTATTTTTTAATACCCTCTCTTATAGTATTAAAGTTTTAGTTAATAGGCTAAAGCCTGTATAAGAGGCCTAATAAAATATTTTATATATTTTTTATTTTAAATTAGATATTCCCTATTATATAAATTACTTTTTAGTATATTTTTTTTTTTTATATATTATATTCTTTTACTTTATTGTATAAAGGTTAAAAGGAAATTTTTTTAAAATATTATACCTAAAAAAAATAAAGGAAAACCTCTCTTTTTTTTTAGATATTCCTAATCCTCCTCTATATTAATAAAGAAAAAACAAAGAAAAAATAAAGAAAAAAATAAAAAAAATTTAAATATAATACTTATACTAAGCTCCGCGTAACTGCTATATATAAAACCCGTATATATAGCCCTAAAATTCTACTAGAGTATAATATTTTATAAAGAGTAAAAGCTTAAAATTTCTATTATACTTTTACGCGTATAGCTATAGCGTAAATACTTTATATAATTAAACTAAAAGCGTACAAAAATAGCCTTTATAATAAATAATTTTAGTAGTAAAGAAAGTTAGGTTAGTATTACTAAATAGAATAATATTTATATTATATAAGGGCAGCTAGTATACTATATACTTATTATCCTATAAAATATTACTATACGGAAAGAATTACACAGGAATATATATATATATTAATATAAAAGGCTAATAAGAAGACTCTATAAGCAGTTAATTTAGTAAAAATAGTAACCTAAATACGTTTACTAGGAGTAAAAGCCTATATAAAAATAAGGCCTAATAAAACTATAATTTACTACTATAGCTACTACTACTACTATTCGTACAGAACTAAGACTATTTTAAAAGTTTTATTAGAAGTTAGCTCTATATAAAAAGAGACAGCTAAAAAATTAAAAAAAAAAAGATAATATCTAAAACTATATAGAGATAATAATAAGTAAAATTAAAAAAAAAAAGAGATATTATAAAGAGAAAAGGCCTTTTTTTATATACTACTATCTTATATAGTTTTAGACAGACCCTTTTTAATAATTATATAATAACTTTCTTACTTTTATTTATTATAATCTTACTCTTTACTTTTACAGAATATATAAAGTTATTAACTTTTTATTTTAGTTTACTATAATTTTAATTAATAAGTAATAATATACTATACTATATTACTATATAACGCGCGAACGATAGACTACAATTTAGTTATATAAAAATATATTAAAATAGAGGGATACTTATATAAAAAGTAAAAAGAAATATAAAAAAATAAAGTATTTATATAATATTACTATAAAAAAAAGAGTTACTAGTATACGTAGAGTAGCTAATTTAAATAAATTTACTAGTAATACGGAGCGTATAAATTATATAATTATAATTATATAATTATATAATCTATACTAGTGCACAGGAACCCCTATCTGGCTATTATATAAATAGTAGAGAGGAAGATATTAATTAAAATATAACTATTATTATCTATTATTTTGTACTATTTCCTATTTCCTATTTCTTATAATATTATAGACGACTACTACTCCGTATAAGCAGAGTATAGTTATCCTAACACTTTATTTACTAAGGGTTATAATAATTCTAGAGCTTTTAATAATTAATTTAATAACTTTATTTTATAATATTACTTAAAAGATCCTTTTAACTTTTATTAAAGAGAGCTCCTTATTTTTAAATATTAATTTTTAGACTTAGGTTATATATATCTGCTTTACCTAATTAAGTACTAATTTCTTACTAATAGTAATAAGAAAGTTAGTAATAATTAGCTTATTTTAAATATTACTAAGCTCGTATACTTTTATTTTTATATAAAAAGTTTTCTATTTATAATACTATAGCTTAAAAACTATCTTTCTATACTCTACTTTTTTTAAATAAGTATAGTATTATTATTATATAATATTTTTAACTATTACGTTGGTAGTTAAGAGCTCTTATTTAAAAAAATAAATAATTAAGTAAGTTAAAATATTTTTTTTAATTATATAGTATATTTAAGTAGCGCTTATAAGCTCTAGAGTAACTATTATACTAATTTAGTTTTAGATATTTATTACTTAGTTTACTTTAGTAATATACTTAGTTAAATAGGCGTAGTATATATTAATTTTTATATTATAATTATAGTAGATTTTTATAATCTCTTTTTTAGACGCTTTTATAATATATAAAAGCTTTAGTATTAGAAAAGGTTTAATAAAATTATTAATACTTTTAAAGTTAGGGTTAATAAGATTCTAAACGCTATAAATTATATATTATATTTTAAGTTATATATACTATATTAGCCAGCTCGCGGAATTAGTAAAATAAATAGTATTAGTTAAAAGGGATAAAATAGCTTTAGTTATTATAACGCTTAAAAAATTATTAGTTATAAAACTTACTAAGCGTTTAATAGCTAAAGATATAAAATTTATTATTAGTATATAAATAAAATAATACTTACTAGATTTATAGAACTAGAAGCTTCTAAATAAAAAATTAAAAAATTAATTAAAGCTTTAGAAAATAGGATTTCTAATAATTAGATATATAAAAAAAATCTTTTTTTATTTCTAAAACGCTAGGCTTATAACTATAAAGGAAAAATAAGCTAGAAATTACTAAATTTTAAAATTAAAGAGTAGGGACTTATTTTATAAAAGACAGTACTAAAAAGCCGTATTATATATACGTAAAAAAAAAATAAATACTTTATTTTAAAAAGTTTTATAAACTAATAATATAAACTCTAAGGTATCTTACCGTAATATATATAATAATTTAAAACCTAAACTTTACTTTCTACTTTTAGATTTAGTAGGAGATATTTTTTATTTTAAAATACTTTTTAATACTTTTATACTACCTTTAGTTTTCGTTTAGCTTTATTATAGATATTAATAAGTTTAAAAGCTAAGTAAAAAGCTTAGAAACTTTTTTTTTTATCTAGTGCCTATAAGGGCTAATTTAGCTCTTTTAGGTTATATTTATAGTAGACTTAAAAGGGTGTATACTTAGTAATAGAATATTAACTATTATTATAAGTAAATTTTATATAGGAGATCTATAGTACCTAATTATTTTATTTTAAGTAATAAAAAATATAAAAGTACTATTTAAAAATTTTATTTTACCGTTTTATCTGCCTATCTATCTATAAGTAGAAGACAGAAATTAAGATTTACTTTAAATTTAAATAATAGTAGAAACTATTTTAATACTTTACTTATATAAATAAATCTTTATTAGATAGTACTATTTTTAGATTTTTATAAAGTCTTATAATCTCGCAGATCTAAAACTAGACTAAATTAATATTATTTTAATTTATTCTTACTAGTACGTAATAGACTATTTTAAAAAAAATAATTTATAATTATAAAAATTACGTTATAAATATTTTTAGTAAAGTAATTAGGGAGTAGATTTATAATAAAATTTATAGTTACGTGTTACTATAGTCTATTAGGAATAAAAAGTAGATAAAAAAGACTATATAATTTATATATTTTTAAATTAGCGCGCTAACAGCGCTTATAGTTATAAATATAGTTAATAATACATTAAGTATAAAGGTATGTATATACTCCTCCTTTTTTAAAACCCCTTTTAGTTGCCCCGAGCCACTACAGCCACACTATTTGTTCGATTAGTATACAAATATATATATAGTTAATAATATTTTTAAATATACCTATTTATATATATTTACGCTATACGCGCTTAAGAGTTTACTTTATACTAAAATACCCTAAAAGGGGACTATTATAGTATTTTATAATTACTTTTACCTTATCTTTAGGTATATAAAGCCGTATTAGTTTTATTAATTTTAATTTAGCGCTTTTTAGACTATTTAGTTATAAATTATTATTACTATTTTTAAATAAATTTAATTTTTTATTTTTTAGGTCTATTAGGTACTCTAAAATAGTTATTTTCTCTTTAGATAAATTATACAGCCTAAAGTTTTAAATTTTTTTTATAAGTTTTAAGTTATATTTATAGTTTATTTATATATAAATTATTATTATAAAAATCGCGACTCTGTTAACCTTTATAGTAGAAAGCTATAATAGCTTTTTTATAAATACTATAAAGACTATATTACGTTTATACTTAATTATTTTAAACTTTAGTATATAATTAGTGCGGTAAAATAGAATATTAGTTAGATTTATTAATTTTATTTTATAGGATACGTTAAAATTATACTTAAAGAAAAGTAGGTATAATTATACTTAATACGGTAATAGAGTTTTTGTTTATATAAACTATTATAAATTATTATAATCTATAAAAATCCTAAAACAAATATCCTATAAGTATTATTTTTAATATTTAATATTTTTTATAATAGTAAAGAGTTTTTTATTATATATATTATAATAGTATTACGCGCTGTCTAACTTCTTTAAATAAAAATTAATTAGCTGTTACTAAAATAATCTGTCTTCTTTAAAAACTAATTAGCTTAAAATAGTACTAATAGCCTTATTAAAAGCGTTAGTTTTAATTTAAGTTTATTTTTTATACTTAAAGTATAATAGTATTAATACTTTAAAAAAAATATTTTAAAATTTCTTAAAAGTTTCTCTACTAGCGTCGCCTATATTTATATAAACGCTTTTCTTTCTTTTTATAGTTAATCCGCTTTTAGCGCTACTTAATGCCTTTTAAGTTAATTTAATAAATAATAGAGCTAACTAGAAGAATTAGTTTATAAATTTATAATAGTAGTTTATAAAATTAATAAAGACGTAAATATCGCGTATATAAATAGGTTTAGACTAATTTTAAATTATTTTAACTTAACTTAAATCTATTAAAAGGCCCTTAGATAAAATAATAAAGCTAAAGTATTTTATAGACGTAGTATACTAAGAATACTTTTTTAAATTTAAATAAAATTTTGTTTTATATAAACGCTATAATACCTCTTTTATATAACTTTTATATTCTTTTTTAGTATCTAAGAAGATAAGTATATTATTAAAGTATATAATATAGGTTATATTAACTAATCTAGCTAATATTTATAATATAAGCTATTAAAACTATATAGATATATTTATTAAACTAAAAGGTATAACTGTATACTTAAAATAGTTATACTTTATATAAAATACAGTCTTTTACTTATTACTTTTTATAATATAAATATAATAGTAAGCTTTTTATAAATTAAACTTAGTATAAATCTATATTTTTATAAACTAGTTTAGTAATTTTATAATTAGTAAAAAAGTACTATAATTTTTAATTATAATTTTATTAAGACTTTTATAGTCTATATAAAGTCTAAAACTGCCTCTTTTCTTTTATAAAAAGAGGATAGAGGCTTTAGCTAGAGATTTTAATTACTAAATTTACCTACGCCTAAAATATTCCTTTATATATTTTTTAAAAATCTTTAATTTAGTAACTAAGAGATTATATATAAAATATTATAGAGAATTAGTACTAGATTTAAAATTAATTTTTAGATTATTTAATCTGTAGTTTATAGAGATTTTAAAATCTTTATTTAAAGCTAGATTTAAAAAATTAAAATATTTAAATACTATAAAATATTTTTTATATTTATTTAGTCTATTTTAGACTAAAATCTCTATTAACCCTACTAAATATATATATATTTAAGTAATTAGGTTACGTATAATACGCTTAAACTTTTTTACGCTTTTAAGAGCGATTTTTTTAATAAAAGTATTATTTTTCTTAAAGTTACCTCTAAAAAAAATTCTTTAAATAGTAATATTTATTTTTAAGTTTTCTTAGTTAAACTAAGGTAAGTCTAAAAAAATTTTATATTAAAAGAGATCTGTAACTATAAATAAAATTAGATAAATTTAACTTTAACTATATAAGTTAGTTAGGTTTATTTTAGTAACTATAGTACTATAAATAGTTATATTAAAACTATTTACTACTTAAGCTAATAGTCTATTAAAAGTAGTTATCTTTAAGCCTATCTTCTTTACTAGTTTAGTACTTATAAAATTTAAAATAGACTCTAGGTTTACTAGAGTTTTAATATAGCCTTTATTTATAACTTTAGCCTTTAGGGTAACTATCCCTTTAGGTTAGTTATATAACTAGTTAAATAAACTACTAATATATTTAACTTTAAATATTCTTAATAGATAGCTTATAATAGTTTTAATATAGGTAGTAAGTATTATAATTATTTTTACTCTTTCCTTTTTTTTATCTAAGTTAATAACGTGGCCTTTTTAATTACTTTTTTAAATTTAAAAACTACTAGTTTATTTTTATACTAGTAGTTAAAAATATAGTAGCCCTTTTTACTATTATAGTAATAAATTAGTATACTAGTAAAAAATTCTATTTTAATTAATAGTTTATTAAACTAGTTAGCGCCTAACTATACCTATTAGTTCTATTTAAAATATTTTTAAAATCTAGTAGATTTCTCTATATTTTATATATTCTTTTTAGGCCTTTATATTCTAAAATTACTAAAATTAGTTATCTTTTATATTAACTAAAAAAAATTAGCCTTCTCTTTTACTTTAGTAATAGTATTAATTTATTATTCCTCTAAAGTCTATAGTCTAGCCTAAAAGTCTTTATTTAGACAGCTTACAAAGCTTTAAACCTATTAAAATTTTTTATTAACTTTAAATATATCTAACTTTTTCTAAAAAGGGCGGATATAGTTTAAAAGTTTTATAAAAAACTACTTAGGTAGCTAAATAGTCTATTTAAAATTAATTTTAGCTTTATTAAACTATTATAGTAGTCTTTTAAGAATATTTAGTATTTTAATTTTTAAAAAATTTTAAGTTTTTTTCTATAGTAGATTAGTACTAAGTTTTAAAATAATTTTAGCCTTTTAAGTAGTTTAAAGGGGATTATTAATATAAGTAATAGTAAATTTAACCTTCGAAATCTCTATTAGGAAATAGGTTAATAATTAATAAAAATAATATTTATAATTATTTTTTTAAAAGTTAAAGTTACGTCTATTCTTCTTTTTATAAATATAAGGGACCTTTAGTATTAGTAAATATATAGTTAAAATAAAAATTAAAGTAATATAATTTTATAAAATAGTTAAGTTTTTTATAAGTACAGCTTAGTCGTCTACGTTAAAGCGTTAATAAATATTAAATAATTATTTTATTTTCTTTTTATTTTTAACTTGTTAAAGCTAAGCGTATACTTCCTTAAAATTAATAAATATAAAGAGTTCTAATTAAAATAAAGGCGTTTAATTATAATAATTAGTAGTTATTTATACCCTTTTATACTCTAATAGGCCTAATAGAGACGTTTCTACGGCGTATATAAAATTTAAAAAAATTTAAGTATTAGAGATATTAAAAAGAAGTTTAAAATTATTCTTAAATTTTTTAGTAATTTTAGTATTTTATAAAACTAACGTATTATATATAACTAAGTAATAAAACTTCTTTAAAGCTATATTATACTAAATTACTTCTAAAGATAAGAGAGCAATTTAAATATTAGTAAATAGGGTAGAGTAGTAATATAGTATAATATATAAAATAAATTAAATATATATTATTTATAAAAGTAAAAAAATAAATTACTACTAAGCTAAAGCTCCGTAATATAGACTATATATCCCTTATTATATAAATACACTTCTATTTAAAGCAGAAATACCTAAATTGTAATAAGCGCAGGAGTTAATAATTAATTTTTTTCTAATAATTATATAGTATACCGTACGTTAAAGAGCGCTATTATACGTTTTAGTAAAATAATTTATTTATTTTTATCTACTAATTTTAATATGCCTTCTCTTTATCCATTAACTTAATAAAGTCTTATATAGTCTTCTTATAAAGTTTTTTATATATAGGCTATTTTTTTTTTAAAAATACTATTTAATTATTATTATAGGTTAGTTAAATATAAAGATTCTTAATTAAATATATTATTTATTTAAACTAAGTAACTACTACTTACTATACTAGAGGTATATTAGCTTAAGTAGCTTTTGTACTTATAAGCGCCGATTTTTTTTTTATAAAAATAGGTTAAGCGTAGATTAATTTACTTAAACTATAATAATATTTATTATATATATTTATAGTTTTACTATTATATTCTTAATAAACTCTAGGTTAGGTTTAGCGCTAGTAGTAAAAAAAAATCTTTTAAATAGCTTTATAAATATTAGTATAATAATTAAAATTACTATAATTAATAAAAAGAGATTACGTTAAGGATATAAAAAATGGAAAATTAATAAATATAATTATAATAAAAATTTATATATTTCTATATACTATCTTTTATACGTTTTATAGTTTCTTTCTAAAATAATAGTCTTAACACTAATTTTATTAAATTAAATTACCTTTATAGCGCTGCTACCTTGTGTGTATACGTATTAAAGCCCATAGGGAGATATAGAAGTTAATTTAGTTATACTCTAGGGCTAGCTACTTTAATTTTTCTATAAAGGAAGTCTTGTGGTATCGTCTTTTCTTTTCTTATTTAGCTATATAAATGCGTATATATAAATCTTCCTATTATACTCTACGTTATATTGTCCCTAGTATAGTATTCCTACTGCAGCGTAGGGCTTCTCTACACTAAGGTGCCTGTCGGACAGTTTTATAATATAATAATATTAAATAATTAATTACTAGACTAAAGCTTTAATAGGACTATAACCTCCTAAGTTTTATAATATACTATACAACTGGGTAATATAATTTAAATCGTTTAAACGGATTATATTTTTTTTTAAATAATATCTATAATACTCCTTTTAGTATAGTTATAACTAATCTTTTTTAATATATTAAATATTAAAGTTTGGTTTTATAAAGACCTAAAGGTTTTAAAATTATAATAATATAATTTATATAAAGTATTATATTTTATTTAGTTATATACTAAGTAATTTATTTATATTCTTCTATACTAGTTACTTATTATTCTCTTTTTAAAAATTTTATTTGATTTACTTATAAATATTCTTTAGGCGGGGTAGCACAGTGGGCAAGTGTCTAAAAATATATAGGTTCGTTAAATTTTAATATTAGAAATTTAATTCACTTTTTTATTATAGCGTTCTTTAAACGCGTCTATTTTACTAGTAATAGTAAACTTTTTTAAAAGTATAGAGTACTATTAAAAAATTAATATAAAACTATAAAAAACTAGAATTCTTATATAAAATATATAATATTTAAAAGTATAGTATTACTATTTTAGGTTAAAATAAAAACTATTTTAAAATAGACTTAGCGTAGTAAACTAAACGTAATTAAATTAAATAAATAGTAATTTTAATAACTTAATTTAGTAATTATAGAATATAATTAAAATTAAAATAAGAAACATTATAAGATTAATTAAAATAAAGTATATTATATAGTTATTTTTTAATTAGGTAAGTATACTAAAATTAGCGTCTACTATGTAAAAAAAAAATTAAAATACTTTATAGTACTAAGCTATAACGCTTATTAATATACTAATAATTTTAATTTTATAATATTTTAATTAAAACTAGATACGTCTTTTATATTTTAGATTATTACTTATAATATTTTTTTTTAAAATAAAGCTACACTTTTAGTAGAATTAAGTTTTTATTATTATATTATACTACGGCTTTATAATACTTATAAAGTACGTTAACTAAGTTCTTTCGTATAATACTTTTATATTTAAAAAAATTAATTATTAACTATTATAGAAGTCTCTATATTAGATAAAATAAAAATCTATTCCTAAATAGGTCTAGCGTGACGAACTCGGGCTAATTAGGTAATAGATTAGTAGTTTCATATAAATTTATTTAGTAAATAATATATTAGTTAGGAAATAAAGAACTGGTTCTTGTTTATTTAAAAGATAAAGCACTTTCTTTAAATAATTAGATAGCCTTACTGTAATATAAAAAGGCTTATTTAAAAAAAAAAAAAGAAGATACTATAAAATAACTCTATAATATTTTAAATATAATTATAAAAAATAAATAATATGTAATTATATATTAATATATATATTAAAATTATTATACTTATTTATAATAAGTTAAAATAGTAATATATAAATAATTATTACTTTTTAATCTAGTACTAGACGCCTAATTATATAATTTAAAAAAAAAGATAAAATAAAAGTAATTAACTATTTATAATCTATAATATAGTATTAATATATACTAGTATTTCCAATACTATATATATATATAAAATAATAAAATAGTATAATTAGTAGCCTACTACTCTATATAGCTAAATTAATTTTTTTTATATAAATATTACTATATATACTATATTATATATATTTGTATACTAATCGAATAAATAGTGTGGCTGTGGTGGCTCGGGGCGACTAAAAGGGGTTTTAAAAAAGGAGGAGTATGTGCATGCCTTCATTTATACTATATTATATTATAGATAAATAACTCTTTAAATAGAATTAATTAATATAAAGATATATATATACTCCTTCTTTTTTAAAACCGCTCTTAGTCGTCCCGAGCTACTATAGCTACACTTTTTATTTAATTAATATATAAATACAAATATAGAATTAATTAGTATACTTTATAAGTTTTATAAAGCTGCAGTATAATATAATAATAAAAACTTAATAAAAACTAAATAGCTTATATAATTATATATAAGTAGTGTAAATTAGAAACTCTTAATAATTATACTCCGTTCTTTTAGTAAGGGTTATAGTATCCAACTAAATATAGTAATATTTTACTTATACTCTAATTATATATCTATAAATTAGCAACTACTTATAATTATTTTTAAGGTTATTAGTAATTACTATTTATAATTATATATAAGGCAGTTAGTTAACCTAATTATTAGGCGTATAAATTTTAGGACTAATAAGATTATTAGACAGTTACCTAGTACCTATAATAGAATATTTAGTCTTTATAACTAGTAAGTGTATTTATTTTATACTCTATACTATAGTATTATTTACTTAAAGCACTTTACTATATTATATTTTTATAGATCTTTTTTATTTTTAAAATATTTATTACTATATTAATTTTAGCTACGTTACCGCCTATTATAATAACTATTTTTAGTAGTAGTAATACTCTAAACTAAAATAAAATCTAAAGTTAACTAAGACTGTTTACCTACGTATTACTTATTAATAAATTCTACGCTAACCTACGTGTATCTAAACTTTTAGTACAAAATAGCCTTTTTAAATATATTTTTTTTATTATATAAGCCTCCTTAGTACGCTATCTTATATAAATAAAGTTTAGGCTAATAAAATAAAAGTTATATAAAAGTAAGTAATTAATAAAAAAGGGCTAAGAGAATTAATATTTTTAAAAGAACTTAAAGTAAACTAGAAGTAATTATAATTATAAATTTAGGCTAATAAAATAAAGCGAATCTATTAGTACGCTTATAAAATCTAAAATAAAATAAAAATTTAAGTATTATAAACTTTAAAATAGCCTATTAAAGTACGCAGGTTAAGTAAGTATATACTTTTATTTTTATCTAGCGGGTATTACTGGGGGTGACAAAAAGAAAGACTAATTAAAAAAAATACCTTTTTTAAAATTATATAACTTTATAACTAGTAGGCCTATAAATATAATAAAAATAATCTTTTAAAGGGAAAGTCTAGCGTACAATACATACTAATCTAGTAACTACTTACTAAGGGGTTTAGGGGTAAAAAATAATTAGTAAACATAGAATATTTTTGAACCCTACTTTAGGTAATTATAACTATATATTTAACGGATAAAATTGGCCTATTTTTATATATATAATAATAGATATTATAAAGGTATATATATACTCCTCCTTTTTTGAAACCCCTTTTAGTCGCCCTAAGCTACCACAGCCACACTATTTGTTTAATTAGTATATAAATATATAATAATAGACACTATATTTTATTAATGTATAAAATATTCTTATATATTTATATATTAATTATATAATTATTAATAAAAGTTAAATTATTAAAATTTTAATAATAAACTAGTAAATAATATATTACTAGTACTTAGTATACCATAGCTATAATTTTATAAGTATTTTATAATAGCTAGAGAGTAATAAAATATAATTAGTAATTACTTTTTATAGTATTATATTTTACTATTTAAAAATAGCTGTTTAATAGCTGCTATACTTTTTAAACTTAATTCTATACCTATATTAGCCTTTTTATATTTATTTAGTCTAGATTTTATATAATGCTTTATATTTATTATATAGGCTAAATTAGTGTTATAGGCTAGGTAAATAAAAAAGTAGACCTTATTATTCTTGAACTAGATTAAAACGTTCGTTATTTTATAAATAAGGGCATTACCTTATTAAAATTACTATTATGAATTAATATTAATATTAATATGAAATTTATAATTATAATATAATATATATATATATTTATATATTTATATTATTATAGTAAAAAAAGAAATAAAAAATCTATAAAGTTACTTACGCCTTTATATTCTAAGTTTAATTTTAGATATAAAAACTTTATTTATATAGGCTATACTAGTAAAAGAAAGAAAGAAATTAAGTATTTTAGTAAGTACTAAATTATTTTTATCTTTTAACTAAATAGCGTTTTAAATTTAGAATATTAAATTATAACTAATAATATAATTAATATAATTAATATTAAAATAACGAAACTATAACGTAAAAATATATAAAATGTAATATATTTTAATATATTAAAGGATTAACATAACTTACTTTTTTTATTAGCTAATAGCTAGTTCTATTCTTACGCTATTATTACTCCTTTTTTTTATAATACTATCTTTAAATCTTTGCCCTTTATATTACTAACTTATTAAAAAGTATAATTTCTTCTAAATTTATATTTTTAATGATTTTTATATTTTCTTTAGTATATTTTTATCTTTTTATTAGCATTTTCTTAGATACTTATAGATTTTTTATTATTTATATTAATATTATAACTCTACCCTTATAAAAACTCTTTATGAGAATCTTTTTAAAATATTTAGTCTATTTTCTAATAATAGTCTTTTATTTTATTTTTTTGGGCTTTTAATTTAGTCTCTATTAATAATTGTTTATACTTTTTAAATTATCTTAGGAACTCTACCACTTTTATCTTTATTTATATTATTATTATTAGTTTCTTATTTTTAATATATTATATAGTATAATAAATACTATTAGGACGTCTTGAAAAGTAAAAATAATTATTAAAATAGAAGTATTTACTTTTAAAAGAAGATTAACTTTAAATATAAGTTTTATTATATATCGTACTATATTAAAGAAATAGAAGTCTAGATTTATAAAATTAATAAGATATTATTATATACTATAATATTAGTAATATATTACGTAAGTAGTAATTATATAAGTATAGGTTAAATCTTTCTTATTTATATAATTTTATTATTAGATTAGCAATATACTTTAAAAACCTAGTTACGTAACCTATACTATGTCTAGAATAATATAGTTAATATTTTAGTTAAATATATTTACTAATAAAACAGTTATAGGAACCTAAAAAAGGGATTAAAAATATTACTATATTTAGGTAATTTTAATTTATTACACATAATTAATAACTAGTACGTAAAATATCTACTCGGTTCTTTGTAATTTTCTCTCTAAAACGCTATTATTTATGTATTTTTAAACTTATTAATTAATTTAATATAAATTTTTAAAAAAGCTATCTTTTTTAATTAAATTTTGTCGCTTTCACCCCCCTGTATAATAGTAATAAATTTTAAAAATTATATTATAAGTAATCTTAATTATATTTATATTATAAAAAGTTTTTAACATTCTACTATTTTATATATATTTCGTTACGTTTATCCGTAGGAGCTGTATTAACTTAGTGTATACTACGTTCTTATTTAATATAAGTAAGTAAAAACACAGGCACTATAACTAGAGCCTATTAAATATACACTTTTTTAAATTTTATAGCTAGTAAAATAATAATTTAATAAATAAATTATTAGGCGGCGACTATAATAATAGTAGAGTAATAACTATAAAATAGTAATAAAGTATCTATAAATAATTATTATATTAAATAAAACTATAGACTGTATAGCGCGTTTAAACTTACTAGTGTAATAGCTTTCTTTCCTTTCTATAAATATTATATATAAAGTTTAAAATTTTTTCTAATATTATTATTAAAACTATACTTTCTATCTTTTATTTTATTATATCTTTAATACCGGCGTTTTAGCCTTTAATAATTAAATTAAATAACCCGCAGTATACAGTATAAGCATTTACTAATAGTAATAATTAGCTAAATTATATTAAAAACTATTTTAACTTCTACCTTTGCGTAATACAACTAGTTAGCCTATATAATAGGCTAGAAAATTTATTAGTTAATATTTTTAATTCTAATTTAATTCTAATGCGCCTCTTTTTATGTAAATTAAATATAATTCTTAATCTTAATAATTTTTATAAAAATAAAGTTTAATTTTACCTATATAAAGATATAGTAAAATTTAAAAAAAAAATAATAATAAAAAGTTATATTTTTTTTATCTAATATAAAGAACAACGACGACGATAGTAGTAGTAGTAGTAGTAATAGTAGTAGTAGTAATAGTAGTAGTAGTAGTAGTAGTAGTAGTAGTAGTAGTAGTAGTAGTAATAGTAGTAGTAGTAGTAGTAGTAGTAGTAATAGTAGTAGTAGTAGTAGTAGTAGTAGTAGTAGTAGTAGTAGTAGTAGTAGTAGTAGTAGTAGTAGTAGTAGTAGTAGTAGTAGTAGTAGTAGTAGTAGTAGTAGTAGTAGTAATAATAGTAATAATAGTAATAGTATTTTAATAATTTTTAATAATAATAATAAAAGTTTCTTAATGTAGTAAAGGAAGTAAAATTTTAGTAAAAAAAGTTTATTAAAGTAGTTAAAATTATTTAAATGCAGGAATATATATACGTATAAAAGTAGGGCTTTAAAATAAATAATAAATAGTAAAAAAAGGATATACTATAGTATAATAAGATAATTATAAAAGCTTACTATTAAGAAAGTTAATAATTATTTAAATAGGACCAAGGAACTCTATAAAGAGTATCGCGTTATTTTAATACTTTAATTATTATTAAAAAGATTATAGATTATTAGTAATAGTAAAAAGTTATTATAGTTACTACGGAAAAAGTTTATTAAAAGTTAGTTAATTATATAATATAGTAGAAATTTATATAGCTAGCCTAGAATTATATAATATTATAGTAATAATTATAATAAACGGGCTATTTCTTATATATATATATAATATTTACTATTATTATATATATATTTATATATTAATTAAATAAAGACTGTAGCTATAGAAACTTAGGGTTACTAAATTTACTATTATTATTTTATATATTTTACGCTCCGTATATTCTATATAAAAAGATAAAATATAATATATTTATAATACTAGTCTATATACATTATATCTTCTTTAAGAAAGTATAAAATATTTAAAAATATTTTATATATTTATATATTAATCGAACAAATAGTGTGGCTGTAGTAGCTTAGGGCGACTAAAAGGAGTTTTAAAAAAGGAGGAGTATATATATACCTTTATTAAATATTTTATATACTTTTAATATTTTAATAATATATTATAAATATATATATATTAATTTTATTTTTTTTTTATTTTTTTTTATATAATAAAGTTGCTATTAGTAACTACCTAATTAGGAAGGAAAGTACTATATATAATATAGGATTTAACAACCGGCTCTTAAAAGTACTATACTAAGTTTAATTAGGAAAGGTGCTGCGCTAAGACAGGCACGTAATAATTATTTAATAGTACTTAACAGATTTATAGCTTAGTATAATTTATTATCTTATAGTAACTTATACTTATATATCTACTATTATAAACTAATACTAAGCAGGTATT
Source organism: Pleoardoris graminearum (assembly GCA_030770415.1). Classification (NCBI taxonomy): domain Eukaryota; kingdom Fungi; phylum Ascomycota; class Dothideomycetes; order Pleosporales; family Didymosphaeriaceae; genus Pleoardoris; species Pleoardoris graminearum. Next base: position 128,456 of record JASEKS010000071.1, on the reverse strand, counting down.
TGTAAAGAAAAAGATATAAAAAAATATTTATCTATAGTACGTATTACGGCAGTACTTAATAACTAATAAATATACTCTTAACGTACTATAAAATAGCTTACTAGTAATATATATATAAATAGTTCGCGGCGCGCGCTATAAAGCGTATATATATACTTTACTAAACTTAAATAAAATAAGTAAAAGGAAATAATAAAAAAGTTAAAATTAAAATAAATAATCTCTTATAACTAGCGTAAAATAATAGTAGTATTTACGCGACCTTTAGCACGATACTATATAATAATATATCTAGTATAACTAAAAAATAGTATACGCTTATAGTAGCTGTTACTAAAAGACTAAAAATTTAATTAAAGTACAGATAACGAGGCAGAATACCTTATAAATTAAATAAAGAGCTAGTATTATTAGTACTTTTAGATACCTACTAAATACTTAAAATATAAGGCAGTACGTAATAACTACCCTAAGTATAACTACTATCTTAGTAAGTCTACTATTAAAATTAATAACTTATAGGACTTTCGCAGTTAAATAAGAATTTTATATAAAAATAGTAAAATAACTTAAAGGCTTTATATAAGAATAGGCTAAATAACCCTAAGTATATTATAGAGCTATAGGTATATAGTATTATAAAAGCGCGGTAAATACGTAAGATCTAAATATTAAAAGATTCTTTAAATTAGGCTATAAGGACTATAAGAAAATAATAGCTAGCAGGTCTAAAGTAATAAAAATAAATAGCTTAGTATATAACTAAATAAAATAGAATATTCTATATTAATTATTTTATTATAACTCTAAAACCTCTAGGTCTCTATCGAGACCGGTATATATTAATTAAATAAATAATATTACTGTAGTAACTTAGAGCAATTAAAAGGGATTTTAAATATATAGGAGTATATATATATTTTTATACTTAATATATTAAAAAAGTTAGGTAAATCTAAATTAAAAAAGGTATAATACTACGCTAGACTATACTAGCGTACTAGTATACTAGCGTATTTAGCGCTTAGCACTTAGCACGCCCCTTAAAAAAATATTAAATTAATAAAGTTTAATATAAAAAGTCTAGTATAGGTACTATATTCTTTAGAAAGATATATAGATAGTAGTAACTACTACTACTTCTATATTTTTTAATTCTTATTAATAGTACAGCTAAACGTTCATTAAAAAAATATACTCGCTAAAATATTATTTTTTAAAATATTATTTTTTAAAGCTTTTATTACTTTTTTTATTCTCTTCTTAGCAAATACCGTACTTATTTAAATTAATTTTAATACGCCTACTACAATTACTATACTAAAAGCTATTCCTATTATATTATATCTATAAAATAATAAAATTTAATAATAAAAAGTTTTTTTTAATACTACTATATATACTACTATATATAATATAATTGCTACGTTCTCTAAAAGTATTATTTAATAATTTTACGTATTATTAAATAATTAGTATAATAAAATAGATAGTAAAAAAAACAATATAGTAACTTTATTAATAGTAAAAATAATAGAATTTAAAAATCTAAAGTTAGTAGTACTAGCCTATATAAAGGTAGAGATAATAGGGAAAATAGTAAATATAGTACTATACTAGTTATAAAAAAATAGTAGATTAATATAGTATTTATAATAGAGATAGGTAGCTTAAAGTATAAAGTATAGTTATATAAAATACTACTAGGTATACTAGTAGTAAAGGAAAAGACGTTATAAAGCTAAAAGTAATAAAAAGTTTAAAGTATTTCTATATAGTAATTAATATTTAAAAGTTTAGAAGGGTCTATATATATATATTAATATATAGACTAGATGGACAGGTAAATATACTTAGTATTATAGTTATCTTTATAGGTAAAAATAAATTTATAATTTTAAATAAAAATATTAACTATTATTAAATGCTATACTACCTATATATAGGCGGAGCAAAAAGTAATAGAAATAAATATAATCTTTATTTTATAAAAATAAATATAAAAAAGTAACTAATAGATTACCGTAGTAGTTATTAACTATTTTTAAAAATATATTACCTAATTAGGTAATTACGTAAGTATTAAAAATATATAAAAAATAGTACTAAACCTTCTCTTTAAAATAGCCTATTTAGAGTATTTAGAACTATTTTAATTAATAAAATATTTAAGTTTTAAATAATTAATTATATAAAAATTTAGAAAAAAGACTTATAAGTTAAAAATAATTAGTAATATAAAATATAATATATAAGTAAATATCTACTATAAGTAAAATACTATATTTAATTATTATATAAAAAAAGATAAAGTATAGCGTTAATACATAAGTATAAAGAGTGAAATATATATAGTTATAAAAAATTAATAAAGATTATATATTTATTAATTAATTAAAAATTTAAAGAGTATTTATGATCTATAATACTAGTATCTTAGTATAATATAATAAAATATATAATAATATTTATATATTAATTAAATAAATAGTGTAGCTGTAGTATCTTAGAGCGACTAAAAGAATTTTTAAATAAAAAGGAGTATATATATACTTTTATATAATAAAATATAAATACTAGAGTATTAGTAACTCTATAACTAATATATTTATAATTATTATTTAATATCTACTAATTAGAGGCTTTAGTATAAAATATGGTATATATATTAAATTTATTATTATCCTATCAGTAATAGTTTTAATATAATATTTTTATTAAACTACTTTTATATAAAGCTCTCTAATATTATAAGTATTAAATAATAACAAGTTTTATAATTTATATATATATTTATATATTAATCGAATAAAAAGTATAGCTGTAGTAGCTTAGAGCGACTAAAAGGGGTTTAAAAAAGGAGGAGTATATATATGCCTTTATACTATAATTTATAATATATACTATATATTAGAGTATAAAAAATATAATTCTAAAATATTAAATATATAGTTATCTATAGAAGTTGTATTAACTTTATATATACTATATTTTTACTTAATATAAATAAGTAAAATAAAAAGCTTAATAACTAAAACCTATTAAACATAAAATTTATAAAATTATATAGTTAATAGAGTAATAAGTTAATAAATAAGTTATTAGATAATAATTATAATAATAATAAAATAATTATTATAAAATAGAAATAATTATTTATAAATTATTATTTTAGATAGAGTAAAACTATAGACTATATATAGTATATTTAAAATAGTAAGCGTAGTACCTTTCTATATATAAGGGAGTAATAAATAAAAACTAATAAAAAGAATACTTTTTTAAAAATAATATAACTTTATAACTAGTAGGCCTACAAATATAAAAAAAAAATTTATTTTAAAGAGAAAGACTAAAATATTATATTTACTAATCTAAGGGCTGCTTCGTTAAGAATTTATAAGTAAAAAAATTAGTAAATATAAAAAATCTTTATAATCCTACTATAATTGTTAAGAGAAAGTTAAAAAGGATGTAGGCTAGCCGAAAAGTAAAGTAATAGTATAAGAATGTGTGTGCTTTTACTATATGCACGGGTACGAGGAGGCGTGTAAAAGGGGAGACAATAAAGGCGCAAGCCACTAGCCACACTGTGGCATTATAATCCTACTTTAGGCTATTATAACTTTTATTTTAAGTTGTAAAATTAGCTTATTTTTATATATATTATAATAGAGACTATCTTTTATTAGTTTAGAACTTATATTATATATATTATAATAGAGACTATCTTTTATTAGTTTAGAACTTATATTATATATATTTATATATTAATCGAATAAATAGTGTGGCTGTAGTAGCTCAGGGTAACTAAAAGGGGTTTTAAAAAAAGGAGGAGTATATACATGCCTTTATAGTTTTATATTATATATTAATATATTAATTGTATTATTACTAAAAGTTATATTTTTAAATTTTTAATAATAAACTCGTAAATAATATATTACTAGTATTTAATATAGTATTCCTAAGCTTTTATAACGGCCTTATATTAGCTAGTAAGTAATAAATATAATTATTAAATACTTTTTATAGTATTTAATTTTACTTTTTTATTATTACTCTTTTTATAGTATCTATATGCTATAAACTTAATTCTATACCTAAATTAACTTTTTTATTTTTATTATACTAAGATATTAAATAATCTTATATATTTTTTATAGGAGCTAAATTAGGGATAAAGGCTAGATAAAGAAAAATTATAATTTTATTAGTTTTAAAAAAGTTTAATATGTTTATTAATTTATAAAGGGGATTAATATTTTATTAAAATTACTAATATAAATAAAAATTAATATGACTATTATAATTATAATATAATATAATACAATATAATTTAGTTACTTCGAGCCACCGCGGCCGCGCTATTTGTTCGATTAATATATAAATATATATATAAAATATATATTATATTAAAAAAAAAAGAATAAAAGAATCTATTTAGTTACTTACCCCTTTATATCTTTAGTTTTACTTTAGATATAAGGACTTTATAAGGCCGGTACTTATTTATTTAGTTATTATTATTCTTCTTATTAAACTGTCCTTTTATTATTAGTAAACTAATTATACAACTATTAGAAGCTTAGCTCTAGTAGCTATTTAATAGTTACTTTTAAAATTATAAAAATATAACTAACTACGCTATCTACTAGTTAACTTATAATACCTTAAGCGCTGCTTACTTATTACCTATTATTTTTTATTTTTTATAAGCTTCTATATCTCCGAATATACTAACCCTATATAGCTACTCCTTTTATTACTCTTTACCCTTTACCCTTTACGCTTTATTATTTTTTATATTTTACCCTTCGCGCTCCGTGCTTTATACTTAGTACTTAAAATAATATATCTTAAATAATTTTATTATCTTTACTTATATAATAACTTTTACAACTTTTTAAATTTTAGTAATACTCTTTTTATTAGTTATTATTTATAGTATTTAGTCTTTGTTATCTTTTATCTACTTATTATTTTAATACTAATTAGCGGTATCGTGGAGGCTCTATTTAACTAAATTTTATATTTTAACGTATTTACTTTACTTAGTCTCTAAGTCTAGTTCTACTATTTTTTAAAGTACTAGTAGTTTAAACGCTTTTAGAACTTTTATATAAATAATATCTACGTTATAGTATATCTTAATAGTAATAATAGTTTAGTAAATAACTTAATTACCTCTTAGCTACTAAATATTTAACTACTAAGTAATTTTCTACTAAATATTAGTTATAGTTTTTATAGTTATTATAATATTAATTTATATATAAGGTAGATCCCTGTATAAAATATTTAAAATAGAAGCTTTAATAGACCTAGCCTATATATAACGTACTATAGTATATATTAGCTACTAAGCTATTATAATAATAAGGTAATTTACGATAGTAAGGACTATTATAAAATAAATATTATATAAAATATTACTTTTAGTTGCTCCGAGCCACTACAGCCACACTATTTATTTAATTAATATATAAATATAAATATATAAAATAGCTATAACTTATCTTATAGTATATTTTTAATATAGTGTTTTTACTAAACTTTATTTTTTCTTTTATTAGAATTTTTTTAGTAGAAGTGTACGTACTACTACTAGCTATAGTATAGTTAGTAGATTATTAGTCTTAGTATAGTATTTTTATTATCTTTTTTTTATACGCCTTTTCCTACCCGTATATATAGTAAAAGTATATATATTTTTATACTATACTACTTTACCTTTACACTAGCCTATATTCTTTTTAACTTAATTTTAATAATTTTAATAATTAGTAAGGACTTTATTTATAATATTTTTATTAGTAAAAGTTATAAAAAAAACTAGGTATTTTAATAAATACTAAATAACTTTTACCATTTAACGAAATAGTATCCTAAATTTAAAATAATAAATTATAATTTATAAAATACTTAATATAACTAATATTAAAAAAAATTATAATATAAAGATATATAATATATAATAGATACTAAAATATTAAAATATTAAAATAACTTCCTTTATAATTAGCTAATAGCTTGTTCTTTTTTTACTCTATATTTACTTTATTTTTTTTAATACTCCCTTCTAATCTTTTCTATTTATATTACTAACCTATTAGAAACTATATTTTTTAAATTTATATTTTTAATATTTTTTATACTTTCTTTAGTATATTTTTATTCTTTTTTTTATATTTTCTTAGTTAATTATAGGTTTTTTATTACTTATATTAATATTATAACTCTATACTTATAACAAAAATCCTTTATAACAATCTTTTAAAATATATAAACTATTTTTTAATAGTAGTCTTCAATGTTCTTTTTTAGGACTTTTAATTATATCTTAATTAATAATTTATGTTTTTTATATATATTATCTTAGGAACTCTGCTCCTTTTCCCTTTATTTATATTATTATTATTATTATTTTATATTTAATCTATTATATAGAATATATTTATATATTAATTAAATAAATAGTGTGGCTATAGTACCTCGCGGCGACTAAAAGGAGTTTTAAAAAAGGAGGAGTATGTGTATACCTCTATACCTAATTAGTAATTATATAAGTAAGAGCTAATTTTTTACTAGTTATATTAATATATTATTATATAATAAATTCTTATTAAAATTTAGGTCACGTAACTTATACTAGGCCTAAAAGGATATAGTAAAAATTTTAGTTAAATATATTTACTAATTAAAATATTATCGGAGCTTAATAAAGGATAAAAGTATCTTTATATTTACGTAATTTTAATTTATTATATATACTTAATATATAGTAACTAAAATCCTTATAAATCTTTCTGTAATTATCTCTTTAAAACAGTATTATTTACGTATTTTTAGGCCTATTATTAAATTTTATATAAATTTTTAAAAAAGATATCTTTTATATTTATTTTTTTTTTTTTGTTACCCCCCTATAATACCTTTTAAAATATCTTCTTTTTTAGATTATTATAGTTAGGAGAACTTTAAATTCTATTTTTAAACGCCTAATAATTATAACTAAGATTAACTAAAAATTTATAAAAATTTTAATTTTTTACTAAGACTTTATATAACTAGTAGAACTATATTAATAATTATTTAACGGACTAGTCTTTTTAAAAAATAATTTTTTATTAATATTTTTAGTTTTAGATTAGTTATAATATAGCTCTTTATTTTTAAATATAAAATAATATATAATTTTAATATTTATAAGTTTTTTAGTAAACTAGACAATACTTATTTTTAGAGCAAAAGATAAATTAATACTATTAATTAGATAAAACGATTATAATTAAATATATATATAATAGGTAATTAATTACGATCTTAATAGAGACCTAGAGGTTTTAAAATTATAATAAAATAATTAATATAGAATATTCTATTTTATTTAGTTATATATTAAGCTATTTATTTATATTCTTCTATACTAACTATCTATTATCCTTTTTTAAAAAAATTTTTTTTACTTACTTCTAAATATCCTCTATAGCGTTAAGTTACAGCTCTTTTTTATATACTAGTAATTTTTATTTTACGTTATTTTAATTAGGATTATATACGCCTTTTACGCTATAGACTATAGTCTTTAATATATTTAGTTACTTATTAAAGAACTATACTATCTTTTTATTTTAGCACCCTATAGTTACTAGTATTAGTATTATTATTACTAGCTCTATTATTACCGGCAACTTTTTTTTATAACTTATTTTTATTAATTAATTATTTTATATAATAGTATAGCTATAGTAACTTTAGTATTTTTTTTTATTTAATAGCGTCTATAAGCGGCGGATGTTTAGCTTTTTTACCTACTTAGGTAGTTTTTTTTTAGCTAAATTTAGTAATTTTATATCTATAAGTATAAAATTATTTTATTTAAGTATTAACCTTTGCGGGCCGCCTATAAAGATAAATAGTAGTATATTAACTATATTAAATATATTTATTACTTTACGTTTCTTATATATTTAGTTTAATTTAAAAACTTAGAGTATTTAATATACTTTATAGTATAGGCTAGAGTAAGTCTACTATATATATTTTATTAAAATTTTATTTTTTAACGTACTAGAAGCGCGTATTTTAGTTATAAAATAGTAGTATACTATTATTAGTAAATAGTACCTTAGACGCTGCGACGGGTATTATAATTATAATATATTAATATTTCTTCCTTTATAAATACCCGCTTAGTATTAGTTTATAATAATAAATATATAAGTATAAATTACTATATAGGGTAATAAACTATACTAAGCTATAATATTATTAAATACTATTAAGTAGTTATTACGTGCCTATTTTAGTACTACTTTTCCTAATTAGACTTAGCGTAGTATCTTTTAAGAGCTGGTTATTAGTTTATATAGTATATTTAGTACTCTTTTTTCTAATTAGGTAGTTACTAATAGCAACTTTATTATATAAAAAAAAAGGTAAGTAATTAGGTAACTTAGTTATATAATTAACCTATAATTAAAGAGGGTATATAAGCTTTAATATTATAATATACCTCCTAGGTAAGCTATATATTAGTAATAAGTCTATCTAAAGATCTATTAAAGTAAATTCTATCCTCTTAATATTTTACTATAAAGCTTACGGTGTACTTAATTTCTTTTATTAAATTTTTTTATAGATTTAAATATTATATATTTTTATAGTAAGCCTACGGCTCTAAGTAATTTATTTAGCTAATTATCTATAGCGACTTATTTCGTTAATTTATTTTAAGCTAGATTTATTTTTTATATTATTCTATAATTAGCTATTATATTTTTTATACTTAATCGTGCCTTTTATATTTAGTAAGTAGATAAAGTTATAGGTATAATAGATAGATAGTAGGTTATATAAATAAAAATAGCTTATCTATACTAGTTTAGTATAATAGTTGCTTAAATTATTTTTCTCTTCTTTATTTTAGTTTATAATAATTTTTACTATAATAGGTAATACTATTATTATTATTATTTTTTACCTATCTAAGTATTACTAACGAATTATAAAATACTCTTAAACGTTTTAGTACTGGCTTTTTTACTTATAATTAGTAATACTATAGTAGTAATAGTTGTAGCTATAACTAGTTTTTTAAAAATATTTTTTCTCTTAATTTTTTTTAAATTAGATAATAATAATAACGATCCTCTAGCTTTAGATAATAATAAAAAGGAGTAGAGTAAAAATAGTTAGATAATTACTAAAAGTAAAAGTAAGCTATCTTTTAAATCTAATAAGTAGCTTATTTTAAACTATAAGGCCTATATACGTAGCACTCTAGCCAGTTATTTAATAAAAGTTTATTTTAAACATCTTAATGTTTTAAGCGCGTATTATTATTATTATATAACCTATTTATATAATTAGCTATAAATTTTATAGTATTAATTATATATCTATTATATATTACTAATAATAATAGTTCTATCGGCACCCGCACTATTTATATAATTTTTATTAATTTTATAATTAACTATAATACTATAAATCCTAAAATAAGTAATTTGTTTTTAAGTTTAGTTTATAAATTATACTAATATATTATAGTTTAATAATAAAATTATATTTACTTTTAAAACTACCTATAATATTTTAAAGTAGTACTAGACTTTTTAGATACTAAATACTAAAATAAAATTATTAAGTAATTAGAGTCTGCTAGGCTTTTTTAATTAAAACTAATATTTAAACCCTATTCTTAGTAGCTAGAAATATAGTAATTTAGTTAATAAGTATTTTTTAAGTATCTTTTAACTATTATTAATATTTTATTTAGCACCCCACTATCGTCTATTTAAGTAATAAATAGTTAATAATTATATTTAAATAATAGACTAAAATATTTTTTTAAAAGAGAATTTTATAGACTGTATAAGTAAATTATTTTTAAGTCTAAGCTAAAAGCGCTCTAATCCGTTCTTAAGGGCCTAAAATATATTTATAAAATTAAAGTAGTAGCAGCGTAATTATAATTATTTTACTTTACTAAAATAGTAAAAACTAAAAAATAAGTTATACCCTTATAGCTAGAGTCCTTTTTTTTTAACTTTTAACTATTTTTATTTATTTAAAATTTTAAGCGGGCGTCTCTATTTAACTAAAACTTAAAAAAAGAAGTATTATTAGCTATATAAGTTATATAATAAGACTTTAAGTATTTTGTACTTATAATTATTTACTTTTTTTATAATATATTTCCTTTATTTTTAGATTTTTTTTTATTTTTAGGATAAATAAAACCTAATAAACTTTTTTATCTCTACATTTTACTTACTTAATAATTAGTAACTATATATTTTATAAATTAAGCAGCTCTTCAAAGCGTATAAATTATTATTATATAAGTACTTTTATTAATATATTAGCAGGTATATCTCTAATTTATAAATAAATTATCTTAAATAATTCTCTTATATATTCTTACTATAGCTATATATTCTAAATATTAATATTGCGTAATTAAATTATAATTTTTTAATTAGTTTTAACTATAAGCCTAATTATGTATTAATTATTATAGTAAATTCTTTAAATAAATTTTAAATTAAATATAATTTTATAGAAAAAGTATTTTAAAGCTATTACTTTTTTACCTATATACTCTAAAGTAATTAGCTTAGCTTTTATTATTAAAGTAGTAATAATAGTTTATTTAGCAGTTTTTAAAAATATTATATTTTTAAATATTATTATAATCTAGTCGTAGAATAATCCTTTTGTTTTAGAGTTAGTAGTAAATAATACGTCCCTATAAATTATAAAATTAAGTTTATTATATTATCTATATTAAATCGCCTGCTAACGGGTATAATATAGGTAAATAATTATTTTATTAATAGTAGTAAAATATTATAGGCTTAGATTTATTAAGAACTATAATAGCTTTAAAATTATAAATATAATATTTAAGTAAAGTATAATTACTATATATAGAACTAATCCTATATATTTTTAATATTATTTAATATCCTACTTAGAAGCTTTTCTAGTAAACTTAATAAGCTTTTTTTAAAAAAAGAAGTTTTTAAAGAAGCTGCTACTATTATTAAGACTAAATTTTTTTTATAATTTTATTAACATATATATTATAAATAAATATAATTATTCTATTTTTATAATTACAGATTACTTTAACTCTAAAAAACTATAAAATAGGCCCCTTCGCTTTAATTTTATATTTTATAATAATTTAGTTTTAGAGCTGCTTTACTATTATTTTATAATTTTTATAATATAGTAGCAGAATATTATCTATATAAAATAAAATATAAATTATCTTTTTATTATTAAAGAAAAAACAGAACTCTTTTTTTATACTATAAGCCTAATAGCGTATAGTAAGCTAAAGAACTCTTAATACTAAAAGTAAGGCGAGTTACGTAAACTATATAATACTTAATTAAACCTAACGTATATATTTTACTTTTTAAATCTGTTAAGTAATTTATATTACTAGATTTTTTATTAATATTAGAGTATTAAGAAATATTTTAATAATATTATACTATAAAATCTCTAGATTACATTCTGCGATAAGTGCTATTATAGTATAAAATAATTTTACTATAAGCGTAGTAGTATATATTAAGTATATAAAATTAATTTTTTAGAGATTACTTTATATAATAATATAGACTTTATACTTAATAAAACACTTATTTTAATTAAATTTATAGGTCTAGACCTATTTTAATAATACAAATCGGCTATTTATTTCTACTTTAGTAATTTTATTTTAGATTTTTTTTATTAAAAGCGTATTAATCTTAATATATAAGACTTATTTAAATCTATTACTAAAAAAATATAAAGTAAACTATTTCTATATTATAAGTAGCAGAAAAAAATTATTTTTATATATATAATATATATTATAGTAGGTAGAGTAATTAAAAAATAATATTCTAAAATTTTTTTTAGTATTGTGGCTATTACTATAATATTAAAGATAATATATATTTATAGCTTAGTCTATACCTCTATAGTACTAAAAATATTAAAATAACTATACTTTACTTATACGGAGTATAGTCGTTTGTAATATTATAAAAAATAGGAAATAGTATAAAATAATAAATAATAAATAATAATAGTTATACTTTAATTATATTTTTTCTTTCTCTTTACTATTTATATAATAGCTAGATAGGGGTTCTGTATACTAGTATAAATTATATAATTATATAATTATAGTTATATAATTTATACGCTCCGTATTACTAGTAAATCTATTTAGATTAACTACTTTATATATACTAGTAACTCTTCTTTTTATAGTAATACTATATAAATACTTAATTTTTTTATACCTCTATTTTTTTTTCTATACGAGTATCTCTTTATTTTAATATATTTTTATATAACTAAATTGTAGTTTGTTATTTACGCGTTATATAATAATAAAAAGTAAAATAGTATAGTATACTACTACTTATTAATTAAAATTATAGTAAACTAAAATAAGGAGTTAATAACTTTATATATTATATAAAAGTAAAGAGTAAAATTATAGTAAATAAAAATAAGAAGTTATTATATAATTATTAAAAAGGGCCGGTCTAAAACTATACAAAATAATAATATATAAAAAAGAGCTTTTTCCTCTCTATAATATTTTTTTTTTAATTTTATTTATTATTATCTTTATACGTAGTTTTAGATATTATTTTTTTTTTTTAATATTCTAGCTATCTTCTTTTATATAGAGTTAACCTTTAATAAAACTTTTAAAATAGCTTTTATTTTATACAGATAGTAGCAGCAGCTATAATAATTATAATAAATTATAATTATATTTAGTTTTATTTTTATATAGGCTTTTATACTTAGTAATTAAATTTAGATTACTATTTTTACTAAAATAGTTACTAATAGGATCTTTTTTTTAGCTTTTTATATTAATATATATATATATACCTGTGTAATTCTTTCTATATAATAATATTTTATAAAATAATAAGTATATAGTGTACTAGCTGTTCTTATATAATAGAAATATTATTTTACCTAATAATACTAACTTAACTTTTTTTACTATAAAAATTATTTACTATAAAAGCTATTTTTATATACTTTTAGTTTAGTCGCGCGGAGTTCTAAAGGCGTAGCTATATATATAAAAATATAATAATAATATTAAGCCTTTATTTTTTATAAAGTATTATACGTTAGTAAAATACTAAAATAATATATATAATTTTTATATATAGTAGTTACGTAGGGCCTAGTATATATATTATATTTAGGTTTTTTTTATCTTTTCCTTTATTTTTCCTTTATTTTTCTTTTATTAATATAAAAGAGGATTAGGGATATAAAAAAAAAAAGGGGGGGTTTTTTATTTTTCTTTTATTTTCTTTAGGTATAATATTTTAAAAAATTTTCTTTTAATATTCGTGCGATAAAGTAAAAGAATATAATATATAAAAGAAAAAAAAATATACTAAAAAGTTATTTATATAATTATTTTTCTCTATTATCTATTACTATATATATTAAGTTATTTAGTAAATAAATTATTTTAAATATTTAAATTTTTTATTTAGTATTATAACTTAGTCTAGTCTTTAAGTACTTATATAAAGATATTATATTTTTAAATATATTTTTTTTATAATAAATCTAGATCTGTCTCTGTTATATACTTTTTACCTTTTTTTATAGAGAAAGCTTCTTTTAGTACTATTATATTATTTAGTTTATATAATATATAATTAATTATATAGTTTTAGCTTATAGTACTAGCGCGTTTATATAAAGTAGTTTAGTTTTAAAAAGAGTTATTCTTATTTTTTATACAGATAAGGTTTTAATAAAATATATAATTTAATATACTTTTTTTTATTTATAGGTACGGGGAAGAGTTACGTAATATATAAAAATATTCTTATATAATATAGGTTTAATAATATTTTAACCTTTTTATACACTCTTATTAATTTATAGTAGATAAATAAATCTAATTAACTACTAGTAATAAGTAGTTAAATAAATTAATTAATCTACTCGTGCAGTAGATAAATAAATCTAATTAACTACTAGTAATAAGTAGTTAAATAAATTAATTAATCTACTCGTGCAGTAGATAAAGAAATCTAATTAACTATTAGTAATAGAATAGTTAAACGAATTTATTAACTAACTACTAATTAGTATTAAAATAACTATACTCTACTTATACGGAGTATAGTTATCTATAATATTATAAAAAATAAAAAATAGTATAAAATAATAAATAATATATTAGAATAACTATACTTTACTTATACGGAGTAATAGTCGTCTGTAATATTATAAAAAATAGAAAATAAAAAATAGTATAAAATAATAAATAATAATAGTTATACTCTAATTATTTTATTATTTCTTCTTTACTATTTATATAATAGCTAAATAGGGGTTCTATACACTAGTATAGATTTTATAATTATATAACTATAGTTATATAATTTATATATTTTATATTACTAGCAAATCTATTTAGATTAACTACTCTATATATACTAGTAACTTTTTTTTTTATAGTAATACTATATAAATACTCTTCTTTCCGTATAAGTGTCCCTTTATCTTAATATATTTTTATATAACTAAATTATGGTCTGTTATTCGCGCGTTATATAATAATAAAGAGTAAAATAGTATAGTATACTATTATTTATTAATTAAAATTATAGTAAACTAAAGTAAAGAATTAATAATTTTATATATTACGCGAAAATAAAGAGTAAAATTATAGTAAATAGAAGTAAGGAGTTATTATATAATAGTTAAAAAAGACTAGTCTAAAGCTATACAGGATAATAGTATATAAAAAAAAGCTTTTTTTTTCTATAATATTTTTTTTTTTTTAATTTTACCTATTATTATTTTTGTACGTAGTTTTAGATATTATTTTTTTTTTAACTTTTTAGCTATTTTCTTTTATACGGAGTTAACCTCTAATAAAATTTTTAAAATAGTTCTTATCTTATATAGATAGTAGTAGCAGCTATAGTAATTATAATAAATTATAGTTCTATTTAGTTTTACCCTTATATAGGCTTCTATATTTAGTAAATAAATCTAGGTTACTATTTCTACTAGAATAGTTATTATTAAAGTATTTTTATTAGCTCTTTATATTAATATATATATATATCCCTATATAAGTCTTTCCGTATAGTAATATTTTATAGAATAATAAATATATAGTATACTAGTTACTCTTATATAATATAAATATTATCTTACCTAGTAATACTAACTTAACTCTTTTTACTATAAAAATTATTTATTATAAAAACTATTTTTATACGCTTTTAGTATAGTCGCGTAGAGTTTTAGAGCTACAGCTATATATATAAAAATATAGTAATAATACTTAACTTTTACCCTTTATAAAATATTATACGTTAGTAAAATACTAGAGTAATATATATAATTTTTATATATAGCAGTTATATAGAGTCTAGTATAAATATTATACTTAAGTTTTTTTTATCTTTTCTTTTATTTTTCCTTTATTAATATAGAGGAGGATTAGGGATATTAAAAAAAAAAAAGTTTTTCTTTATTTTTTTTTTATTTTCTTTAGGTATAATATTTTAAAAAATTTTCTTTTAATATTTATGCGATAAAGTAAAAGAATATAATATATAAAAAAAAAAGAAAAAAAATATACTAAAAAGCAATTCGTGCGATAGGGGATATTTAATATAAATATAATATATATATAAAATATCTTATTAGGTCTTTTATATAGACTCTAGCCTATATCCCTTTACTTTATATAGAGTTTTATAATAACGTAACTAATATACGTATTAAGTTATTTAGTAAATAGGTTATTTAGGATATTTAAATCTTTTATCTAGTATTATAACTTAGTTTAGTCTTTAAGCACTCGTATAGAAATATTATATTCTTAAATATATTTTTTTTATAATAAATTTAGATCTATCTCTATTATACGCTTCTTATCTTTTTTTATAGAGAAAGCTTCTTCTAGTACTATTATATTATCTAGTTTATATAATATATAATTAATTATATAATTTTAGTTTACGGTGCTAGCGCGTTTATATAAAATAATTTAGTTTTAAAGAGGGTTATTTTTATCTTTTATATAGATAAGGGTTTAATAAAATATATAACTTAATATACTCTCTTTTATTTATAGATACGGGGAAGAGTTATACGATATATAAAAATATTTTTACGCAGTATAGATTTAATAATATTTTAACTTTTTTATACGCCTTTACTAATTTATAGTAGATAAAGAAATCTAATTAACTACTAGTAATAAAGTAATTAAATAAATTTATTAATCTACTTATACAGTAAATAAAGAAATCTAATTAACTACTAGTAATAGAGTAGTTAAATAAATTTATTAACTAACTATTAATTAGTATTAGAATAACTATACTTTACTTATATAGAGTAATAGTCGTCTGTAATATTATAAAAAATAGAAAATAAAAAATAGTATAAAATAATAAATAATAATAGTTATACTCTAATTATTTTATTATTTCTTCTCTACTATTTATATAATAGCTAGATAGGGGTTCCACACGCTAGTACAGATTATATAATTATATAACTATAGCTATATAATTTATACGTTCTGTATTACTAGCGAATTTATTTAGGTTAACTACTCTATATACATAATAAATAATAATAGTTATACTTTAATTATATTTTTTCTTCCTCTCTACTATTTATATAATAGCTAGATAGGGGTTTTATACGCTAGTGTAGATTATATAATTATATAATTATAGTTATATAATCTATACGCTCTGTATTACTAGCGAATCTATTTAGGTTAACTACTCTATATATAAAAAAAGTATATATACGTAAAATTAATATAAAAATTATTATTTTATAAATTTATAATTACTATATAAGTACTCGTAAAGTTTATTTTACCTTTTAGCTAATTATTTAAATTATTATTCTTAGGTCGCCTTTTATAGAAAGGTAAATTTATATATTTAATTTTAGGTTTTTACTACTATAGTCTTTTACTTAATTATATTATCTAATTCTAATTACGTCTTTAGTAATATTAAGCTAGTAATATTCTTATTATATTTATAATAGTAAATATATTATATATAATTTAAGAGGTAGCTGTAAAGCGATTTTACTCTAAATTTTAAAAATTATTTTTAGAATTTAATAGACTAGCTTCTCTAGTTTTATATATTTTTTAGTAACTATTAGGTATCCTTTAATTTTTTATAAATTACTTTAAGCGGCGTCTAGTACTAGTATTATTTTTAAAGTTATAAGCCCTAATTATTTATTTAATATTATATAAATTTTTAAATAATTATTAGCTACAGGGGGGTGAAATTGGAAAAGACTAATTAATAAAGATACCTTTTTTAAAAATATATATAAAATTAATTACTAAGCTAAACAATACGTAACTAATGCCGTTTAAAAGATAAGATTATAAAGATTTTTAATGGAATTTTAGTTACGTTATATTAGTTACCTATGATTAATTAAAATTACCTAAATATTATAATCTTTTAAACCACTTTTTTAGGTTTCTATAACTTTATAGTTAGTAAATATATTTAACTAAAATCTTTACTATACTATTTTAGGCCTAGTATAAGTCACGTGACAGGTATTTCAAAGTATATTAGTAATCTAATAATAAAATTATATTAATAATAAACATTTGGCCTAAGCTTATATAATTGCTACTTACGTAATATATTACTAAAATTATAGTATATAATAATATCTTTTTAAGTTTATAACCCTAGACTTCTCTTCCTTTAATATAGCGCAGTATTTAACAAAACTTAAATTTTAAGTTAATTTTTTTTTAAAAGTAAATATATCTATTCTAATAATTATTTTTACTCTAAAATAACTCCTACTAGTATTTATAATACTATATAATATATTAAAAATAAAATAATAATAATAATAATATAAATAAAGTTAAAAGTGATAGAGTTCCTAAGAGAAGTAAAATAGTAAAAAAAATTATTAATAAATACGTAATTAAAAGCGCTAGAAATAAAAATAAAATAGTATTATTAGAAAATAGTCTTAATATTTTAAAAAAATTCTTATATAAGTATATTAAACGAGCAGTGATATAATATTAATAAAAATAAAAAAACGCTATAAATAAGAAAGAGAACGCAAATAAAAGTATTAAAATACGCTAAAGAGAATATTAAAAATCTTAAAAATATAAATTTAAAAAAAATATAATATGTTCTAATAAGTCAGCACTATAAATAGGAGAGATTAAAAAGGAGTATTTTAGAAAAAGGAGTAATAATAGAGTTAAAAAAATAACTAGCTATTAGCTACTAATAAAGTAAGAAATTTTAATATATCAATGATGTAAAATATACTTCGTTTTATATATTTTTATATTATAATTATATTTTTTTAATATTAATTATATTAATTTTTTTATAAGTTATAATTTAATCCTTAAAATTTAAAACGCTATTTAGTTAAAAGATAGAAGTAATTTAGTTTTTACTAAAATATCTAAAATATTTATTTCCTTTACTAGTTACGATAATATAAAAAAAATTCCTATATCTAAAGTTAAACCGAAGATAAAAAAGAATTAGTAACTTTATAGATTTTTTAATTTTTTTTTAATATAATAATATATATATATATATATATTATTATATTATATTAAAATTATAAACTATATATTAATATTAACATTTATTAGTAATTTTAATAAAGTACTACCCTTATTTATAAATTAACAGGCGTTTTAAACTAGTTTAAGAATAATTAAAATTTTTCTTTTTTTTACCTAGCCTATAACACTAATTTAGCTAATATATAAAATATATAGAATTATATAAAATCTAGACTAAATAAAAATAAAAAGGTTAATTTAGAAATATAATTTAGTTTATAAAGTATAGAGGCTATTAAAGTGCTATTTTTAAATAGTAAAATAAAAAACTATAAATAGTTATTACTAATTATATTTTATTATGCCTAAGCTTTTATAAAATATTTTTAGAATCTTAGGGATACTATGCTAAGAAATAGTAATATATTATTTACTAGTTTATTATTAAAAATGTGAAAAATTTACTATTATTAATAACTATATAATTAATATATTAAATTAAAAAAATATATTATATACTAATATAATCGAGTATCTATTATACTATATATAAATATAAGCTAATTTTACATCTTACATAAAAAGTTATACTAACTTAAAGTAGGGTCCTAATAATTTTCTATATTTACTAATTTTTTACTACCTATAAACCCCTTAGTAAGCAGGTACTAATATAATAAATCGTATCTACTAATTTTTCCCTTTAAAACGCTATTTTTCTCGTATTTTTAGACTTAGTAATTAAGAAGTCATATTAATTTAAAAAAGGTATCTTTTTTAATTGGTCTTTTTCAATTTCATCCCCCTGTAAGTAATTATTTTATATAACTATTAAAGTCTTAATAGTACTAAAAGGGGTCTAATTTACTATTTTTTTACGCTAACTATAATTAGTACTCCTTAAGTTTATAATTAGGGTTTAGATATTTATTATTTCTTATCTACTTATTAAACTAGCTTAGTAAATATATATTATTAAATACTATACCTAAGTGTATAAATTTATTTTTATAGAATACTTTAATAACTAAAATATTTTTTTTTAATATTCTATAATCGGATAGCCCTTTATAAAAAAGCTTCTTATTAAAAATTATATTTTTAGTTATAATTACCTAATGAAGTACTAAGACTTATATCTTATAAATATTAAAAGTATAATAGCTTACTAAATATTTAATATAACTCTATAGGTTTACTTTAAATTTATATTTATTACAGCCTACTATGTATTTTTTATTTAGAAGATAAATATAGTAGCCGTATATATAAATTCTATTTTAATTAAAACGTAAATCTACTATTATATTTGTTATAATTATAGGCTTCTACTATTTAAAGTACTACTTAAACTAATTATAAAGTATTTTATAATTACATCTTATAAAATAATAATAATCTTATTTTATCTAACTATATCGTAGTATCTATTATCTTTAGTTAAAATTTAGTAGATAGATTAGCGCTTAATTATATCTTGATTACTGTTAGTATTATTTTTTAGTTTATCCTTTTAGTACTACTATTTAGTTTATAAGTATATAGTAAGATTGTAATAAGTTTAATTTTTTAATTAGTTACTTATTTTTTAAAGTATAACTAACTATATTATAGTATTATAGTAGTATTATTATTTTAAATAAATATATAAATCCTAAAATTATATTACGTAAAAAATAGCTTAGTAAAGTTCTTAAAAACTTTTATAATTAATTCTAAGCCTTTTAAATAGAGGTTATAATTATAAGTTTTTCTATTAAAGTTATTTTTTAGGATTATACTCTATTACTCGCCTAATCTATTTATTAGTATATTAAAGAGGTCCTATAATATTTAAAAAAACATAGCTATAATAATTATTCTTTTAGTTTTCTAAAAATTATTTATATTATATAAATAGTAAAGTAGTATACGTACTTTATATAATCTATATTATTAATTTTAATATTTTAAGTATACTATACTAATACTTATTATACTATGTTTTTTAAATATCTTAATTACTAATATTATATCTACTTACTGCTAATACAGAAATAATTAATTTATAATTTTTAAGTTTTACGATTATTTATTATAGTATTAATTTTAGAGTAAAAAGTAATTTGCTTATATTTAATAAAAATAAAGTTATGCTTATATTATAATTTTATTAAAATAATATTCTATTTTAGCGTATCTATACGTAAAGTATAATTAAGATTTAAATATTAGATACTAATTTTCTCTAAATAAGTTTTAAAAATAATATTAATATAAAAGCTTTCTATTATTAAAACGTTTTTAAGTATTAAATTATCTATATAAGGGCTATTTATACTATATAAGATTTACTTTAAAATTTAATTACCTATTTTAATAATTACTAATACCTATATTTTAGTTTTAATACTTTTAATTTTAGTTACCTTCTTAAACGTTCCAGGAATAAGTATTAAGATATTATTAATAAAATATATAGTAGTACTACTATCTAAAATAATATTTTTTAAAAAAGGGTACGTGTTAAATATTATAGTACTATAAACTCCTATACTCTTTTTAATAAAAATATATATTAAAAGATTTATAACAGCTACTATAATTTTTTTTAAATATATTATGCTAGTATTAATATTTACTTTTTAAGTCTTAAAGCCTTCCTTTCTAATTTTTATTTATAGATTAGTATATTTAGTTTATTATAAATAATTAAAAAAAAATTTTCTATTAGTACTAGAAAGTATAATTAGTAGTAATCCTTTTAGATATTTTTTAATAACTATAGTCTTAAGCCTACGGTAATAAATTAGCTTTTAGTAATAATAAGCTAATTTTAAATATAAATAAGTAGTTTTATACTTAGTTTAACGCTTATTTTAATTTTTACTAGTATTTAAGTTAGTATTAAATTTATATTTACTAAGCGTTATAAATACTACTAAACTCTTTTTATATTTAGTACGTAAAAACTACTACTAAAATATTATAAAAAAATTTTTAAATTTTATTTAAAGTTAAAAGGAGTTTTTTAAGTATAAAATTACGTATAATATTACGCTCTATTAATTACGTTTAGTTAAAAGTAATTTTTTACTTTAGTATAATTAGAAAATTATAAATAGTTATTTTTTTTACATTAAGTATTCTATATATAAACGCCTTTTTATAAAAAAGTTTTTATTTATTATACTATTACTTAGGATTCTACCTTTTATACTAAGTTTTTTTAAAATAAGTATAGTACTATACTCGCACTAAATTTTATATATTAGTATTAATTAGTACTAAATTAGTTCTAAGTATATATATTATTTTTTAAAGTATTAGCTTTTAGTAATTAAAAATTTTAATTATTATAAATTTTAAAATATTAGAGTATACCGTTTTATTTATTTAGTTTCTAAAATTTATAATGCGATTATTATTTATAGACTAATTAGAAAATATTACTCTATATTTTAATATTTATATAGAATACTACTATACTTATTTTTTATATTTCTTAAGAGTTTTTTATAATATTTTTTAATTATAAGATTATTAATATCTAAAAGAACTAGTTAAATAAAAAGTGTAGAGGAAAACGAGCTAAAAATTACTAAATTCTAAAATTAAAAAGTAGGGACTACTTATATAAAAAAAAAGCGCTAAAGAGCCGTATTATATATATATAAAAGAGAAATAATTTTCTGTTTTAAAAAACTTTATAAGCTAGTAATATAAGCTCTAAAGTATTTTTCTACGATATACCCCCTAGTTAAACTAATAAAAACAGCTTAACTATTTAAGTAAATAAAAAATTAATTCTTTTAAGCTCGTAGTAGTTATAAAATTAATTTTAAAAAAAATTTTTCTAAAAAGATATTCGGCAGGTAGCGTTACTAGGTAATAAAACTTTAAAGTAAAAAACTAATTATAGTAGATACGTTAGCGTTAGTAGCGTAAAAAATATTTATATAATTTTTCTACTAACTTTTTTAGAATAATTTTTACTTTTTTTATACTTTTAACTATTATTTTTATACTTTTTCGTACTATCTATACTATTTTTATATTTTTTTATTTAACTTTTTTTCTCTAAATAGCTCCTTAAGCTTTCTAACTATTATAAATATTATAAGTTAACTATTTATATTACTACCGCTGTAACTATAGTAAGTTATAATACTCTTTTTAATTTTTATTTTTTAGAGTTTATTTAGATTTCTAAGCTTTAATTCTATCTCTTAAAAACTCTACTAATTTTTATTTAATAGTTTTCTAATCCCTTTTATATTACTATAATTAACTGCCTAAATATAATTAAGAGAGAATAGTATTTTAAATATTATAAACTTACTAAAATTAGTAAAGAGTTAATAGAGTCTAGTTCTTTAGCTTTTAGTAAGTTATTTAATATAGTTTTTTAGCCTATTATTACGCTCCGTAAAAAGAAGTAGTCTAAAAAAAAAAATAAAAAGTATAAAAAGCTCTAATAATAGGTAGTTTAAAAAAGTTAAAGCGCTATTTAGTTTTAAATAAAAATTATTATAACTTAAATAGACACTTCTGTACTATAATATTTAGTAGTTTATTTACTTCTTTTATAAAATAATACGTAGCTATTATAAGTTTTAAATAATTATTTTACGTCTCTAATAGATAAAGGTTTTTTTTTTCTTTTTAATTAAGAATTTCCGCAGATCCTTTAATTTTTAAAAAAAAAAAATTTTTTATTATTATAAGCTTATAAAAATTATCCTGTTTCTTTAGTTTAAGAAAATTTATAGTTTTTTTAAATTTTAAAAGATAATCCCCCCGTATTATTATTTAGTAATTTTAATAATTTTTTTAGTCTAATACCTATACTACGCTTTATAATAACTATTTATTAATTAGTTTATAAGTAACTAAATACCGTATAAGAAGCTTAACGCTAATAAAAAATTTAGTAGACTTTTAAAATTATTAATTTTATTTAACCTATTTCCTCTATTTAGACTTTTTAAGCGTCTAGCGCAATTAGCGCTTTTTTTAATTTAACTTTTTTAAGCTCTACTAGATTAAATTTAAGAAATAGGCTACGCCCTATAGTAGAGAGTAAATTTAAAAATAAATTTAAAAAAAATAAAAATAATAAACTATTTATTCCGCAGACTCTATTATACTATAGTAATAAAAATAATATTAGTAAAAAATATTTTAAGCTTTTTAGTCTATAGTTTTTTTAAGCTTTATTTATTCTTTTATATTAAAATTAGAAAAGTTAGAAAACTATTAAATAGTATTTATATAGCTTAATATTACTAATAGTTTATAAGATTAAAACGCTTTATATTTTATTTTTATTATTTAGGTAGCGCTCTATTTAGTAAAAGTAATAGTAGCTATTTTAATACTAAAATATAAGACTCCTATTACTAGGCGTATAAAAGTAAATATAGCTATAAACTAATATACGTATAAATATTTTAATTTAAAAAATTTAAAAAGAATATATACTTACTATTATAATTTTAGTTATATTTAAAAGATTACTAAGCGCTTTTTATTTTATTATAAGCCGCTCTATAGTAAAAAGGCGAAAGAGCTTACTTATAAATAAATATAATTTTTTAATCTACTTTTTTTAATTTTTACTAATATAAACTTTATAAATTATAAAGTTTAATAAACTATAGACTACTATTAGGTAGATAATTAAGTTAGATAAGAATTTAGGTAGTAACTTTATAAATAATATTTTTAATAAGATTACTTTACGCCGCGTTTAAGCTGTTTAAAAGTTTAGTAAATTAATAAAGTTATTAATTTATTAAATATATCTATTAGGTTATTATATAATTTTTATTATTTTATTATTTTTTTACTTTTTTATTATAGAGTTTTCTAAGCGGTACGATTTTAAATTATTTATTATAAATAGCGGCTAATAAGCTATTTAATATTTAATTTAAAGTGCTTTACACTCTATTATTATATAATTTTTTAAAATTCTAGTTTAGTAATTTTTTCTTTTATATCTTTAAAATTTAGTTACTTTTTAAATTTTTAAAATTATTAAGCTGTAAGAGCTTTCGTTAACCTATTAACTAGTATATTACTTACCTAAAGGTATTTAATTTTAAAACTTTTTTTTAAATACTCTTAGCGTAGCTATATATTTTATATATTTATATAGCGTAAACGGGTAGTTATATACTTATTTTTATTTATAACTAGTCTAATTATTTACTAGTTATTATAGAATATATACTACGTAACTCTAAAATTTAAAATAAATTTTTTAAAGAAGCGTTTTAGAGCTATTATTTCTTTACTTATATATTTAAGCGTAAGGAGCTCTACTTTAGTAGTTAATATAGTAATAGTAGCCTATCTTATAGCTTTTTAAATAATTATACCCCTAAATAATATAATAATATAGCTATATAAAGATTGTCTACTCTTTAAATTATCTATAAATAAAGTATTTAAATAAATTATAAGTTTTAGGCCCTTATATACCCTATATTAAATTACTTAAAAGCGTAATCTATAAAAAAATATAATTATATATTTTACTATAGTAAAGTACTCTTTGCTTAAATTAATTAAAAAATAAGAAAGCTTTAAAACGGCGAATACTATATCCGGTTATATTATAATAGTAATATAAAATATAGATCTAACGCGCTTCTAATATACTTTAATTTTAATTTTTATTACTTCTCTTTTATTCTTAACTAGCTTTTCTAATAGTAAAGGCGTTAGTAAAAAAAGTGCTAAATTAGCTACTCTAAATTTCTTTATAATTTTTTTAATATATAAATTATAGATTAGCGTAATTATTTAATCTTTTTAATTTTTAATTACTTATATTTTAAAATACTATTTTACAGCTCTGCGTACCTCTATTTTATATATTTTTAAGAGCTTATCGCGCAGTTTAAAAGCTTCTTATTAATAAATTTTATAGTATAAAAGTAGGATATTATTTATATAAAGAAGTATAAAGATTTTATAATTTAAGTTAAAGAATAAGTAAAACTCTTCTTTTAAATAGATAAGGCTAAGCTTTACTAAAGTACTAGAAAATTTTTTATACTATAGTATAGGTAAGTCCTATAGGCTATATAAAACTTAGTTAAACTTTATATAGCTGCCTTTTTATTTATAACTATTAGATAGTTTATACTATACTAGGTTTAAAGGGTTAATTAGTATATTAAGGAATATATTAATTATATTAAGCTATAAAATTTCTAAATTAAACTTTACTATAATTATTATAGTTATGCGAAAAAAGCGTACTATAAGCGTTATAGTATATATTAATAAAAATATATCTTTTAACTAAAGGTTGCCTTTAATAACTAGATAAGCTTTATACTTTATAATATAACTATCCTAATTAAACTTATAGGTAAAAACCTACTTAAGTAAAAGTAAATATTTAGTACTATTAAAGCGCGTAACTACCTACTAAGTTTATTTTTTAAAAAGTATAGTTTATTTTTTATATATAATCTAGTAAAAGAACGGGCTAAACAGATATAAAAAAATTACTTTTTATATTATTAGTTTTTTTAAAAGCTTATTACGGTATATATAAGTTTTATTTTAAAATATTATTTTTTTTAAAACCTTATCCTATATAGTAGCTTAAACTATAGTATTAATAATTATAAATTCTCTACGCTCTTTCTGTATAATATTTATATTAAAAATAAATATATTTATAAAATTATACTAGAGAGAGCTATCTATATTATTAAATAAAGTATTTATAAGTTTTATATTACGTAATAGCTTACTCTTTAGGTTAGGGCTTAATAATATATAAATACTAAGGGGGTTTTTATCCCTGCCCCCTAGTTTATTAGAATTTTTAGAATTTAATCTATATTATCTTTAGCTCTATTAAGTAGCTAGACTATAGTCTCTTATAAGTCTCTATATTTTATAAGTATAAGTACTAATTATTTTACTTAACGAGAGGAGCTCTATATTACTAATTTAAGTAATAGTATTAAACGAGTTTTTATTTACTATTTAAGAATTCTATAAGCTCTTTACTTTAAACTATTTTACTTTTTTACTAGAGTATACTTTATAAAAAATACTAAAATATTTATCTTTTTTAAAATTTATACCTTTAAGTTTTTTAGGCTCTAAAGTAGGCTAAAAAGAGATTAGACTAATATCTATATTATATAATATATAGATTTATAGCTATTAACTAGCTATGCTAATAATTTATATATATATTACTTATATAAAGCTTTACTTACCTAATTAACTAAAAAAATAAAATAAAACCTACGCTAAAATACCCTTAAGCTATTATTTAGGTTATATAATATTTTTACTAATTTCTAGCTTACTAAAATTATAGGCTTATGTATTAAGAATTTTATTAAACGCCTTATCTATATCTATAATCTTAATAGTATATAAAATATTTATAAATTTTATAGCCTCTTTTTATAGAATAGGCTAATTTTCTTTTTTTTTATAAAAAAAAGTTTTATTAAACGTAATATTACGCGTTATAATAACTTAGTTAAGTAATAGTACTTATATTTTATAAATATTAAAAGCTATATAACTAACTAAATATCTAATATAAATACGTAAATTTATTTTAAATTTATATTTATTACGCCCGGCTGCGCAATTCCTGTTTAATAAATATATATAATAACTATAGGTATATATATTACTCTAATTTAGGCGTAGATCTACCGTTTAGTACTTTATAAGTTTAGATTTATAGTAATAGAAATACTATCTAAACTAACTATAAAAGATTTTATTTAAAAATTATATATTTTTAGAAGTTACTAAACTAATATTATAAAGCGCTATAATTACTTTTATAATTTTTAACTAAAACTTCTCTAGTAAGTTTATATTAAGTTTTATAGTAATAGCCTTATTAATAATTTTTTAGCTAATATATTTAGCGCTACTATTTAGCTTATATATATATAAAAATAGTATTTTAATACTTATACTAAGCTCTTTTATTTATTTTTTAAAGCGCGATTTTCCGTGCTAGAGATAAGTAATAATATTATTATTTTAAAAGATTTTTATAATTTTAAGTTTATACTAGGTATATACCTATATAGTAAAGTTTAAAAATATTTTTATAAACTTTAAAAGTAACTTTACCTATAAGCTCTATATATAAATTTTCCTACTATAATTATTTTTAATTAATAATATTTACTACTTTCTAAGCCTTTTTTTAGGCATATTAAAGAAATTCTAAAAAATACGCTAGTATAGTTATAGTAATTTTTTTTTTAGTTTTTATAAAATTATTTAAGCCGCGTATATAAGGGAGTATTACTTATAATATATATATTTAGTACCCTAAATATAAATATTTTACACTTTTTAGATAAGGGTATATAAAGCTTTTTAACTTAAATATTCTACTCTTTAGTACTATATATTTTTAGTATTAATACGCAAATGTATTAACTATAAATAAAGCTTTTAATATACTAGTATTACGCTTTAAACTAAAGAATAAAAAAATAGAGGCTTATATTTAATAAATATAAAATTATACTTATAAGTAAATATTATAAGTATAAGACTCTATTTTAAAGATCCTATATATAGTATATTATTTAAATCTAAATACTAAACTCCCTTATTATATAGGCGAGTTTTAAATACTATATTTAGGTAAAATTCTTTTATAATAACTATATTCTTTAATATAAGGTTTTTTTATAGAGTTTCCCTTTAAACTATTTAAAATATTTTTAATTACTTAGGTTTCTATACTAAAGATTAGAAAAGCTTACGTTTTAATTTTAATTATATAAATACTATTAGCTTTCTTAAAGGATTCTAGAATAAGTAGTAATCTATTATTTATTAAATATAAAACAGCACTATTATTAAAAATAATACTTTTAAATAATATATAAGTATTATAATTTTATATAAAATATATACTATTACTTTTTTTTAATTTACTACTTATAATAAGCGAAGGATTAATTACTATATATATAAAAAAACTAAGAAATTTTAGTTTATTAGACTCTTTACCCTATAAGGTATTCTCCTTAAGCTATTTCTTTTACTTAAATATATTACAAAAAGTTATAAATTTATTAAACTTAAAACGCTTAAAGAGCTTTTTTTTATTCTTTTTAAAAAGCGGCGTAGTTTAACTAGTATAAATATTTATTAATACTAATTATAAACAGCAGTACTTAGTAAATTTTTAATAGTATCTTTTAGGTCTATAAAAGTATTAGTATAACTTACCCTTATTTCTTAACTATAAGCTATTTAATTAAAGGGATAGGCTCTATTTATTAAATATTATAAAGATCTTAGAGCTTTTAGTATATAACTTAGTAATTTTATTTTATAATACTACTTAAAAGATTTTTCCTACTTTTATTAAAGAGAGCTTTTTACTTTTAAGTATTAATTTTTAGACTTAAGTTATACGTATCTACTTTATTTAATTAAATACTAATTTTTTACTAATAATAGTAAAAAAGTTAGTAATAGCTAACTTATTCTAAATATTACTAAGCTTATATACCTCTACTTTTATATAAAGAGCTTTTTATTTATAATATTATAACTTAGTAACTCTCTTTTTATACTCTACTTTTTTTAAATAAATATAATATTATTATTATATAATATTCTTAGCTACCGTGTTAGTAGTTAAAAGCTCTTATTTAAAAAAATAAATAATTAAGTAAGTTAAGATATCCCCTTTAATAGTATAGTATATTTAAGTAGCGCTTATAAGCTTTAGAGCTACTATTATACTAATCTAGTTTTAGATATTTATTACTTAGTTCGCTTTAGTAGTATAATTAGTTAAATAGGCTTAGTATATAGCTATTTTAGTAGTATAGTTATAGTAAATTCTTATAATTTTAATATTAAACGCTTTTATAATATAAAAAAGCTTTAGTATTTATAGAGAGTTATTAAAATTATTAATATTTTTAAGGTCGGGATTAATAAGATTTTATATATAATAAAGTATATACTATATTTTAAGCTATATATACTAAGTTAGCTAGCTCGCTAAATTAGTAAATTAGATAGTATTAGTTAAAAAAAATATAATAGCTTTAGATATTATAACGCTTAGAGGATTATTAGTCGCGAGGCTTACTAAGCGTTTAATAGCTAAAGATATAAATCGTTATTTTATATATATATAAATAAGGCGATGCTCGCTAGATCTATAAAACTAAAAGCTTTTAAATAAAAAGTTAAAGAATTAATTAGAGCTTTAAAAAATAAGATTTTTAATAATTAGGTACGTAAAGAAAATCTTCCTTTACTTTTAAAACGCTAGACTTATAACTATAAAGAAAAATAAGCTAGAAATTACTAGATTTTAAAATTAAAGAGTAAGAACTACTTATATAAAAGAAAGCGCTAAAAAGCCGTATTATATATACGTAAAAAAGAAATAATTTTTTATTTTAAAGAGTTTTATAAGCTAGTAATATAAGCTCTAAGGTATCTTTTCGCGATAAAAAGTAAAAGATACTATAGTTAATAATCTTTTATAGAGGTAATATTTTTTTTATTAAAGTTAACTTTTTTCTAGATCTCTTTTTATATAGTAAAGAATTAAAAATATATATACTAATTAGGCTAGCTTAAATAACTAGTTAGCTAATAAAGTTTTATTAGAATTAAGTTAGTTATTGTAATAGGCTAATCGATAGGTAATTAAGAAAGAAGTAAAAAGACTTAGCGTAATAATTAAATACAGTAGTATAATAGTAAAAAATAATTAAAGTATATAAAAAATAAGGATTTACTAGTATTAAGTTATATAGGAAGAATTATTCTATAGTTTTAAAATACTAAACTTATAACTTTAGTAAACTAAATAATATTTATTTTTAAAGTAAAAAGTAAATTAATACTATCTATTAAATAAAATAATTAAGATCAAATATATATATAATAGGCGAGTAATTAGGTAACCTAGTTATATAATTAACCTGTAATTAGAGAGGATATATAAGTCTTTATATTATAATAATTATTATACTATATAATAATATAATAAAGCTTATAATATAATAACTTAAAAATACTAAATACCTATTAAATAAAATAGAGATATTAACTAAGCTAAAAAAGGAGGGTAATATACGCCTAAGAATAGATAAAAAGAGTTTTTTATAATAGTATAAAAAATTAGAATATAGTTTTAAAAGAAGAAACTTTTAATTAATTATAGGGGAGTAATAAGTATATAAATTAAAAAGGATACTATTTTTTTTTAAATTTATATAAAATTAAATGATAGGCCTAACTATACATACTTAATACTATTTTAAAGAGAATATTATAGTTAATTTTATAGGGATTTTATTTATTACTTATTATGTATAAATAATAAATTAAAATTATATAAATATAAAAAGTTATTAGTTACTATATTAAGCGCTTATAATATTTTAGTTAGTAAATATATTTAACTAAAACTTTACTTATACACTTTTAGGTCTAGTATAAATTACGTACTCTAGACTCGACTATAATAGGTTAGGTCTAATAGGTTTTTTTTTTTTTTTTTTTTTTTTTTTTAAATAGACGCTAATTTTTAGCGTACCTGCCTAATTAGGAAATAACTATCTACTCCTTTAAGTAAACCTAATAAACGTCCCTCTCTTTTATTTTATTTTTAGGTTATTATTTACTAAATTAAATTAGATTAGATTACTAATCTATTATAAACCTAATTAGGCTTAGTTCGCCACGCTAAGCCTATTTAGGAATAAATTTTTATCTTATCTAACTTAAAATAGTAATTTTAGCCTAAAAACCCTATTTATACCTATAGATATTAAGGCTTCTTAGCTAGGATTTTAGTTTCCTATAGCCTTACGTTAATTTCTTAGTAGTATTTTATACTTTTAAAAATTCTATATTTACTACGTAAAGTAAGCGCGCTTAAAAAAATACTATAATAGGGAGGGGAATTAAACCCCTAATACGTAAAAGAACCTCGAAAATTAAAAAATTTTAGTATTTCTAGGTATATGCCTACTGTGCTACCCCGCCAGTCTAATAGGTTATATAGTAGTACTTATTAATAGGTTTATAATAAAAAAAAGACTTATTATTCTTTTTTAGTACTAACTACTTATTATCTTTATACTTAAACTATTATATATTATCTTACCTATACGTATAAGTATTTTATAATACTTTTTTTTTCTTTTATATATTATCGCTACGTTTATCTATTATATATATCTATTATATTTATCTATTATATATATCTATTATATTTATCTATTATATATATTTATTATATTTATTTATTATATATATCTATTATATTTATCTATTATATATATTTATATATTAATTGAATAAAAGGGTGTGGCTGCGGTAGCTGTGTAGGCAACTAAAAGGGGTTTTAAAAAAGAAGGAGTATGTGTATACCTTTATTATCTATTATATATATCTATTATATTTATCTATTATATTTACTTATTATTATTAATTACCGTCTTATATATAGTTTTTATAGTATTATTAATACTATAGTTACTAGATTTTATATATTTTATAGCTATACTACTATTAGAGTAATAGCTACTATTTTATTTTTAAATTTAGTATAAAAATTTTTAAGTTTGTTAGTATAGCTAAAAGATACTACTTCTATTTATAAATATATTCTAAGTTATTTATAATAAGACTCTTAAGGTCTATTACCTTTATAACTATATAAATTAGTAATAATTACTATTACTATAACTATAGCTGTACTAGTATAGGTATAGGTATAGTATATACTAGGCCTACTCCTTTTTTATAAAGACGTAGTTATTAGCTATTATAATTATAGTTTTTTTTATAGTATCTATAAATTATTTATAAAAATTAAATTTTACTATAGTACTCTAAAGCTTTATAAAAGTTATTTTTTAAAAGATTATTTTTAGAAAAGTTATTAGTATAATAAATTTAACTACGTAAAAGTTATTATATATATTACTTTTATAGAGTTATTTATCTATATTATAATATAGTATATATAGTAATATTTATAAAAAAAGATATAAGTAGCTACTTAGCATAATAGACTACTAGTTATATTTTTTTTATTATCTTATATATATATATATATGTATATAATATTAGGAACGCCGGTATATATTAATACCTTATAGTATACTAGTAATAGTAAATTATTACTTTTTCGACACATTAAGTATAAAGGTATACATATACTCCTCCTTTTTTAAAACCCCTTTTAGTTGCCCTAAGCCACTATAGTTACACTATTTGTTCAATTAGTATATAAATATATATATATAAAATAGTAAATATTATTTCTATTACGTAATATAGACGACTCTAACTTTTTAATAAATAAAAAGTTATTCTTATTATATTTTTTTTTTATAAATAGACGTCTAGTACTAAATTAAAAAAAGTTATATATTAATTTATTATAGGCGATTAAACGGACTATACTATTTTAATTATTAAGTATAAAGGTATACACATACTCCTCCTTTTTTAAAATCCTTTTTAGTTGCCCTAAGCCACTATAGCCACACTATTTATTTAATTAATATATAAATATATATATACTATTTTAATTTATTATAATTATTTTTAGTATAACTCGTTAATATATAACCGCGTATAATTTTTATTTTCTATTATTAGATTTAAAATATTATAGAGCTGTTTTATAGGAACTCCTATAATAGCTAGTAGTTAGTAGTTAATTTTTTTTTAATAATATAAGTACTACGCTAAAAGCGTAACTTTATTTTTTTTTTAAAAAAAAAAGTACTAATAGTAAAAAAAAATATTATAATTTTTAAAGAACGCTAAATATTATAAATAAAAATATTTTATTATAATTTATACTTAGGACACTGGGTAAGAGTTATATTAGGGTATAAATTATGATAGGAAAATTATTATCGGTAATGCCCCTACAATGGAGCCTCAACTCTGGTAACGCTAGTGGGATTTCGCACGCATTCACAAACCTGCTCCAGTCTCAACTCTTCTTTCACGATCGGCAGTACGCTTTGCAACCCTTATCCTGCATTCGCGCGAAGCGAAGCGAGTTTTGTCTTTATTTAGAAGTTGATACCTAGGGCGGTAGCTACGATAGTACTTGTAGTCTAATAGCCACATAACGTTAATACACGAAACGATAAAACAGACTCCTATTTATTGTAGTAAAAGTTGTGTCACCGTTTGATGTTCTTATTCTGTTTGAGACGATAATGAACATGTCCCGTCTTGTAAGTGCACTTGTAAATGAAATTGGGCGTAAGAAACGGCGCAGGCTATTCACCTTGACACTCTAATCATGACTTCACAAAACAGGAATTTCTACATGCAAATCACAAGAAATGCTCGATACCAAAGAAGTAATATTATTATACTCACGATCTTTCGTCTTGACACGCACATCTCAGCCTGGAGCCGAGCTGCGGAAATACAATCGGTCTAAGAGCACCACCCCAACGCCAAGTAACTCCGCATAACCATCTCCAAAACTACACTTCACAGATTTTGAACGTCCGCGGCACAATAGCATAAAGCTTTTACGTCATTCAAAAGGTGCCCAACCTACCTAGTACCTCCGTCCGTACCCCTCGTCGCCATACCCCGAGCCCTCACCATACCCGCCACCACCACCATACTGCTGCCTCCGCTCGCCATACTCATCCTCGTTGCGACGGCCATACGACTCGCCTCCACCGTATCCGGATTATTCTTAGCGACCATAGCCGCCAGAGCCGTAGGACTCGTTGCTATAGCCGGACTACTCCCGACGACTGTACTCAGACTGACCGTAACCAGATTGCTCCTGGCGACCATATCCGCCGGAGCTCTCCTGCCGACCGCCGTACCCTCCAGAGCTGTACGAGTCGCCGCCGTAGCCAGACTGCTGCCCGTACTCGGAGCGCTGTTCACGGCCGTACCCACGACCACCGTAGCCGCCTTCTTCGCGATACTCTTCACCGTATCGCCTTCCCTCGCCGTAGCCGCCGCTCTCGTGCGAGTAGCCTCCGGAGTGCCGCTTCGGGCTTCCGTGACGCTTGTGCTCTCCTGAACGACGCTTGTAAGCATCATCATCAGAGTCTTCGTCACCGCTACCGTGTTTTCTGTGTTTCTTCTCTTCCTTCTCGCGGCGCTTGCGCTCTTTCTTCTGGCGCTTTTCGTAGTCGTCTTCGTCACCCGAGTCTTCTTCTTCCGAGCCCTTACCGTACTTTTTGCTCTTTCTGTTGCGTGCGTTAGTCACAGTACAGGTATGAGGGTAGCTAACACACATACTTCTTCTCTTCGTGGTAGTACTCGCCTCGGCGATCGAAGCCTTCGCGGGTCTCTTCGGTGCGGTATTGACTGCTGCTCTCATAACGACGCTCTTCGTGGCGCTCATAGCCACCGGAGCCACCGTAGCTGGTGGTCTGGACACGCTGCTCGTAACCGTATGATCCACCGCGCTCGTCCTGCTCATGACGAGAGTACTCCTCACGGCGTCCACCGCTAGGGTACTGCGTCTGCTGGTAACTAGCCTGGCCATAGCGCTCAGAATCATCACGAGAGCTCTTTTTATGATGCCCAGACTCGGAATAAGACTGGGTGTACGACCCGTCGTCGCCGTAACTTTCGCTCTTCTTGCCCTTCTTTTCGTCACCGCCGAATGCACCCCCAAGCAGAGATCCACCAATGCCGCCGACAAGACCTCCAACAAGACCACCGAGAGCACCACCACCGACAGCTTCACTAGCAAGCTTTCCAGCCTGGTTGCTAATTTGCTGAGCTTGAGCATTGCTACCACCTTTACTGCTGCCGAAAGAGAAATCATTAGCCATTCCAAGAGGCTTGCAGCATCCGTGACCGCTATCCTTGGGTCCTTCCTTGTGGTTCAAGCCTTGCTGAACACCCTCTCGGCTGAGCTGCCTGATGAGCTGATCCTGGCCGTCACGGCGCTCTTCCCACCAATTCCTGACGGCATTGAACATGACTGAGCGGCCTTGCTCTACGCGCCGGTCCTGGTGCCTCAGCTGAGCAGGGTGGTGGAAAACAGCCTTGATAATAGTGTCGATCGTCTCTTCCGGATCAGCCTCTCCATCCCAACAGGCAACAATCTGCGGGACGGCCCATTTCAGGACTTCAGAGGCAACTCGTCCGGCGGGCTCGTTCAGTAGGTTACTGAAATGATCCTTCGAAAGCATACTGTGGGTGGGATCGGTTGAGTAGTCATCGTTGAACACGATGTGTTGCTTCTCACGGGAGCTGGCAATGACCTCACTGGAGCCCGTCTCGAGCTCCGTCTTCACCTGCGAGATGATGGGCACCACGAATGGAGCGAGGAGACTGAACACGAAGATGTTGAGCTGCTCTTGAACTTGCTCGATAAGCTCGGGCAGCACGGGGATCTTCTCGATGAACTCGGAGATGGACTGCATGATCTCATCATGAAACTCCATGATGGGGTAGATCTGCTTCACAAGTTCATCCATCTGCCGAGTGAACTCCTCCGGCTCCTTGGGAGTAATGTGCATGTTGTTCATCTTGGCAGCTTGTGCGTTCTGCTCGAGCTCATCGGCCTTTCCAGCTTGGTCCTTGTCCCCAAAGATGCCATCGGGCAGTTTGCCCAGCAGTTCCTTGATCGCGCTCTTGTTCTGCTTGCGGTCGGCGTCATTAATAGCACCCTCTAGCTCTTGAAGCTCGGATTGCGTGGTCTTGTCCGAGATCTCTCCACACACCGAGTGCAAGAAGTCGACACCACCGAAAGTTCCGGTGATGATGGGGTAGACTGGGTGTCGCACACCCTCGATTCGGAACGTAGCGTTCCTGCCGACGTGGGGAAAGACCTCGCGAGCACCCAGCTCGATGAGACAGAGCTCGGTGTAGTTGGAATGGGCGGAGTAGTCCTCGAGACAGTGGGTAGCCGTGCCGAGGAGTCGCAATGCCTCATAGAAGTCTGGTCCACGTCCGCCCGAGCGTCGCGCAAGATCGACGCAGCGACGAAGCAGATCACGGACCATGCCTGCGGATGTTGTGATGCCCAGATCTTCCGACGCAATGTAGTTTTTGAGACCGGTCCGCTCGTCGACGCTCAGCTCGCGCCTCTCATCCACGGGTCCGCGTAGCCGGCGATCGTAGTTTCGCGCATCGAGATTGTCGGCGTAGTCCTGTGATGGTTAGCGAGGCGACCCTGCTTTCCCATACTGCGTTTTGCGTACCTTCGGGTTGTCAATGTGCTCCTCGGGGCGGTAGCACCCTAGCCTGTCTTTGGTAACCTCGAACTCCTTGGTCCCATAGCCAAAGCTCAAGAAGCCCAGGACCCAAAGCAGAATTCGAATAGCCTCCGCCGACACCATCTTGACGGTACCGACATCAACAGCCTGCGAGTAGTCGCGGAGCCAATTGCCAAAGTAAACCCTCTTGACGTCCATCTTGCTGAACTTCTTGCCCGTCCGCGAGGAGATGAGGAGCGTGAGCAGCGTGTCTTCAATATCGCCATGGCGCCAATTCTGCCCTTCAACCTTGCTCAGGCTGGCAATGTTGCCCGCTCCAAAAGCGGCAGTCGGTCGCGCCCAGAGGACGAGCAGCACGAGGCATGGCAGCCACAGGTCGCTGAATGCGAGTTGGCGAGGCATGGTGGACGTGGGGTAGCGTAGCTCCTGCCTTCAAGCTGCGCAATGTCTCACGATTGGGGTGTGTAATATAGCAATAGCAAAGCAGGGTGGAGAAGGTTGGATGCTGGGAGAGGGGTAAGAAGGATGGCGCAAAGGGGAGTCGACGCAACGTCCGTTTCAGCTTTCAAAGGGCTTGCCTTGGCTAACCAGCTGCCCCTCCTCGCGCTCGCCAAGAATGATGACGTAAAGAGGGGCTGCATAGCCACAAAGTGTGCGGCGTGGCGCCACCGTTCGAAAGAACAATTTGCAATGGATTGGGGGCTTGCACCCTGACTGGCATCGGACTTTTAGACCTGCCAATCCCAAACTAGGCCTGCTCGAAAGCGAACTCCAAGGCTCGCCCCTGATCACGATGGAAAACCGCTCGAGTATGATCGGTTAAACTAGTATGGATATTTGTGGAAGCTATTTCGAGCTGGCATGATATGATCTACCTACTATGGTTGCAGGGGTAAGTATTCCCAATTCGCCACATCTTCGCTCTAATTACTAAGCGCCACTAGAATATTCTAGATATAAAATCTAACCCCAATATAGTTTAGTCTATACCGAATATAGCTTAGCCTATACTAAATTAGGCTTAGCCTATAATTATTAGGCTTAGCGTCTCCCTAATTAGGTTTAGTTTAGAATTGCTAAATACGTAACCTGAATCACATGCAATGTGGCGAATTGGGAATACTTACCCCTGCAACCATAGTATGCCGGGCTCCTAACGTGAGAGTCCTTCGTATATTGCCGTATTTAGCAGTTAGCATGCTCCCAGGGCATCTAGCCTCGCACATTCTGCCTCAACACTGTGCCCACCATGTGCAAGACGACAGGAAACCTGTTCCCCGGCTGCACGATTAGATGTGTGCTCGCCGCTTTCACTCTCGCGCATGCCCCAGTCGCCTCCCAGACCTATACGTGACAATTATATCCTCGATAACGCGCCTGCAGTCAAGAATTCTCCGCAAGGCTGCCCCTCGCCCAAGAAGAGAAGCTATACGGACATGGATCCCGCCGATTCTCCATTGCAAGCTGCAAGTCGGCGCAATCAATGCCTGACGTTGTCGTCCGAGGTGCCCGCGTCCCCAGCTGCACCGTCGCTGCACCTCTTCGAAAGCAGTTCCAGCGTTACATGGAGCGTTTTGCTGTACAGTTGACAGGAAAACCGTTCGCAAATCGGGGCGCGTCTGCATATCATGAACGCTGCAAGGAGGACAACGCCGTCAAGGCGGGAATGGGATCTGCGGGAGTTTTCGGGCAGGCGGTGCGGTTACACGCACTGGGGCGTCCTGGCGATGTGCAGCGCACATGACTGTCATCGTCGACGAAAAAGCAGTGTGCGCCACATGGGGAACACAGCGCAATCAAGCGCCATGTACAGTAGCATTACCACACGGGTGTTGCGCGGGTACCGACTTTGACAGGTCAGTGACAGTCGCACGTTGCGACGCCCAAAAGCGGCGAGCATTCGCTGCCTTGTGCACACACAGTACCACAGACGTGGCCTGACACTGTGATTGCAGCTGTCAGTAACAGTAACAGTGATAACTTTAGAGCTGTCAAAAACTTGTGTTGCTTCGTTTCTGCGCCGAGCCGCGAGTGGCAGAACGCCAACCCACGTTTTCTGTGTGACGCCCGTTCGGGCCATGAGGAAGCCCTTTCTGTAAATGGGCTGCTTTCAGGCCCGCTCAGTGCTACAATGTACCCGCAATGCACTGTAACGTGACTCGCTCAACAGTGGGGCTTCTGCATTCTGTATCACCGTCGCCAAAGGAACACCGCGCTACCGCTTGCTTGCATTTTGACAGCAGGTACAAGGTTCGTGAGGCAGAGACCGAGAGCTGCACGTCGGTTGACCCAGTGGTTCCAACTCCTTCTCTTGTAGCAAGTGGGTCCGTCACGTATACCGCCACAGCGTTTTGACGCGGCAGGTAACAGTGAAACAGGGCATTTATGGTGTACGATGCCTTCCAAGGAACATCTAACTTTCTTCGCAATGCATAGCCGGGGGAGTCGTTCGGGTAGAGCATCATACAAGGAATGTCCAGAAGCTTGGATAGACGAATTCGTCCTCGAATATGCGTCTGACTTGTTCCAGGACGAACGACTCCACTTTGCCCACATTCTTCAAAACTTGCCCGCCCTCTCCCCGACCTCCGATCTCGCTCTCGACTTTGATATGTTCCAGTAGCCCGCCAACCCGTAAGCGCTGTGCAGGTTGACGGTCTTGCTCCTGCACATCGGTATGAATGGAGTCAAGATTGGTTTCGCCGCCGATTAGCGCATCAGCGTCTTCGGGAGAAAGGAAACAAAAGTGAGCCCTCCTTTTGATGTACGCCAGGATAGCAACACCATCAAAGGTTAGCCCGGTGATCTTCAACTTCAACGGTATGCCAACGAAACTCGGCATTGGGTAGTCTAACAGGATTTCCGCAGTGAGTGACATCTTGATATCGCCAGAATACTGTACGTGTGCCACGACCTGAATGTCCTCGGGACTTTTCTCGCGCATACGAGGGGGTGACGGTGATGGTGTCCGTTCGTAACCATCATCTGACGAATGGTTTGATGCTGCAGCCAAGGAATTCTTCCGTTCCACATCATGTTGATGCTGTGAGCACGGTCGGGTGGTGGGGTCCGGGTTCGACTGCGGAGTCAGTGTAAGGGAGTTCATCGAAGCAGCGTGACGAAGACGCATGTTGGTCGGGGTCGATGGTCGGACATTGCCAAAGTCAGGCCAACCTTGAAGTTGCGCGCCAGCAACAGCAGCAAGAGGGGTAGCCGTTCCAGATAGACCCGCCCCCAACGGTAGATGAAAATAGTTGATGTTGGAAGTCCCTCCCGGTATACCAGGCGTGGATGCGCCAGGGATGAAAGGGCTTCCCAGTTGTTCGACTGGCGCCGGCGTGGTCCGAAGTCCGGTGGTTCTCGTGTTTCCAAACGGTGGCGCTAGACGTGACTGGTCTAGGGGAGGCTGCTGTACGCTTGGTGCTCCTTTTTCCGCGCCACCACGGCGCTCCTTTGCATTGCGGGCAGGAGGGCCGCTGGCGGCCCCACGGTCGTTAGCTGCCAGTGCATCCTCGTCCTCACCTGGGCAACCTTCGTCCTCCTCATAAAAGTCAGGAAGTGGGTCACATATGTCTTTAATCTCGATCTCTGGTGGTACGCTCCCAAAATCAAATGAATGAACGTGGACGGAGCGGATGAAACGCGGCAGCGTCACCTGCTGGAATCGATCATGGATGAAGGCGCGGATCGTCTCCGCGCGTGAAGCGCCTTCTGAGCCGCCCGTCAGTGTTTCCCAGTTGATATCAATCGACATCGATGTTCGGCACGGGTTGTTGTGGGTAAATTGGGAGTGGCAGTCACGCTTACTCGGCCGGCCCGCGGGCGCGAAGTATCAAGCCGAGCCCGGAAAGAGGAGCGCCCGGACCAGCTGCCCTTCTAAGCTACCTATGTACTTGGACACCCACCACCAACACCAACCATGACCACAATAGCGATGGCGACAACCGCCTTCCCGCAGTCAGAAATTCTAGCTCATTGCCCTCTTTGTGGCCGGTATCTCGGGCTGACGCTCTTGCTGGTAGTTGGAGTGCGTTGACGCTGTTAGTCGGACTACGCGGAGCGAGCACGCTGTATTCGCGAGTATTTTGGAGGATGGAATAAACTTCTAGACCGGCCCTAGGTAGAAGTTGCGCAGAGCCGCGTGGCGCCGTTGCATATGCCTGATCATGCACGCCATAGTAAAGGAGCGTCGCTTCTGCGAGGGGGCACACTCGAGCGCATACAGCACCCCAGGCCGTTGCAACAAGCGAACAAGGCGCTTCAAATCACACCGGGGCCAGTGCATACACGGTAAGGCGAATAAATTAAACGGCCAAGATTGAGGCAGGTGACGGGAGAAGCGATACATGTACGTGATAGCCGCAAAGGCAAAATACGCGCAACACATATACACATATGACCCCGCGCAGGCTACTCGCCGCAGATAGTTCGGGCTTTGGTTAAAGTGAATGCTGGATAATCCGCAGGGCTGTGGGTGACCGGATGCGGAAGCTGTTGTATATCGACGCTGGATATACACGCATACTCGGTTATATGGAGATCATCTCCATGTCACGTACAGGCCCTCGCCGCAACGTCACATGAAAAGCCGTGGACGCGTGCACAACTATCCCTAGAGTACCACTTTTTGGACCTTTTCGAGTAAAAGCTCCGGTTTCAGGTCCAAAAGACGCAAGTACCGAACACTTGAAGTGTTATAGTGTCGGCATGCCTAGCACAAGGCGTCCACCTCTAAGTGGCTGACGGGCCGACCCTGAGCGATGCGGGAGGATCATATGGGACGAGTCGCCGTCTGACTGCGCAGCCGTCCTGTGTTTCCTGGTCTACAGTCACGCCTCCGCCCAGACCCTGTCGAGGCAGCGAGACGGACAATGCAGCATACTCACGGCCTATCAGCCTCGCTGAACAGACACCCTCTTGTCTGCCTTGGTCTCGGAGTTCGGCCTGCGATATTTTGCTCATTGTGAACAATATTCGCGACGAGTAAGGTTTTGGTGCCGACGGGGCGACTTGCAAAACTGGTTTCGAGATGGCCGTGTGGCTTCGAGTTAGCCGACGGGTGTTGAATCCATAGAACGTGGTCGGCCGGAGGCGGCCTGGGCATGTTCCAATACCGATTGGCGAGAAACGGTGCTGCATCCGCGGCCCTGTAGATATTGGTCACCGTTTGGCAGATCATCAGCGTATGATTGGCTTATCCTGAACAAGTATTCTCGAATTCATAAGGAAGCAAACATGGCTGGTGTGAAAACGACTTGCCGTACTGACTATGCCCTTCAGGACACTGTCGCAGGCGCGCACGTATTAATTGAGTCGCTTTTCTGTCTGGTGATGGCTCCACCCCAAGCCGCGCCTTGGCAGCCACGGAGCCAGGTCGAACCCCGTCGCAGAACGGAAAATAGAGTTGAAGGAAATAGGCGGCCGTTTCGCCCCGTCCGTCCGCAGTCCGGATAGAAAACGCAAGAAAACCGTGAAGATAGCAGAAAACGCGAGGAATAATACAAGACGCGAAGCGCGATGCAAGGCTGGCCTCGTCCAAAACGCCAGACTCGCGGTGGTTCCCAAGCCCCGTAGATTCCAATGCCCACCCAACGCCTGTGCTTTTATCTCCGTGACGCCGTGAAATGCAATCTGCAGGCCGCGAGCCGTGAGGCTCTCAGCTGGCCCGCGGTGTAGTAGAAGGACAGGCCGCGCGCTGCGAAGGAGCGCAGTTTGCGGGCCCGCCGAGGACACCCTGATGCGTGCCACCGCGGCCGTCGTGGGGATGTCGTCCGGATGCAGTCTGCGGTGGCACGCTGCGGCGCCTGTCAGAGGTGGCACGTTGTGCAATGCAAAGGCGCGTACCGGCTAGTGATCGCAGCGATCACATTTCTCGTCGTGCTTCACCTGCTTGACCTTGTTCTCGCCGCAATTCGCAGACCGCGATGCTGCGCAGGGCGCCTTCTCCGACACGACGTGGCCGCACGCGTACGTGTGGTTGATTCGCGTGCACATGATGGCTTTGGTGTTGCGATCTGCCAAGGATACGAGGTACGAGCCGGCGCTGTCGAGGGCTGCGGGCGGAGGAGGATGGCGGGGTGAGCTGATTGGTGGGGCACGGGAGCTCTGCTGCGGTGCGGTGCGGTGCGGTGCGGCGGCGCTCGAGGGCTTCGGTGTGCTCGTCCGGGCAGGCCGGGACGGGGCGCTCTGCGCGGGAGAGGGCAGCGAAGAGGGCGCGGATGGAGGCACAGGCAAGCAGCGGGCGGTACCTTGGTACGGTGTCGTCGGGGCGTGAGGAACCAAGGGTGGAAGGATGCAGGGAGAGGCAGCGCGGAGGGGGTGCGTGGGGTGTTTTATAACATGGCGCGCTCCGAGCAGACGGGCCTCTTTTGCACGCCGTTAATTACTGCTGCCGTCTGGTTGCAACATGCAAAGAGTGCGGACAGCCGTTGCCAGTGCTAGCCCACGGCCCTGATCCCTGCGCCCTGCTCCCTGTCGCACCCGCATTGACAAGAGGGTGTTGGTGACGGGGCTACGCATGCAGGCCAATGGCCCGGCCGCCCACAGGCGGCTTCGAACGGTGCGCTGCAGCTGCTGAGCGCGGCGCCGGCTCCCACGCGCTGCTCGCCAGCGTCGTCGTCACATGGCGGCCGCGGGCTCCCGCAGCCAGACACGCCTAGCCGTGCTTGCGGCTGTCAGCCCTGCGCTGCCGGTACGTACACAGCGGTTGCGCGGGTTGCCAGAGCGCAGGAATATTGACGGCACGAAGCCGCGGGCGCCCGCAGGCAATCCGAGGCCGCAACCGTCGACGCCGTCCTGCTCAACCAGCGGCACGGCGAGGTGCTCCTCATGACCCGGCCCAGTCACCCCATGTCTCTCTGCGATCTCAGCGTCGGCACATGGCACCCTTGTCGGGCTGTGGCCTCCTTTCGAGAGCAAGCGTGCAGCGACGACATGCCGCGGGACCACGGCCAAGTCATCGCCAGACGGGGCCAGTCGTTTGCTGGCCACAATCCATCGATGAATGATTCAGACGAAAGGATGCCCCCATGGTTTGGTCTGAATCGCGTCCGGCCCAGGGCGCGCTACTGTACATGGATGGTGTTGTGACGGAGACTTCTCCTCGCAAGATTGAGCAGAGCATGCATAGGCCGCCCGGTGGATATTGCCCTGCGAGAAAGATCATCATGGTCGGCAGGAGGAAATAATTCCGTCTGTATGGGCACGACAAGTCACAGTCGTGGCACCAGTCCCACCTGCAGTGTGGGCATCTTCGCCTCAACGGTGGCGCTTTCCCTATTCGGTCGGTAGCGCGCCGGGCCGAACAAGGCGCACGTACTGATCGACTGTGCCTCCCATCGTCAGCACGCCGTCTTCGCTTATACGCTTGTCCATTTTCTTGCTGACTGCAGCCGCCTTGCGCGACCGCGTTCGCCCACATGGCTAGCGCTAAAGACGGAGACTCCTCGTTTCCTTCTTCAATTCGACGCCTCGGCGGGTGTTTGTTTGGCCCTGCACTCCACAGCCTTTGCGCCATCGCCTTTAGTGGCTCTTTCCGGCGTAGCTGCAAATCTACTTCATACGATATTCGCCTCTTGAAGCGGTGGTCCGACTGCTGCTTTTCGGCCATCCCAGCGTGCGCCGATGAAATGATTTCTTAGCGACGCGTTGTAGTTTTCGTCACCCCCAGTGCGCTTGCTTGTAAGCTAATCCTTGGAAGACGATAGGAGGTCATTTTCTTTATCTTCTCATTCCGAGTCCGTTATAACGTGATTACCCAAGCGTTCCCATTCGTCTTCTTCTTGCTCGACGTATATTGGCTATCATATACAGCACTTTTATTCGGACGTGGGTCCAAT
Source organism: Pleoardoris graminearum (assembly GCA_030770415.1). NCBI lineage: Eukaryota > Fungi > Ascomycota > Dothideomycetes > Pleosporales > Didymosphaeriaceae > Pleoardoris > Pleoardoris graminearum. Next base: position 83,751 of record JASEKS010000071.1, on the reverse strand, counting down.
TAATATACTTCTCTCTTTGTCTCCAGCTATCTACAACTCGACACCAGCCGAGCTGAGCTCCCGCTCAAACTCAACATTTCCCGCAATATCAGGTCCGAGTGGCGCACAGGAGGGTTGTTCGAATGTCTCCGTGTCGCAGCTTGGCGAACTCTTATCAAATTCGCTACTTAGGCATAGAATGGGAGTCGCACTCCCTCCATCCAATCACCCCATTACCGACCTCGTAGAAGCACTATGGGTGTCGCCTAGCGCTTGTCGCCCTTGGTCATCCGATTCGGGAAAGAAAGTGGTACATAGGCATGGAGTCTCTGCAAGGCTGACAGAACATGCGCAAGTCAAAAGTCCAACAGCTGTTGTAGGCGTGAGACTCATGTACAGCAAATGCAGACCATTCTGCGCTGCATCGAAACTAACATACCCTTATCTCTATACGCGTCTTGTGTAATCCGAATTCTATCCGCTTTGGGCCGGAAGCTGCCCATGGGCTGCACCCGAGCGTCGATATCAATCGCACGCCTCCGGTACCTAGCAGGGATAGACCTAGTAGGGAAGTCTTACTCATCTCCTACAGAGATGCTTTTATGCTGGATAGGTATGTGCAGGGACACACTTCATTTTTCCGTCCCGTGTCGTTACGACATGCGTCAGACTGACAATACGATGGCATGGACACAAGTTGTGACAAAATCAGTCTGGGGACATGTTTCGGGAGGTCCAAGATAATCGACCGCGACGGCATTTGCATCATATCGCATCTTCTAAAGAATGACCTATAGTAAGAGCAGGGCATAAAATCGAGAAGATGGTCTAGTCTCTGTTGTGGTCCGAGTTGCCCAAAGACACGTAACACAGCGGTTGCTGGTTGGGAGCTACTTGCTGAAAACGTGATGGAGAATGTAAAGGGCACAGCTGTCGCTTCCTCCGCAAGGTTTGCCCGAAAATTATCCAAAGTTTGCAGCACGCATACAGTAGCTCGGGCCATGTTTGCATGGGAGCAGCGGACGGCTGCGGGACAAAGTCTGATTGGCAGAAGCAGTTGGGCACTGGATGACGGGCGCCGTCGACGGTCTCGGCTTCACGGGTATGCGAGAGCGTGCACGCGTCAAGTTTGCGACTTTTAAACTTCAATAGCGGATCCGACGCGTCCGCGACTTCAACTGGCTTCTTCTCATTATAATCAAATTTCCCCGTTGCTATATACGAAGCGACTCATCACCTTGGTTTGAAGAACAAGGTTCGGCAGCTTTAGCACAGGAGCAGGGAGAGGTGTTGTTGATCGGACGTTGAATCAGTGCGACCGTCAACAATACTTGGGACAGCCTCGGTCCTGGACTGGGACACTAAAGCCCTAGAGCCCTGGAGCACTGGGGCGGGGAGGGGTCCTCCACGTGACTACCCCGCTACAGGTGCCCCACCAATGCTAGCCTCGGCTCCGAAGTTAAGCTGCGAGTACACCTATGCGGGAAGTGCACACTATACCGACGAAGCCTACCAGTTATTACTGCGCTGTTTCTTCATGGATTTCCGTCTGCACTACACATCAGAACTGATTCACACCGTGGTGACGAACTGTGGCCAATCTGCGAGTAGTCATTACCAGCTGGCCGAACACTCACCGATTGTGATAGATAGGTCGTCATTGTCATGACGAGACTCCAGGCGAATCCCGGCCTAGCTTGTACATATACATATTTCTCGGCATCAATTTCGACATCTCGATGGGATTTGACATGATCGACCCACCGTGATCTCCACAATCTCAGATCGTCGAGTTATTTCCCGATCATTGTTCGACATCATCAACATGCCCATTGGCCAGCAGGCCTGGGCACGTCCAAAAACGCTGCCGAGCAACGGCTGCCGGTGCCTCCTTAGGCGACTGTGTGTCAACGTCGCGGCAAATGGTACGCTTCAACGTGATGTTGACACAAACACGCCGTGACGTCATGACGACCTCACTCTGTGCTATATACATGCCCCCCCACAGAGGAAGCCGCAGTTAGAGCTCCAGTTAAAGCGCTGTTAATTCGTCGGTGACGCTTTATTTCACCTTCCAATTCATTCGCAGGACGAAGTCATGGTCTCTCAGATTCTCTCCCACGCGAAGGAAAGGGCGACGGAGATGACGAGCGCAAAGAGCCAGAAGATCGCAGATTTATCTGCCGCCACGAAGAATGTTCACGACAAGAACTGGAGGATCACATCCGACTGGGGAACCAAGCAGACAAACACGGATGACTGGTTGAAGGTCAGCACTGAGAACAAGATTGGTCCTATGCTGTTGGAGGACGTTTTTGGGCGCGAGAAGGTATGTTGCCTCCGACATGGACTTTAGTATATCTGAAATCTAACTCTTTCAGATCCACCGCTTTGATCACGAGCGTATCCCAGAACGTGTCGTTCACGCACGAGGCGCAGGCGCACACGGGAAGTTCACTCTGTTCGAGTCGGCCGCAGACGTCACATCAGCAGGTGTCCTCACCGATACCTCCCGCGAGACACCCGTTTTCGTTCGGTTTTCCACCGTGCTTGGAAGCCGCGGCTCCGCAGATACTGTCCGCGATGTTCGTGGATTTGCTGTCAAGTTCTACACCGACGAGGGTAACTGGGATATCGTCGGGAACAACATTCCAGTTTTCTTCATTCAAGATGCCATGAAGTTCCCTGACGTTATCCACGCTGGAAAGCCTGAGCCTCACAGTGAGGTTCCACAGGTATGTTCGGTTACATGTGTTGGAGCTGGACAACTTCTAACAATGAGCAGGCACAATCAGCGCACAACAACTTCTGGGACTTCCAATTCATGCATCCCGAGGCCACCCACATGTTCATGTGGACCATGTCTGACCGCGCGATCCCCCGATCGTACCGTATGATGCAGGGCTTTGGTGTTAACACCTACACCCTGACCAACGACAAGGGCGAGAGACACTTCGTGAAGTTCCACTTTACGCCCGAACTTGGTGTCCACAGCTTTGTCTGGGACGAGGCTTTGAAGATTGCCGGGCAAGACCCCGATTTCCACCGCAAGGATCTCTGGACCGCCATCGAGAACGGTTCGTACCCCAAGTGGAAGTTTGGTATCCAGGTTCTTCCTGAATCCAAGGAACACGACTTCGACTTCGACATCCTTGATGCTACCAAGGTGTGGCCGGAGGAGCTGGTGCCTATTCGATACATCGGTCAGCTCGAGCTGAACAGGAACGTGGACGAATACTTCACGCAGACAGAGCAGGTTGCTTTCTGCACTAGCCACATTGTCCCCGGTATCGGTTTCAGTGATGACCCTCTTCTCCAGGGTCGAAACTTCTCGTACCAGGACACTCAGACCAGCCGTCTCGGTATCAACTGGGAGGAGCTCCCCATCAACAAGCCCGTCTGCCCGGCCATGAACCACAACCGCGACGGCGCCATGCGCCACACCATCACCAAGGGCACCGTCAACTACTGGCCCAACCGATTCCACGCTGCTCCTCCAGCCGCCAAGGAGGAAGGCGGTTACGTCGAATACGCAGAGAAGATGGTCGGCGTCAAGGTCCGCATGCGCAGCAGCAAGTTCAAGGAGCACAAGAACCAAGCCGAGCTCTTCTACAACTCCATGTCAGCGCCCGAGAAGACGCACATCATGAACGCGCTTGCCTTCGAGCTGGACCACTGCGACGACCCCATCGTCTACGAGCGCATGACGACGCGCCTCGCAGAAATTGATCTCGGCCTCGCGAAGTCCGTCGCCGAAATGGTCGGCGGAGAGCCATCCAAGCTGCAGCAGTCTCGCCCCAAGCACAACAAGACGGCAAAGGGCCTCTCCCAGCTCGACTACGCCCCCGAGAAGCCCACCATTGCGACCCGCATGGTTGCTATCATGATTGCCGACGGGTACGACGCCGTTGCGTATAATGGCATCAAGGCTGCCCTCACCGCCGCCGGTGCCCTCCCCTTCACCATCTCGCCCCGCCGCAACAAAATCTTCGCCGCCGACGAGGACAAGGCCACAGGCAAGGGCGTCGTCGCAGACCACCACCTCGAGGGCATGCGCTCCACGCTCTTCGACTCCATCTTCGTGCCCGGCGGCGCGGACTCGGTCGCCACGCTGCGCAAGAACGGGCGCGCGGTCCACTGGATCCGCGAAGCCTTCGGCCACCTGAAGGCCATTGGTGCAACCGGCGAGGCGGTGCAGTTCATACGCGACGCGGTAGATCTGCCTGGCATGACGTTCTCGACCTCGGGCGATGTCGTGGATAGCTACGGCGTAGTGACCGCGAGCCAGATCAGCCCGCACAGTTTCAAGGAGGCGATCCAGATGGCCAAGGGCGCGAAGGACTTCGTGGATGCATATGCCTATGCGATTTCACAGCATAAGAACTTTGATCGTGAGACTGAGGGATTGAACGCCATGGTTGCGTACTAAGTGCTTTGGGTGGATGGTATGTTGGAGGATGGTATACGGATAGAAGGAGCGAAAAAGATACCAGGAGATGGATACATCTTCAATAGTCTATTCTTAGTTGTATGAATATGAACGAAATTGCAACCTCCTACGTCCTACGCTAGCCCTTAGATACTTTAAATATTTTTCTATTGCCTCTTTAGAATTATAATCCTTCGTATTATAGGTAAAGAATATAATTAATAGAAACATTCTTTTTAATTCTTTTATAAAAGTAGAGAAAATATTAAAATTTTAATTTAATTTTAATATAATTTTTTTTATTAATTAGTATTTTTTTTTCTATAAGTATAAGAAAAATATTATATAGAAGAATAATATATTACCTTTCAAATTAATAAAATATATTTTAAAAATATATTATAATATTTTATTATAAAGCCTTTATATCTACTAAATATTATAATATTATACTCGATATATAAAACATTTAGTATAGAAATTATATATAAATAATATTTTATAATATTAAATAAATATAAGATTTATTTTATATAATAATTATATATAATATAATTATTATATACTTATTATATTTTTATATACTAATTTTAATTATTTAAGTACTAAGACTATTATAAAATATTAAAATAAAAATATTAAATATAATATACTAATTAGATTTTTTTATATAATATATATTTATATATTAATCGAATAAATAGTGTAGCTGTAGTGGCTTAGGGCAACTAAAAGGAGTTTTAAAAAAGGAGGAGTATATGTATACCTTTATACTATATTTATATATATATTATTACAGAAAGATATCTTAAAGATTATATTATTAGTTTATATATATTTATATATTAATCGAATAAATAGTGTGGCTGTAGTAACTCAGGGCGACTAAAAGAGATTTTAAAAATAGAGGAGTATGTGTATACCTTTATATATTAGTTTATAAAGTTATTTAGAATAGAGAATTTATTTCTCCTTTACGTATATATAATATAACCCTTTAGCGCTTTCTATTATAAAAGTAGTCCTAATTCTTTAAATTTTAAAAACTAGTAATTTTTAGTTTATTTTTCCTTTATAGTTATAAGTCTAGCGTTTTTAAAAAAAAAAAAATTTTTTTATATACCTAATTATTAGAAATCCTATTTTTAAAATTTATATAAATTTTTTTATTTTTTATTTTAAAGCTTCTAGTTCTATAAATCTAGTAAGTATTATTACAAAAGGGTAAAAGAAAAAAGCGAAAAAAAAAATATTAGTTTTTAAAAGTTTAATAACTGTATAAGTATTATATTTAAAAATTTAGAAAAAGGAACATTTATAGAAAAGAGTATATAATATTATATAATAAAGCCTAATTAGGCTTAGCGTATTTATAGTCTTAGTTATATAGTCTTAAACTTAAGACTTTTTTTTAACTTAACTTTACATATTTATAACTTTTTAACTAGAGTATAAAATTAGCTATAAAATATATATATATTACTATTTTATATATATTACTTATGTAACTATTTATAGTATAAATTAATAATAGCTTACTAAAATTATCTTATGTTTTATTAAAATAATAAAATAGAAAAAATTATAAAATCGTGTTATATATCTTACGTAATTAAGATTTTATATAATTTTAAATATGATTTTAAATATTTTTATTATAATTATATATATATATTTATATATTAATCCAATAAATAGTGTGGCTGTAGTAGCTTAGAGCGACTAAAAGGGGTTTTAAAAAAGGAGGAGTATATATATACTTTTATACTTAATATATTAAAAAAGCTAAGTAAAGTAATACTAAAAAAAGTATAGCGCCTCGCGCTAGCGCGCTTAGTATACCCTACTAAAAAAATATTAAGTTAAAAAACTCTAATATAAAAACTCTAGTACTAATACTGTATTTTTTAAAGGAAAGATATATAGGGTGCCGCCTATATATCTCTCCTCTATCTTCTTTTATAGTTAATACAGCTAAATCTAAATATTTAAAGAAAAATACTTACTAAATATTCTTTAAAATATTCTCTATATTCTCTAAAATATTCTTTAAAAGTTTTATTTTTATTTTTTTTTAACAGATACTATACTTATCTACGTTAATTTTAATACGCCTACTATACTAAATATATAAGCTATCCCCGCTATATTCTACCTATAGGGTAATAAAATCTAATAATAAGAAGTACTTAGTAATACTACTAAGTATACTACTATACGCGACGTAATTACCTATTAGTTTTATAAAATTAGTATTTGTTAATACTGGAAAATCCTAGATAATAAAAAAGTAGATAGTAATAAAATAGATAGAATTATAACGCTATTAATAGTAAAAATAATAGAATTTAAAAATCTAAAATTAGTTACGCTAGCCTATATAAAGGTAATAGTAATAAAAAAAATAGTAAACACAATACTATACTAGTTATAAAAAATAAAAAAAGAATAACGTATTAATATTAGTTTTATAATAAAAATATATAGCCTAAAGTATAAGGCGTAACTACGTAAGGTGCTGCTAGGGGTACTAGTAGTAAAGGTAAAGACGGCGTAAAGATAATAAAAAATCTAAAGTATTTTTATATAGTAATTAATATTTAAAGGTTTAGGGGGGCCTATATATATAGGTGCAGTAATGTATAGACTAGATATATAAATAGGCGTACTTAGTATTATAGTAATTATTATAAGTAAGAAAAGATTTATAATTATAAATAAAAAGTTAATTATTATTAAACACTACACCACCTATGTGTATAGGTAGAGTAAAAAGTAATAGAAATAAATATAACCTCTGTTTTATATAAAAATAAAATTAAAGAAGTAACTAATAGGTTATAATAGCAGTTTTTTTTTTTTTTTTTTTTTTTTTTTTTTTTTTTTTAAATAAATCTACGCTTTTAGCGTAGTACCTATATTTTAAAAAAAATAACTACTAGCTACTATAGGGGTTCCTATAAAACAGCTCTATAGTATTTTTAATATAATAATAAAAGATATAGTATATAATTATATAACGCGTATACTAAAAATATATATAGATTAACGCGTTACGCCTAATATATATAGTAATAGCCGTAATAATTTAAAATACTTACGTCTCTACTTAGTATAGAGCGTTTATTTATAAAAAAAAAAAATATAATAGTAATAGTTTACGCTATTACTAGTATACTATAAAGTATTAATATATACTAGCGTCCTAACTAGTTATAGTAATAATATAAGGAAATATAAAAAAATAGGCTACTTATAAAACTACAGCTTCTCGTAATATCCTATAATAATAGGACGTATAGTATATACAGTATATATAGTATATATAATATATATAGTAAATATAATAAATATAAAATAACTCTAGACTAGTAGGTTATATATTTTTATATACTATACTACTATAAAAGCACCGGACGTTCTTAATTAGTTTAATAGTAATACTTATATAGAGTTAAGGTATACTATTTATAATTTTAGACTTTTTATAGGCTAAACTATTTTTATTACTAACTAACACGCTCTAAGCGTTATAATTTAAAAATATAACTACTTATATATTATTTATAAGTAGCCCTTTTACTAGTAGTATATATTACGGTGTTACTAATAGCGTAGGCTTAGTACTATAAAATATAGATAAAAACCTAGTGCGTATAGGTAAATAAAAAGCTAGATTTTAAGAGCTACTAGACGATTAGGGGAATCTAAATTAGTAAAAAAATATAAAAAAAATATTAAAGTATAAGGTAGCGCAGCTACTATAGCTATAGTATATAATAATCTTACTAAAGTAATTATAGGAGATAGTAGCCTTATAAATAAAATAAACGCTATATAATATATAACTAATATATAATAGAATAATATAGGCAAACAGCGCGATATATAAGTATAAAAAAAAAAGAGAGGGGAGTTTTATAAAATACCTAAAAATATAGGCAGGATAATATAAAAGGTATAGGTATAAAAGAAATATATAGTTTATATTAAAAAAAAATAAAAAAGTCTCTACTTATCGTAAACCTATTAATAAGTATTATTATAACCTATTAGACCCGGCCGTTACGGTCGAGCCTATAATAGTAGTTATTAGCTATTATAATTAATAGTTAATAATATATTTTTATTATTAGATAATAGATACTTTAAGTTTAATTAACCTAGTTAGGTAATAAAAAATATTAGCTTTTTAGTATTTTATATAGTCTAAAGTATAAGATAAAAATTATTTAATTATTATTACTATATAAGAAATTATAAGTCTTTACATTTATAAAAATATAAAAAGTTTTTTAGTTATTACTAATTTTTATAGTAGTAAATTAAATAATTTTTTTATATTTAAACTTATTATAGAGTGCTACTTTTGTTTAGTATTTTAAATTTTTAAAAATAAGTTAAATATATAGTATTTTAAATAACGTCTAAAATTTCTAAATTAAGACTTTAAATTCTAAATTTAAATTACAAAATAGTTAGATAAAAAATATTACTTAAAAGTTATTTAATAAATATTTTATAGTAGTTATTAATATATATATGGTTTATAGCTAATTCTATACGTTAGTTAAAAAGTTATAAATACGTAAAGTTAAGTAAAAAAGAAGGTCTAAGTTTAAGACTATATAACTAAGACTATAAATACGCTAAGCCTAATTAGGCTTTATTATACTATATTTAATAACTTTTTCTATATATAAACTTTTTTACATTTTTAAATATAATACTTATAGAGTTATTAAACTTTTAAAAACTAATCTTTTTTAATTACGCTTTTGTTATTTCATTCTACTATAAATAAAATAATATATAATAGTTTAAGTATAAAAAAATAAGTAGTTAGTACTAAGAAAAATAAAAACTTTATTATTTATTATAAAAAACCTTTTAAGAAGTACTACTATTATAACTAATTAAACTCGATCTATTATAATTATATGTAGACTAATATAGTTATAATTATAATTTTTTTATATTTATCTATAAAACCTATATTAACTTTATATATACTACGTCCTTACTTAATATAGGTAGATAAAAATAGAGGCGCTATAACTAGGGCCTATTAAATATAAAATATGTTAAATTTTATATTTATAGAGTAATAACTAAACTAATAAACTTAGTAAACTATAATAATAATAATAATAATAATAATAATAATAATAATAATAATAATAATAATAATAATAATAATAATAATAATAATAATAATAATAATAATAATAATAATAATAATAATAGTAAACTAATAACTTTTTTTTTAAAAAAAAATAAGTCTTTTATATTAAGGCTACCTAACTATTTAAGAAAAGTGCTTTATCTCCTAAGTAAACTAATAACCGGCTCTTTAATTCCTAATTAATATATATAGACTAGTTAAGTAACCTCTACTAGAATTTAATTAATTTCCTAATTAGAACTAGTTACTTTTCTAATTAGGTATAGTCTATTCCTAATTAGGTATAGGTTGCTACACTAACCTAATATAGAAATATACTAACCTATTTAAGTAGTTAACTAGCCTAATTAAGTAATATAATTAAACCTAATAAGATTAAGTCTAAAACCTAATAAACTAATTAATTAAATAGTAAATTAAAGTAGACGAGAACGAGATTCGAACTCGTAGCCTATAATATTACTATTATAGGTAGCTAGGTGTGTTATTTACTAAGCTATATACCCTCTCGCCATTAATAACTTTAAAATAAAAATAGTTTATTATAGATAAAATTATAAACTATATTTAATATATAGCACGTTTAAAATTATAAGTCTAATAACTTTTTTTTATTTTTATAAATACTATACGTATAGAATTCTTTCTAATATATTTATTAAAATTATACTTTTTAATTTTTATTTAATTATATATATATTAGTATTTTAATATTTAATAATTAAACTATTAAATAATTTTTAGTATATAGTATAGACTTCTATTAATAGTAATATTTAGCTAAATTATATTAAAAACTATTATAACTTCTATTTCGACATAGTATAAGAGACTAGTCTACTTAATAAACTAAACTTTTTAGTTAATATTTTTAATACTAACTTAATCCTAATACGTCTCTTTTTACTTAAAATAATTATAATTTTTAAGCTTAATAATACCTATAAAAACGCTAAGATTTACTTTAAATTATATAGTAATATAGTAGAGTATATAATTTAATAATTTAAAAGAGGGCGGGGTGGTATAGTAGGCATATGCCTAGAAGTACTAAAATTTTTTAAATTTTTAAAGTTTTCTTACGTATTAGGGGTTTAATTTCTTTTTTTATTATAGTATTTTTTAAACGTGTTTATTTTACTAGTAAAAAATAAAATTTTTAGAAGTGTAGAGTACTATTAAAGAATTAATATAAGGTTATAGAAAAGCTAAAATCCCTATATAGAATACGTACTATTTAAAGGTATTTTAGACTAAATTACTATCTAAAGTTAGATAAGATAAAAATCTATTCCTAAATAGGCTTAGCGTAGCAAACTAGACTTAATTAGGTAATAGATTAGTAATTTAGTATAACTATTTAGTAATATAACCTATATATATTAGTTAGGAATTAAAGAGCTGGTTATTAGTTTGCTTAGGAGATAAAGAACTTTTTTTAATAATTAGGTAGCCTTAAATATAAGATTTATATAAAAAAAAAAGAATTCTAAAAGAAATAAAGCTCTCTTATTTAAAAAAAAACAGCGGTAGTAATAGTAATAGTAATAATAGTAGTAGTATAAGAAGATATAAAAAAAAACTAATTAAAAATAATACCTTTTTTAAAGTTATATAACTCTTTAATTAGTAAGCTAGAGAATATAGAAAAAATAGCTTTTTTAATAAAATAACTAGTAAATTCTATTTACTTTATCGGGGCCTGCTTAGTAAGGGGTATAAAAGTATAAAAAAATTAGTAAATATCAAGAATTTTTAGGACCCTACTTTAGGCTATTATAACTTATTATTTAAGTTATATAATTGGCTTATTATTTTATATATTATAATAAAGACTAGATTTTATTTTTATATATATTATTTTTATATATTAATATATTAATTATATAATTATTAATAAAAGTTAAATTTTTAAATTGTTAATAATAGACCAGTAAATAATATATTACTAGTATTTAATATACTATTATTAAGCTTCTATAACTATCTTATAATAGCTAAGAAGTAATAAATATTACTATTAGAAACTTTTTATAGTATTTTGTATTACTTTTTTAAAATTATTTTATTTATAGCCTCTATACTTTTTAAACGGTAGCGTGTTCACGGCTTTATTTACTATAAATAATAGTTATTACCTTATATCTAACTATTAAGTTAATCTTTTTCTAAGTAATATAGATAGTATTAAAGAGCTACTATTTACTAGTCTATAGTTATAGTCCTCTAAATTCTCTACTCTTACTAATATATAAACGCCTACTAACACTTAAGTGTATATATAATATAATATATTTATCTATTTTTTTTCCTTTTAATATATAGTAGCTACTATACCTATTTTAGTAATTATTATTATATTAAATACCTCTTATAACTATATACTATTTATTATTTTAAATATAAAGTCTATTTTTTATTTTTTTATTTTTATTTTTTATATAATTTTATTATAAGCTATTACAGCTTAGTATCTTATAGTATAGCTAAAATATAATTATTTATAATTTACTATATCTATACGTACTATACTTATAAATATAGTTTAATATCTTCCCCTACTATTATTATTATATACTTATCTCTCTTATCTCTCTTATTTTTTTTTAGCTCTTTTAGCTCTAGTAAGTAGGTAGTATATAGTGTTATTTTTTTACGTTTATCTGTAGGAGCTGTATTAACTTAGTATACGCTACGTCCTTACTTAATATAAAAATAAGTAAAAATTAGAGGTACTATAAGTAGAACCTATTAAATATAGAATTTTTTACATATTATAGCTAGTAAAGTAATAATTTAATAGATAATTTATTAAATAGTAGTAGTAATAACTATAGGGCAATAACTATAAAATAATAATAAAGTATTTATAGGTTATTATTTTAGGTAGAACTATAAGTAGAACTATAGGCCGTATATAGCGCGTTTAAAATAGTAAGTATAATAGCTTTTTCTCCTTCCTATAAATACTCTATAACGTTTAGAAATATTTCTAATATAATTAAAATAAGACTTTTTATTTTTTTTATATCTACTATATTAGTATTCTAGTATTTAATTATTAAGTCGGGTAACCTATAGCGTATAGTATAGGCTTTTACTAATTGTAATAACTAGCTAGATTATATTAAACACTATTCTAATTTTTATCTTAACGCAGGATAACTAGTTAGTTTATTTAATAAATTAAATATTTTAATTAACGTCTTTAATACTAACTTAATTTTAATATATTTCTTTTTACTTAAGTAGGACGCTATTTTTAATTTTAATAATACCTATAAAGACTATAAAGTTTAATTTTACCTATATAAAAATATAGTAAAATTTATAAAAAAAAATAGTAAAAAAAGAGTTATATACTCTTATTTAAGATAGAGAATAGTAATAATAATAATAGTAGTAGTAGTACTTTAATAATAATAATAAAAACTTTTTTAGAGTAGTAAAAAAAGCGAAACTTTAATTAAAAAAAGCTTATTAAAATAGTTAAAATTATTCGGGGGCGGGGATATACGTATATATAAGAATAGGGCTTTAAAGCGGGTAGTAGTAGTAAAAGAAAGATATACTATAGTACTATAAGGTAGTTATAGAAACTTACTATTAAAGAGTTAGTAGTTATTATAAAAAGATTAAAAGATTTTATAGAAAGTACTATATTATTTTAATACTTTAATTACTATTAAAAAAATTATAGATTATTAGCGCTAGTAGAAAAGTCGTTATAATTACTATTTAAGAAGCTTATTAAAAGTTAGTTAATTACGTAATATAGTAGAAGTTTAAATAGCTAGTCTAGAGTCGTGTAACGTTATAGTAATAACCCTAGGAGAAAGGATATATAGTATTAAAGTATTCTTTTTTTAGTATATTAAAGGCTCTTATAATATTAACTTAAGTAATTTTATTAGTATACGCTTATATATTTAATAGTAGGTATATTATAACTACTTCTACTACCTATATATATAGGTTATTATAGGGTATATCCTTATAAATAGGTATATAAGGTTTAGTAATATTTATAGACTTATCCCTAAAAGTAATTATAATATATAAAATTACTATTAGTATATTTATAAATATTAGTTAACTATACTCTATAAGTTACGTTACTAAGAATAAACGCTACGCTAGTATCTATATTAATATACTAAATACTATTATATAATAATAATAATAATAATAATAATATAGTAGGATAGGCGTATTATAGTATAATAGTACTATAGTAGTTTAGCCTAAAAAAAAGTAGAAGTAATAATAGCTATATAGTATACTAAACTTTAGTATACTAAACTATATACTAAGTATACTATAATTATAATTTTACTAACTAAAATAAAAATATTTTTTATAGTTTTTATATACGCTTATTTTTTTAACTATATCTAAAAAAATTACTTTTTTTAGCCTATACCTTTTTTAGACTAGTGTCTTAACGCTATACTTTACTATTTTTATATAATACTTTCTAAACTAAATTCTATACCTAAATTAGCTTTTTTATTTTTATTAACCTAAAATTTTAAATAATTTTTTATATTTTTTATATATTTTTTATAGTTTTTATATACGTTTATTTTTTAACTATATCTAAGAAAATAACTTTTTTTTAGCTTATACCTTTTTTTGGACTAGTGTCTCAATGCTATACTTTACCTCTTTTTATATAATATATTTTTTTTATAGGGGTTAACTGAGCGGTTAAGGCTAGGTAAAAAAAATATAATTTTATTTTTTTAAAAATAGTTTTAACTATTTATTATTTTATAAATAGGGGCGGTATCTTATTATAATTACTAAACTAAAGTAATATTTATATTAATTTTATAATTAAATTATAATATAATAATATATATATATTATTATATTATTATATTAATAAAATATCTAGAATATATATTAACGTACTTACCCCGTTTTACCTTTAGTTTAACTTTAGATATAAAGACTTTATTTATAAAACTTTTACTAGTAAAAAAAATAAAAAAAATAAGTATTTTAATAAATACTAAATAGCTTCTACCTTCTAACTAAATAGTATTCTAAATTTAAAATATTTTATCGTACGTTATAAAATACTTAATATAATTAATATTTAAAAAATAAAATAATAAAATAATAAAATAATAATATATAAAATGTAATATAGATTAAAATATTAAAATATTAAAATAACTTATTTTATAATTATTTAATAGCTAGTTCTTTTTTAGTCTATTATTATTTTTATATTTATTATATTTCTTTTTAATTTTTTATATTTATGTTACTAATTTATTAGAAAATTTTATTATTTTTAAATTTATAGTTTTAATATTTTTTATATTTTCCCTAGCGTATTTTAACTAGTTTTTGTTACTTTTTTTTGTTAATTATAGGTTTTTTATTATTTATATTAATATTATAACGCAACTCTTACAAAAAGTATTGCATGTCATACACGTAAACGTATCGGTACCTGAGCAACTTTGAGGGTCACGATGACGGTCTAATGCTTCGGACGGGTAAGTCTCCAAGCGTAGTCGCAAATGATCGCATCCATATCCGCGGCGCTTTACGCGCTCGCTCTAGCTTGTACGACCAACGCCTATAATGCCTCTCCCTTCCCCATCGACAGTCCACCAAACATTACTCGCTCCGACCAAAATGATCATAATAAAACAAGACCAGAAAGTATACGCACGTCCAGTTGCCAGTACGGGAGCACCAGAAGTGAAGCTCGCTTCATAATGGAAAAGCTGTCGAGCGAAACAAACTCCGCGCTCCGTCCCATGCCTTGACCCATGCCAATTAAGCAACCATTACGCATAATAGCTTCGAAGGAGAGCCTCCTCGGCCAACCTGCAAAACCCAACACCGACTGAATGCAGGCTTTTGACAAAGGAAAGGTTCATGGGGTGCGAAACCATCCGTGTGTACGTGAAGAAAAGAAATCGTCATGTGTGCTGCGCCGTTTGCGACGGAGATGAAACCCTTTCTTTCCGACATACACGGCGCACTGTATCGCGCACGTAGGAGCATTTGACAAACTGATACCTGCGAGTCTGTCAGCCTCCTTGCCGAGCGCGAGAATGTTGTGACTTACCACACCGCAAGGTACTCGTCCGGCTTACAACGACCCAGCAGCATGTGCGATCAAGATCGGTAGAAGGATAGCCGTGATAATGCTGACATTAACAGCGATACCAGCGCCAAGCGCAATCTGCTTCGGCTTCGGTGCCACATGGGAAAAGCGCCCATTCGTCGCGTTGACAATGACAAGATCTCCCATCCAGCGATACAAGATGAGCGTGGGCGGGAGAATACAAAAGACCCCGAAGATGATCCATGACAGCTTCCGCCTAGCCTCCTCTTCTTCGGGATCGACAGCACGCTCTGGACACAGTAGATGCGGCGAATGTTGGTTGGCAAGCACCGTTTGCAATGCCGGGCGACTGGGGGCATTTCGGAGAGGCGTATGAGTATTACTCGTGGATGGACGCGCGCTATAATCGGTATCCAAAAGGCGAGTGTCATTTATACCGTAGTCGAAGGACGACCGTGTCTGAGCACTGGGAGCAAGTACCATCTGCCTAAGCTTCGTCTGTCCAGGCACTGCTGCACGGCTTCCCCGACGGCGTGGGTCGCGAGGCGTAATAGGAGAGCGTAATGATAACCGTTTAGCGGGACGACTAGGATCTGCGAAAGGTGACCCTTGAGGAGAAGGCGTCACATCAGATGGGCGCCGCCCATTCAGATCAGCCGGCGTATATATGCGCGGTAGAATGCGGTCCACACTGCCTCTGCACCCAGGGCCTCCGTGGGACGTTGAGCCCTCATGGCTGACACCTGAGGTCTTGCTTTTAAAGTAGTCAGACTCTCCGGAGGGCATGTTTGGCATGCGGACGGTAGCAGATTTAGAGATCTGGCAGCCGGTCTGCTTTTCTGCAGGGGATACCAATGGGCTTGAGTCAAGTACAGCTCCAGGGCTGCTGTTATCTGCTACGCTGCTACCAGCATCGTGCATACCGGTTCCGTGAGGCGTTCCGGTAAGGTTTCCCTTAGGCCCTATCACAGTGATTTTATCGAAGCTGTTCTCGCGAAGAGTGTTGTTGTTATCACTACCACGGTCGATCGTGGTCGCAGTAGGAATAGTGATCCGCGTGGGCGGCATCGGACTGGATCCGTTCTGGGAATCGAACGCGTCATTTTGTCCCGCATCCTCTTCATTGTCCTCATACAGTATCTCATCGTTCGGACCGGATGCAAGCAATTCCTGGGTCTCCTTGTCGCTGAGAGCATACGGAGTAACCCAAGGCGTAAAAGGCAGGTAATCTTGTTGGGGACTCGTAGGGTTGCTGTGGGTGTCTGGGCTCCGACTATGAAACGCAGGCACAGTCGACGGATCGGAAGGGGGCGGACTGGATGGCAAAAGGGTCTGAAGACCACCGGCCACCGTTCCAGACACACTGTTTCCAGCGGATAGAGGCGGCGGATATGAAGTGAAAGGATTTGAATGGTTGCGCAGCGGTCTCGGATGTCGGTACTGGAATGAACCGGGCTCTAAGGGTGGTTCTTCGTAGACTGGGAAAGGACCAGAGAAACCCATGCTATCTCGGCTGGTATGGCTATCCTCAGAGCTGCTATAATCGGCGAGGCTCTCACCAACAGAGGCTCGAATGCCACGGCGAGGGCTGCGATTCCCCACAGTTTCCCAATCAGCGCAATCAGCGAGGTCCACCTCGTCCTCGTAGCTAGACAGGTTGGATGATCCCTCTTGTTCCTGCTCTTCTTGCTGTCCGTCTAAGTCGTGGTTAATTTTATTGCGCAGCAAATTATGGCTCGAGACTCGTTTCGACCACATTGCTGGAATACTTTGCGTCTGGCGTTGGCTCGCCACCTCCGTGAAGATCGCCTCCGCCTGCTCCAATGCCTTCTGAGGGGTTGGGAAACTAGATGAAACGCCTGACTGAGAGTAGGAAGATGAACGCTGTAACTCTGGATGCGTTGAAATATTTTCTTCGATGAGCGGTTGCGAAGTGAACTGTAGAAGTTGCCGTGTGTCCCCGTAGGATGGAGATTTGGAGGATATCTCGGATCGCTTGGGCGATCCAAAGGCTTCGTCATATTGGAACGGAGGTGCTAATGGGGCCGGCATGGAAGGCGGTCGACCTGGAGGAGGCGCAAGCGTGGATTTGTCAGCACGTTCTATCCCGGAAGGCAGGAGTGGTATCCCTTCCTTGCCGTCAACTTCTGACTGGGGCAAGTCGAACTCAAACTGACTGAGACCAGAAGTGGCCCTCGTGACATCTGGTCGCTCAGTCGGCACTGTATAACTCGGGACATCCAAGGAAGTCTCTTGAGCACCGGCATTTCGTACCTCAGGATCACTAGGTAATTGTTGCGCGGGATTGGGGCCGTCTGTACCCTTATACTGGTCAATGAATTTGCTGATCGTATCCATTTTCTCGCCTTCCAGCTGCAGCGAGTGGTGGGACATGTCTTCTTCGAGAGGTTCCGCTACACGACGACTCGTGCGGTGGGAGCTTGGATATTGCATTATTGCGTCGGACTCGTATTCATTCGCGAGTGCATCTGCGCCTCCGCTCATGCGCCTGTGGTAAGGATTGCTTTTCTTATTGCTGGAATGGCTTTGTGCGTATTTTGACTGGCGACGACTTTCGTTCGTGTAAATCGACGAACTGGGATATATCGAAGCAAGCTCGTCATAGTATGGCTTCGTCATGAAGTCCGACTCCGAAGCGTATGGGTGTGCATCCTCTGCGCGTCCGAGCTCAATCAATGGATCATCCGGAACCATCGATGCAAGGGGCGCGGAAAGTATTCGCTGCGCATGGTATCGAGGTTGTCTGACTGATGGAGGCGAGCTCCGCTGAGCCGTGACATGACCCGTCTGACCGAGAGGCGAGGCGGGCGTGAGTGGCTCATCTAGGAAAGTTGAAGACTTTGGGGTTACTGCACGGTAACTTCGCTCAAGCGGCCGCGGGAACTCGCCCTCAAAGCTTGCTGAGGCAAGATTGAGACGTGAGTCAGAGAATTCTTGCAACTCTTCTTCACGCACCTGTTCCGGCGACTTGGAGAACCTCTGCGTAATCGACCGAGCAAGTTGTTTTAGGGAGAAACGAGACTCGTTGGTGGGCTTCCGTTCCGTTAACGGGGAGCTGGTAGTATGCGACTCAGGGCTCTGGATTGGCGAGTCGAATGCAGAAGATCCTGGACTCTGAGCAACAGGCGTCGGTGGAAGCGGGAGATGGAGATTCAACGGTGCGGGATAATCGTCACCGCGCCTTGTGATGATAGACGCGTACGCCGATGATAGATCGCCATAGAGTGGACGTTTGGGAGCCATCTGTCGCTGTCAGCGTTTCTCAAGCGTGTGGGCAGTGCACCTACCTCTGAAAACGCGAGCGCGTCCTCTGAAGAACGCAGTGGCAAATAATCGCTCGGATCAAGATCAAGATCTCGCGAAGGCGTGACAATGTTGTCCAAAACAAGCGAGCTGTGTGGGTTGACGAGGTCGAACGACGCGCCGCGGTAGTGAATGACAGCCGGTGTCGCGGGCGGGGTGGCGGGCGCAGTCGACGCAAAGCTGACCGTGTTTACGCGCGGAGGTTCATTCTCGTCACTCAAAGGCGAAAGCGAAGGGTCGGCCAAGTTCGGTGGTCGCGGGAACCTCGACAGCGAAAATGACGAAGGTGTGTTTTGTGAGTCGTTGGAGATAAACGACGTCGTTCGAACAGGCAATAGACGTGGTTGGTTTGAAGTCACGGAAGCAAGAGGTGCAGGGGCAACTGGGAGGTGACCGTGTCCGGTTGAGGACAGCGGCTTGGGTAGTCTTTTGATCGGCTTAAACTTACGTACTCTATCAGACGCGTTATAGCACACGCTCGGTTCCGCAGACTGTGACCGGAAGAGCTCGTCTGCGGACGAGTCCTGTTGCTGGGGCGGAGGAGATGGCGGGAGTTGTTGGTACGTATATAAGGCCTGTGTCTGCACAGCTGCATAAGTCACAAGCTCCGTACCAGGGCGCGCGGCCAATGTCGGCCCCAAAAGGGTTCCAAGACGGCTACTACATGCCAATGAATCATACGTACCGACTCAGATATGCGTAGGGGATGAGGTGGCGCTCGAGCTGTCGAGAGCGGCGTCCGAGAAACAGAAGGCACCCGCTCGATCTCCTTCAACGCAGAGGCGGCGGCCTTCCTCCGCAGGGTCTTGCCAGGCGGGGTAGCTTGGGATGCGGGCGAGTTCTGTTGCTTGCGGTACTCGTGGAGAGTGAGGTTACGGACGGAAAGACGCGAAGAGGACGAGCTGTGGACCGAATGATGTGGCGAGTGGACTGGCGTCGCTGGACCGCCGGCGCGTATTCGCGGTGAAGCCGAATATGTCGCCATGCTTGCGTTTGCTCATCTGCGCCGTCACCGCCGTGTTCCGCTACCCGCCACTCCGATCGGATGGAGCTTCACCCAGATCCAAGGCTCTCTCCTTCACGATACTGTCAGCCGTCACCTCGGATAGCCTCTTTTGGTGTCCTCAGCAATAAACTCGTGAAGGGCTATGTTGAAAAAGTACATTGCGGCTCCGGGGCCATGCGCGATGTCCCTAACTGGCGACGGTAGAGTCTGAAGACAGCGATGTCAGCCAAGCACTTGCACCCTCCTCCTACACGTCAAAGGGCTTTTACAGCCCGAGTACGAGCGCTCGGATTCTCTCCCACTCACCACTGAACCCTACGATCTAAGTCCCCAGCTATCTCTTGCGTAGTGCGTAGTGCTTTCGAGTCTCTGCCCAGGTGGCCGGTCCTGAACGTGACGGTGCGAGACAAGGGCAACCGTAAGATCGATCGGCACTGCAGTGCGAAAGCTGGACTCGAGAAAGACGGAGGAGAAGGAGATTGATATAGAAGGAGAAGGCGTCTCGATTACGATTAGCACACGACGGTGGCAGAAACATCCGACCCAAGACTCGAACAAGGAAGCCGCCAGTTCGTACATGCGGAAAGCACCCAGCACCAGGCCCGTCGAGGAAGGAAGTACCAACTGTGCATCACCACGCTGCGATGCAAAGGAAGACACAACAAGACCAAGGAGAAGTTAGACAGCGCCGCTGGCCACACCGTCCGAGCCCCATCCACGGGCCCCTCCACGCCCCTCCATGCCCTGCCTGGTGCCTCGTACTGGGCTCGTCGACCCGCTAATTCCACGACATGAGGAGCGCGTCTGTGGGCGCTCACCGCGAGGCAGCGACGTGTGTGGTCGTGGTTTTGAAAGGCGCCGACTCGACCCGCGGGCTGGTAGCCAATCGCACCCCGGAAGACGCCTGTAAGGCGCGACACAGCTGATGACACCGAGGCGCGCTGCCCACTGATCTGCTTGCACTCATGCCCGTCATCTTGTTTGGATACCGTGCGCCACGGACCCAGCGGGCCAATCCGCCACTCCCGAAGCCCTGTGCGAGGACGTCGCGAGGGGTTCATCACGGTAGCGCGAGGTCTTGGTTCAGCTGGCGGCGAATCCGCAATTTCGAGTCGCGCAGGAGGAGGCTCTTCGGGCATCTGCCTCGAAGCGGATATAGCTCGAAGTGGGATGGAAGGAGTCGATGCTGTGCTACGGGACATGTGCAGCTTGCTCGTGTGAGCGCGTTACGCTAACGTGGTAGTTTTCTGCGGCAGCCGGTGCGCAGGGGATCATTCCCGGACAATCATATTGATCTCGCCTTGTGGGAATAATGCTCCATGTCAACGTTGACGACAAATGTTGGTTTGTTTTGATGCTATGAGCTGACTGCACAATGCGCTGTACCTGCATGAAACTGCGTCGGCGTGGCGGCTCGCCGTTGCGACCGCCGCCCTGCATCGAGCGAGTGGCACAGCGCATCGTGCTACTTATACATTGAAGCCATTCAAGATCTAGCTTTGCATGAGCGCGCATGGAGTGAACTCCGGACGGCGGACGAGCGCGCGTAGTATGCATCTCGTCAAGCGTTACTGCTACAGGGAAGTGACCTGGCATGTATGTCGTGAAATCAAATACAGCTAGTATCGACTATAATTGAGACGGCGGAACCTGGCGCATATAGTATGCTTGCAATACGAAATGAACGTGAAGACCAGCTACGCTCCAAATATATGCGGAAGAGTATGTTTAAAAAGTTGACTAACGCTTCACGGGGGACGAAGCATGAATCTAGACTACCAGCACGATTGAATAACTAAGACGTTGTAATCCGCCCTTGTATTGTATGCCCCTGGGTAACATGTGTCAAGTTGCAACGGTGAAGTGTCCGAATACTTGCTTCGCGCGCTGTAATCATCGCCCTGCCCCTGACCGGTGGCGTGGTGTCAAATGAAGTACCACAGGCTTGGATACCTCGTGTAGCTACTTCAGCTGCTCCCGAACCAGTCTGCCTCTGCGCGTCGTACGAGACGGCGAACCAAGATGCTTAACGCTTCCAGAACGCGCATCGTTGCCGCGCTTCCATAGGCAACGTGCGGCCACGCTCTTACTGATCCCAAGACAAAGGTTCCTCGCTTGCATATAAACTGCAGTGTAGAGTAACCCGAGTAAGCAGATGCCTCAAGTCCTTTTGTTAGTGTGATAGCGCCAAGATCTACATAGGTATGCTTAAAGGCCGCATGATCACCGAAAAGACCGACCTAACGGAGCGCCTTGCCAATGGCCGCGCGTAACGAAGTTGATTGTGGTTGAATTTCACGAATGGTCTAGTGGAAGGGCGGGGTGATGCTGCTGTGGAATCTTCGCCATCGCAAAATTCCCGCTGATATTACACAGCATCCTCGCGCAAGGTCGCTCCTTCTTGTCTCCGAAGACTTCCTGCCAATCATAGTCATCTGATCTATAGTCTTCCTTATGGCCGGCCATTGACAGTGCTCCCCATAGCCATTGCATCCACAGACTTTGCCGCTCCCTTTGATACACTCTTCTCGTCCTCTTTCAGCGTATCCCCTGCCAGCGCATGGAGCGCTTGCTGTACTCCGTACGCTTTAAGTTCAGATCGCGATCTTCTTCTTCGAATCGAGTGTTGCCTCGCAGGACCTTGGTGGCTGAGGGGAGATCCAGAGTAGCGGTACGTAGTCGGAGAGCGAGGAGTGTTGTGTTCTAGTGTCACTTTGAGACTGAGAGTATCAGGCAGGACGAATTGCTGTTGAGATGGACCAGGTGCTGGAGCAAGTGCAGGCTGCTGGCCCCAGGTCGCGAGTTGTTTCTCGGGAGACATTGGCTCAGGTGAATTGGTAGGTGCTGCTGCTGATACGCGATAGTCGTTCGTAGAACGTCTGGGCTCATAGTCACGGTATCTTTTCCAGTCCTGATCTCCAGACCTCGACTCGTTCGACTTGGTGTCGACAGTAGGATACATGGTACCCGGCATGCACACGTATTGATCGAGCGGATGTGGTAGGTCCGCAAAGTTGAACCCTCTTCCGGGCTTTTCAGGAAGGAATTTCTGTCCGATTTCTGTGTCCAGATCTAGTGTGTAATCTATATTGGGCATATATCTTGACAAATTGGTGTACCATTCCGGGTAATCGCCATGCCAGGAGCTTATGGTCGCATCCAGGTCGACGCTTAGGTAGATCTTTTGGACATCGTCGGGCTTGTGCAGTAATAGAACAAAGTCGAACTCGCGAGGTAACCCTGAACGCTGGGACAAGTTCTCTTCTAGGGTCCAAACAGCCATGGCATCGTCCACAGCGAATTGGGAACCCAATGGGCTCTTAAGGACCCTCAAAGATCCTTGGATGCTCATCATGTCGTATACCCGATACGTCTTCCTAACGCCGCCACTGGGGTTTAAAGAAGCACTCACGGGCGCTTGCGAGACGCCGAGCGAACTCGACAGGTTGAAGTTCCACTGAAGATTCTCTGGGGACACAGCACCATAAATGAGTTCAGGCGCATGCTTCAATATCCGTGGATGCGACCGCGGAGGCGTGTACCATCCCTTTTCAATGTCGAAGTCGGTAGAACTGTCGAAGTCACCATGCACAGAAACCTTGATCGTTGCCGCTCGAAATCGATGATAATGATGGTCTTTGGGATGAAAGACGAAGTGTACTGAAACGAAGTACACATTGTTGAGGAGCTCTTCGTGTAGGGCTTTAGTTTCATAGTACCCATGCTGAATGCGGTTCACATGCGCAGAAACAAAAGCACCTCCAGGCATAGTCCGCTCGTACAGACATTTCTGATGTAGTTGCAGTCGCTTGAGCGGCGCATTCGGATCCTTTGGTGTAGATGCTACAGGACGTTGGCGCGGCTTCGCTCTACTACGCTCAACTTGGTTCGGATCACCACGATCCTCGATGGACTCGACATGTTCTCCGCGTAGTCGGTGAAGCCATGAACTCATCGGAAGCGCTGTGTGATCGGTGTGCGGCGATGCAGGATAATGGGCGACACAGTTGTCCGATTCAGGTGCTCAAAGCAGCTCAGGTCCCGGGCCAAGAGGTAAGCCAGAGTAGTCGACCAGCAGATTTGAAATGTGCCAATGGAATTACAAGTTGGTGCATGACAGAAGTTGCGCGGCGTTGATGGACAAGATGGTGAGCGTTTCGCCGAAGGTTTGGGATAAGAAGCAGGAAACGACGAGGGGCAAGAGCGGTTGGACAGATCCACGTCAGTCACAATATGTTTGTATTTTGTTATTTGCATGCGAGACGTTGACGGAGAAACGTCTCTTAAACAACCCTTTCTTCTCCCTGGAGGTCGCAGCACGCGCTCTCGGTGGCGGCTCCGTCTGGTCACCTGTGCAGGTGTTGGTGGGGCGGGCCCCCCGGGCGCGTGCAGCGGCGGCTTGCAAATCTAGTGTACATTTCAGGGCGAGTGACTTAAGATATATTATACCTAGGTATACAATTAACGTACTTTACGGGCGAGTCGCCTACCCGGGCGGGTTACCTACTTATTAGTAAATAAAAATTAAACTTTTAAAGCTTAATAACTTTTTTAATATAAGAGCTATTTTAAAAAATTTTAATTGTATTTAAAACTCTAATTTAGCTATATAATGTAGACTTAAAATTATAATTATAACTTATATAATAAAGAAGTTATAAAGCTAAAAATAAAAAATATTTTACTTAATATTTATACTTTATAACTATAAGTAAAATATTATAATAAATATTATAACTTTTATACTTTATTTATTAAAAATTAATATACTAGTTTATAAGATTTATATAATATATAGTCTAGTATAAGAGCTATTATAGACGGGGTAGCATAGTAAACATATATCTAAAAATACTAAATTTTTTTAAATTTTTAAGGTCTTTCTGCGTATTAAGGGTTTATTATTTTTTATTATAGCGTTTTTTAAATACGCCTACTTTATATAGTAAAATATAAAATTTTTAAAAATATAAAATATTACTAAGAAATTAATATAAAACTATAAGAAGCTAAAATTCCTATATAGAATATATAATATTTAAAAATATTTTAGACTAATATTACTATCTAAAGTTAGATAAGATAAAAATTTATTTTTAAATAGGCTTAGCGTAACAAACTAGGCCTAATTAGATAATAAATTAATAATTTAATATAATTTTATTAAGTAGTATAATCTATATATATTAGTTAGGAGTTAAAGAGCCGATTCTAGTTTATTTAAAAGATAAAATACTTTCCTTAATTAGTTAGGTAGCCTTAAGATAAAAGGCTTATTTTTAAAAAAAAAAGGCCTATTATAGATTTTTTTTTTAAATAAGTCCTTTATATTAAAGCTACTTAACTATTTAAGAAAAGTATTTAATTTCTTAAATAAACTAGAACTAGCTTTTTAATTTTTAATTAATATATTATTTACTAAATAAAGTTATATTAAACTACTAATTTATTACTTAATTAGGCCTAGTTTACTATGCTAGTCCTATTTAAAAATAAATTTTTATTTTATCTAATTTTAAATAGTAAAACTTTTTACTTATATATATAAATATAATATATTTTATATAAGAATTTTAACTTTTTATAATTTTATATTAATTTTTTAATAGTATTTTATACTTTAAAAAATTTTACTTTTTACTAGTAAAATAGGCGTATTTAATAAATACTATAATAAAAAAAGAAATAAAATCCCTAATACGTAGAAGACCTTAAAAATTTAAAATTTTTTTATATTTTTAGGTATATGCCTACTGTGCCACCCCGTCTATTATAGAGCTTAAAATTTTTTAAAAACTTTATAAACTTAATAGATTATATAAGCTTGTATAATAAATATAAGTAATTTATAAGTTTATAAAATATTAATTCTTATAGTAAAAGTAATATAAAGAAACTAAAATAACTTTACTATAGTTATTATACTTATAATCTTTTTTAAACTTCGAGTTATTTTATTATTAGACGTTAGGTAGAGTAGTAATATAGTATAATATATAGAATATATATTATATAAGAGAGAAAAGATAAATTACTATTTAACTAAAAGTCCTATAGCGTAAACTATATATCTCTTATAATATAAGTATACTTTTATCTAGAGTAGAGATACCTAAATTATAATATTATTATTTTTAAAACTGCCCTTAGCCTAAAAATAAATAATATAAATATATATAACTTATATATACCTATTTAATACTTTTTAAACTATAGTAGTATAGTAGTATTAAATAATAAAATAAAGTACTTTTATAAAGACCTTTTTATACGAATTATTATTTAGTAGTATATATTATTATTTATTTTAAATTATTAATACCTAATATAGTTAATTATATTATACCCTAATTAATAATACTATTTCTAATAGTATTAGTGTCTTAGCGCCTTTAGCTATAAAATTAGACTCTAGGGATTTTTAATTATTTTTTTAACTTTAGTTTAAATATATTTTTTTAATGATAAGTATTTTCTATAGGATATAGAGTAATAAGATTTAGTACTAATTAAACTATATAAGTATACTTTAATATTAAGAGTCTTTTTATATTAATATTTATTTTATTTTACTATAATACTATATAGATATAAGATTTAAAAAGATATCTATATTAAAATAATCTAGAAGAAAGGCTAATATACTAAGTTATTTTACGTCGACTATATTATAGTTATAGAGAAATATAGTATTCTTAATAAAAATTATTAGTATATAATAGACTTTAATAATAGTAAATAGGAGTTATATATTTATAAAAACTATTAGTATAAAATATATGTCTTTTATTTTTTAAAAAAAAGGTGACTTAATATGCCGTAGGTACTAATTTAGTACTATTAGGTACTATAACGTACTAATTATATTAATTAGCTACTATATAGCTAATATTATTACTTTAAGTAGCTTAAGGCGATTATTAGAAAGCATTTACTTATTAATAAAAAAAGATTTTTAAAATTAGTAAAAAGGCTAATAAGTAGTACTATATAAACTATAAGATATAGTTTACTAAGTATAAGTACTAGACTACTAATATAAACTTTTTTAAGTACTTTAGAGAACTTAGAAAGGACTAAATATATTAAATAAATAAGTTTACTCCTAATAGAGTATTTTAAGAGGTTAAAATATATAAAAAAATCTAAAATAAAAAGAAATAAGTTAATTAAAAAGTTAAAGATATATATAAATATATTAAAGTAAGGTAATTAGTATAAATAAATAGTTTATAAAAAGTTATAAAAATTTAGTACTAATTATTATATAATAGTCCTATTAGGTATATTAAAATATTTTAGACTGATAGTAGTACCCTTTACCTTTTTAATAAATATACTAAATTTAGTATTTTTTTTAGGCGTAGCCGTTTTAACGTAATTTTAAATAAAAAAACTAAAAGCCTATTAAAGTTAATAATAATTTTAATAACTCCCTAATAAGACTTAAAAAGATAAAAAGGGCGTAAGTATTTTTTATAGTAGTATAATAGCGCTATTTAAACTAATTTAGTACTTTTTAGTATACTTAATAGCTATCGCTCCCTTTAGAAGTCTAGTACTTTTTATAATATAACTTTAGTTAGTTTAAAAATTAAATAGAAGTATTAAATTATTAATAATATTACTTAGCTTTAAACTTAAGTCTAGGCCTTTATAGTAATTTTTTTTATTAATTTTTATTTATAATTATAATTATACCGCTTTTTAAAATATTAATATTATTAATATAAGTTAAGCTTCTATTAATAGTACTAAAAGAGAGAAAATTGTATACTTTAATACTATATTTAGTACTAATTATTATTTTAGAAATAATATTCGGTCTTAATAGAGACCTAGAGATTCTAGAGTTATAATAAAGTAATTAATATAAAATATTTTATTTTATTTAGTTATATAATAATCTATTTATCTATATTCTTTTATACTAGCTATCTATTATCCTTTATTTAAAAACTCTTTTTTACTTACCGTTATATATTCTCTATAGTATTAAACTATAGTACATTTTTATATACAAGTAACTTTTACCTTATATTACTTTAATTAGGATTATATATACTTTCTACGCTATAGACTATAGCCTCTAATATACTTAATTACTTATTAAAGAACTATACTATCTCTTTACTCTAGCGCTCTATAGTTATTAGTATTAGTATTAGTATTACTAGTTATATAGTTATCTACTAGCCTATATCTTTTTTAAACTAGTGTCTGAACGCTATACTTTATCTTTTTTATATAATAGTTACTAGTAACTTTTTTTTATAATTTACTTTTATTAATTAACTACTATATATAATAGTGTAGTTATAGTAATTTTAGATTTTTTTTTTTGTAGTATCTATAAACGGTAGGTCTTTAACTTTTTTTTTTACTTATTTAAATAGGTTTCTTTTAGCTAAATTTAATAATTTTATATTTATAACTATAGAATTATTTTATATAGATATTAACTTTTACAGATTACTTATAAAAATAAATAGTAATATATTAACTATATTAGATATACTTACTACTTTGCGTTACTTTTTTATTTAGTTTAATTTAAAAGCTTAAAGTATATATTATACTTTATAGTATAGGCTAAAGTAAGTTTAGTATATATATTTTACTAAAATTTTATTTTTTAATATACTAGAAGCGCGTATTTTAGTTATAAAATAGTAGTATACTACTACTAGTAAATAATACCTCTAACGCTGTAACGTATACTATAGTAATAATATATTAATTTTTTATATAAATACCTACTTAGTATTAGTTTATAATAATAGATATATAAGTATAAGCTACTATATAGAGTAATAAATTATATTAAATTACAAATCTATTAAATATAATAAAGTACTTATTACGTACCTATTTTAGTCCTATTTTTTTAATTAGACTTAGTATAGTATCTTTAAGAGCCGGTTATTAGATTATATAATATAT
Source organism: Pleoardoris graminearum (assembly GCA_030770415.1). Taxonomy (NCBI): domain Eukaryota; kingdom Fungi; phylum Ascomycota; class Dothideomycetes; order Pleosporales; family Didymosphaeriaceae; genus Pleoardoris; species Pleoardoris graminearum. The sequence goes on along the minus strand of JASEKS010000071.1, from coordinate 54,791 downwards.
ATAGTATTTTTCTTTTTATTTAAATAGTTACTAATCGTAATTTTATTATATATAAAAAAATAAATAATAAAGCTTACACTAGTTTTAGTTATATATTTATATACTAATCGAATAAATAGTGTAGCTGTAGTAGCTCGGAGCGACTAAAAGGAATTTTAAAAAAGGAGAAGTATATGTATACCTTTATTGTAGTTATAACTATTAGGTATTTTTATATTTTTACTTTTTCGACACATTAAGTATAAAGGCATACACATACTCCTCCTTTTTTAAAACTCCTTTTAGTTGCCCTAAGCCACCACAGCCACACTACTTTGTTTAAATAATATATAAATATATATATATTATATTTTAATAACTCTTTTTAAATATTAAATAATAAAAAGTATTACCTCTATAGCTTATTAGTAAATAATATAAATAGACTTATAATTTCTTACCGCCTTATTTTTCTATATAAGAAGTTTAGAAACCTTTTAGTTATATTTATTATAGTTAGACTTTTAATTTAATAATTTAGTCTAAAAAGTTTTAATTTTTAATAATTATAGTTTCTATTCTATTATAGTATATTAATATAGTTTTTATAATTATTTTATTTTACTATTAAACTTCTTTTACCTATAAGAAGACTATTTATATTATTAAATTTTTTACAGAAGATATATACAAAATTATAAAAGTAAATAATAATAATTTTATTTTAAATAAACAATATAGTGCTAAAGTAGATTATTTTAGATTACTTATTTATACTAAGGACTCTTTTAGACTATCTTAGTGCCTATAATAACTAAAAAAACATTAACTTTTTAACTTTTTTATAGTCTATTAAAAGCTATTATACGTTATGTTTTCTTTTTTAATAGATTTGTCCTAGTTTTAATATACTAATATACACTTAGATAGATTATTATTTTTTATAAAAAGTTTATTCCGCTATTATATTACTAGATTTAATAGAGTTATTATAAATATTTTTAAAATAATTTTTAATATTTTTATACTACTTAAGACTCTTAGTACTTAGGTATACTTTTTATTTAACTAATTTTACTATTTAATAAAGTATATTTATTAATTAATTCTATTATATCTATAGTCTGTAATAAATTATATATAATATATATTATTACTAAATTAGTATAATATATTACCTATTAATTATTACTTATATAGTAGTAATCCTCGGGACTTATATAAATTTAATAAAAAAAATAAAAAACTAAATAGACTTATTATAAACTTATAAGTTTAAATTTATATATAGTAAGTAAACTATTTATATACTTAACTACTATACTATAACCTAACTATTTCTAGTTAATCTTTTTACTTAGTCTTATAAATTATATATAATACTTTAAAACTTAGACTTTACTCTCTACTTTTAGGTTTAGTAAGAGATACTTTATATTTTAGAATATTTTTTTTATACTTTTATACTACCTTTAGTTTTTATTTAGCTTTATTATAAATATTAATAAGTTTAGAGACTAAGTAAAAAGTTTAAAAACTTAATTTTTTTATTTAGCAGCTATATAGGTTAATTTAGCTCTTATAGGCTATATTTATCGAAAAGTAAAAGTACGCCTAGAACTTAATCTAGGGGTATAAACATAGTAAGGGAATTTTATTAAATACTAAACTATATACGCAGTAATTAAAAGCTAATTTTTATTAAAAGCTAATTTTAAAGAATAATATCTATTTAAATAGTTACTTAATTAAATAATAAATATATTAGTAGACTAGTAGTTAGTATTAAACTAGTAGTCTATATTAATAGGTACTTAGCAGATACTATAGGGAGTAGATAATATAATATAATTACTTACGCGTATTATATAAATAGTAAAAGAACTATATAGGAATTTTTATAATTTTTTTATTATTAAAATTACCTAATTATTATATCTAATACTAAGGAGTTTAAACAGTATTTACACTTTACTATTAAAACTAATAAGGCGTTAAGAAATAAAATATAAGTAAGCCCTTTATATAACCTCTATATAACTGTAAATAAATACCTATACTTTTATACTTTATAGTTTACTAGATTAAGGATTAAAAATATTAAATTATATAAAGGCGATTTTGTCTAGCCTAAGTAGCGCGTATACTTCCCCTAGCTAGGTATAATAGCTAAAGCGAAGTATTAACTAAACGTTATACTATAATTTTTAGAGATATAAATATACCCCTTACTATATTTAAAATTAATATTATTGCCTAGGTGTGTAGTAATACAACTGTCTATAAGTAGTATATATACTAAATAAACGCTCTTACTACCTTATATAATACTATTAATAGGTTACTTTAAAAGTATATAGTAATTATTACTAAAAGTATAAAAAGCTAGTAGTGTACTATAAGTATAGAATCTATAACTTTAAACTATAGCTAAAATAAGTATAAAATATATACTTATAGATATATAAAAAAAAACTAGATAAAAATAAAAATATAGGAGAGTCGCTAAGCGTAAATACTTATAATAAATAGTAGTAGTAGTAGTAATAATATTTTAAAATATATAATTTTTTAAATTATAACTAGCAGAGGCGCCTAAAAAGGCTTAAATTAATTAATATTTTAAGGAAGAATAATACCTATAAAATCGTTCTTATAGAGAGAGAGTTAGTAAAAAGATTATTATTATTAAGTTATTAAGTATTAGAGAAAGCTTTTAGTAATAGCAGTAAAAAATTTTTATATTAAAGGCCTTAGCGCTTTAAAAAGTATAATATTATAAAACTAGATTAAACTATATTATATAAAAACTATTAAAGTAATAGTAAACTCTATATATTAATTCTAGTAAATATAACGTAGTTTTTAATACTTAGGTTACCTAAGTAGGGCCTTTTATTACCTCCTACCTAGGAGGGATAGGCTATATTTATAATAGACTTAAAGGGAGGTATATTTAGTAATAAAGTACTAGCTATTATTATAAATAAATTTTATATAAAAGATTTATAACGCCTAATTATTTTATTTAAAGTAATAGAATATATAAAGATAGTTTTTTTTTTTTTTAAATAGACGCTAATTTTTAGCGCCTCTACCTAATTAGGAAATAGCTATATACCCCTTTTTAAAGTCCTTATAAACGTCTCTCTCTTTAATTCTATTTTTAGGTTATTATATTACTAAATAAAGTTATATTAAATTACTAATCTATTATAAATCTAATTAGGCTTAGTACGCCACGCTAAGCCTATTTAGGAATAGATTTTTATCTCGTCTAGCTTTAGATAGTAATTTTTACCCTAAAATACCTCGCTTATACCTATAGATGTAACGTATTCCGTATAGGAATTTTAGCTTCCTACAGCCTTATACAGGGGGGTAACAAAAAAAAAGTCTAATTAAAAAAAATACCTTTTTTAAAATAATATAACTTATTAACTAGTAGTCCTAAAAATACGACAAAAATACTATTTTAAAGAGAAAAACTAGTAAATTTTATTTACCCTATTTAGGACTGCTTACTATAGGATTTAAGGATATAAAAAATTAATAAATATATAAAATTTTTAGGGTCCTACTTTAAATTAATATAACTTTTTATTTAAGGTATAAAATTAGCTTATTATTATATATATAATAATAGATACTATTTAAGTATAATAGTATATATATACTCCGCCTTTTTTAAAACCCCTTTTAGTTACCCTGAGCCACTACAGCCACACTATTTGTTCGATTAATATATAAATATATATTTATATAATAACAGATACTAAGTTTTATTAGTATATTAAATATTTTTATATATTTCTATATTAATTATATAATTATATATAAAAGCCACTTTATTTAATTTTTAATAATAAACTAGTAAATAATAAATTACTAATATTTAGTATAGTAGTCTTTAGCTTCTATAACTACCTTATAATAGTTTAGAAAAGATAAAATATAGTTATTAATAACTTCTTATAGTATATTATTCTACTTTTATATAATAACTCTTTTAAAGACCTCTATACTTTATAAACTAATTTCTATACCTAAATTAGCCCGTTTATTATTATTTAGTCTAGATTTTAAATAACTCTATATATTTTCTATAGGGGCTAAATTAGGGCTATAGACTAGGTAAGAAAATAGTATAATTTTATTATTTTTAAACTAGTTTAAAACGTCTGTTATTTTATAAATAGGGATATTATTTTATTAAAATTACTCCCCTATATTAATATTAATATAAAGTTTATGATTATAACATAATATAGTATATATATATTATTATATTAATTAAAAAAGGGGAAAAAAAAGTTATATAACTTACTCCTTTTTATTAATAGTTTAATTTTAGGTATAAAAACTTTATTTATATAGTTCTTACTAGTAAAAGAAGTAAAAAAAATTAAGTATTTTAATAAATACTAAATTATTTCTACCTCCTACCTAAATTATACTCTAAACTTATAGGGTAAGGTCTCGGCCTATAAAATAATTAATATAATAAATTTTAAAAAACTAAAACTATAACCTAAAAATAGATAAAAAGTTATATATTTTAATATTTTAAAAAGTTAAAATAACTTATTTTATAATTAGCTTACAGCTAGTTCTTTTCTAATTTTATTATTATTATTATTTTATAATATTATTTATTCTTTTATCCCCTTTATATTGCTAACTTATTAAAAATTATTATATTTTTTAAATTTATATTTTAAATATTTTTTATAGTCTCTTTAGCGTATTTTAAACTTTTTTTAGTATTTTCTTTATTTATATTAATATTATAGCCCTCTTCTGTTATAATCCTTTATAATAATTTTTTTAAAATATTTAGACTATTATTTAATAATAGTTTCTTATTTTCTTTTTTAGGACTTCTAATTAAGTTTCTATTAATTACTTTTTTTTTTCTTTAAGTTACTTTAAAAACTCTACTCCTTTTAAAATTTTTTATATTATAATTATTTTTCTTTTTTTTTATTCTTTTTATAGTACTATAAATAGTTTATTAAAACTTTTTTAAAGTAGTAGTAATTAAAAAAGAAAAATTATTTACTTTTAAAAGAAGTTTAACTTTAAATTTAAATTTTAAAATATTTAGCACTTTTTAAAAAAAATAAAAGCTTAGGTTTATAAAAGTTAAAAGATATTATAATATACTATAATATAAATAATATATTATGTAAGTAGTAATTATATAAGTATAAACTAAATTTTTATTATTAATATAATTTTATAATTAGATTACTAATATATTTTAAAAATTAGTTACGTAATCTAAACTAGGCCTAAAAGAGTATAATTAAAATTTTAGTTATATATATTTACTAATAAAAAAGTTATAGTAACTTAAAAAAGGGGTTTAAAAAACTACTATATTTAGGTAATTTTAATTTATTATATATAATTTTTTTTTTATGTAATAAAGTTACTATTAGTAACTACCTAATTAGGAAGGAGAGTACTAAATATACTATATAAACTAATAACCGGCTCTTGAAAGGTACTGCGCTAAGCCTAATTAAAAAAGATAGCGCCTACTAAGATAAATACGTAACGACTGCTTAATAGTACTTAATAGATTTATAGCTTAGTGTAATTTATTATTCTATATAGTAACTTATACTTATATATTTACTATTATAACTAATACTAAATAGGCGTTTATAAAGAAAAAGAAAAAAAATATTATATTTATAGTATACAGCGCAACGCGTAAGGTAATAGGTTTTATTAACTATAGTACTAGACTCCTATACGTCTAATAAACCGTAAAATAAATAATCTACTAGTAATATATATATAGGCTCTTAAATTATAGGCTCTCGCGTTATAGACTTTTATATTATAGACTTTCGCAGCGCGTATTATAAAAGGTATATATTAAATAGATAAGTAAAAGAAATAATAAAAAAGTTAAAGTTAAAATAAGCAACTTTCTATAACCGGTATAAGGTAATAATAATACTTATATAACTTTTAGTATAATACTATATAATAGTATACTTAACCTAATCTAAAATTAGTATATAATTATAGTAGTTATTACTAAAAGGCTAAAGATTTAATTAAAGTATAGATAATAAGGTAGAACGCTCTATAGATTAAATAAAAAACTAGTATTACTAGTACTTTTAGACACCTACTAGATACTTAAGGCGTAAAATAGTATATAATAGTTCTAAAAAGTCTACTATAAAGACTAATAACTTATAGAGCTTTCGTAAACAAATAAAAACTTTATATAAAAATAATAAAATAACTTAAAGACTCTATATAAAAATAGGCTAGATAACCCTAGATATATTATAGAGTTATAAGTATATAATATTACGGAAGTAAAGTAGGTGCACTAAGCCTAAATACTAAGAGATTTTTTAAATTAGGCTATAAGAACTATAAGGACTATAAGGACTATAAGGACTATAAGGACTATAAAGACTATAAGGACTATAAAGACTATAAGGACTATAAGGACTATAAGGACTATAAGGACTATAAGGACTATAAGGACTATAAAGAGATAATAGCTGGCAGGTCTAGGGTAATAAAAATAAATAGCTAGATATATAACTAAATAAAATAGAATATTCTATATTAATTATTTTATTATAACTCTAAAACCTCTAGGTTTCTGTCGAGACCGATTATATATAATTAATATATAATTAATAAAATCCTTATAAAAAATTTTATAATTTTCTCTTTAAAATAGTATTACTTACGTATTTTTAGGTCTATTATTTAATTTTATATAAATTTTTAAAAAAAGGTATATTTTTTAATTAGAGTTTTTTTTATTATTCCCTTATATTAATTCTTTAGCAGTGCCCTATATTTCTAAAAAATTTTATATTTACTATATAAAGTAGGCGCGTTTAAAAAACACTATAGTAAGAAGAGGAATTAAATCTCTAATATAAAGAATAATAATAAAAATTTAAAGAATTTCGTAAATTTAAATATTTTTAGGCACTTACCTACTATACTACCCTACCTATAAAGATAGTATTTAATAATTTTATTTTACTATTTTATCTATCTATCTATTTATAGGTAAAAAGCGGAGGATAAGATTTACTTTATATTTAAGTAGTAGTAGAAAGTATTTTAATATTATATTTATATAAATAAAGTTTTATTAAATAGTACTATATTTAAGTTTTTATAAAATTATATAATATTATAGATTTAGGACTACGCTAAATTAATACTATTCTAATATATTTTTACTAGTATATAATTACCTATTTTAGGGAAAGAGTTTATAATTATAAAAATTAAGTTATAAATAATTTTATATATTTATATATTAATCGAATAAATAGTGTGGCTGTAGTAACTTGGGGCGACTAAAAGGGGTTTAAAAAAGGAGGAGTATATACATGCCTTTATTTTATTCTACTATTAAAAAATACTTTTTTAATAGTCTCTATACTTTTTAAACTTAATATTATACCTAAATTAGTCTCTTTATTATTATTTAGTCTAGATTTTAAATAACCTTATATATTTTCTATAGGGGCTAAATTAGGGCTATAGGCTAGGTAAAAAGAAACTATATTTTTATTATTTTTAAACTTGTTTAAAATAGTTATTATTTTATAAATAGGGGCGTTATCTTATTATAATTACTAACCTAAATTAATATTAATATAAAGTTTATAATTATAATATAATATAATATATATATATATATATCGCTATTCCTTTTTCGACCTAGCCTTACCTAACTTTTTCGACACTAAGTATGAAGGCATACACATACTCCTCCTTTTTTAAAACCCCTTTTAGTCGCCCCGAGCCACCACAGCCACACTATTTGTTCGATTAATATATAAATATAAATATATATATATATATATATTATTATTATAATTATTATTATTATTATTATTATTATTATTATTATTATTATTATTATTATTATTATTATTATTATTATTATTATTATTATTATTTTGATATTAAAAATAGAACTAAAAAACCTATTAAGTTACTTACCGCTGTTTATTATTAGTTTAACTTTAGATATAAGAAGTTTATTTATATAATTCTTACTTATAAAAGAAGTAAAAAAATTAAATATTTTAATAAATACTAAATTACTTCTATATTTTATCTAAATTATACTCTAAACTTATAGTTTAAGGTCTTATTCTATAAAATAATTAATATAATTAATATTAATAATCTAAAACTATAACCTAAAAATATATTAAAAGTTATATATTTTAATATTTTAAAAAATTAAAATAACTTATTTTATAATTACCTAATAGCCAGTTCTTTTTTAACTCTATTATTATTATTATTTATAATATTATTTATTCTATTATCCCCTTTATATTATAAACTTATTAGAAAATATTATTTTTTTAAAACTTATATTTTTAATATTTTTCTTATTTTCTTTACCGTATTTTAATCTTTTTTTAATATTTTTTTTATTAATTAATAGTTTTTTTTTACTTATATTAATACTATAATCCTCCTCTTTTAAAATCCTTTATAAGGATTTTTTTAAAATATTTAGACTATTTTCTAATAATAGTTTTTTATTTTCTTTTTTAGGGCTTTTAATTAAGTTTTTATTAATAACTCTTTTTTTTCTTTAAGTAACTTTAAAAACTCTACCCCTTTTAATCTTTTTTATATTATAATTATCTTTCTCCTTTTTTTTTAATTTTTTATATAGTATTATAAATACTCTACTAAAGCTTTTTTAAAATAGTAGTAATTAAAAAAAATAAATTATTTACTTTTAAAAGAAGTTTAACTTTAGATTTAAATTTAATACAATTTAGCTCTATTTTAAAGAAATAGGAGTTTAGGTTTATAAAAGTAAAAATATTTTTTAATATACTATAATATTAATAATATATTACGTAAGCAGTAAATATATAAAAATAACTTAAAATTTTTTTAATATAATTATATATTTAGATTACTAATATACTTTAAAAATCTAATTACGTAACCTTTACTAGGCCTAAAAGGGTATAATTAAAATTTTAGTTAAATATATTTACTAACTAAAAAGTAATAGGAACCTAAAAATAAGGTTTAACAAATTATTTTATTTAGGTAATTTTAATTTATTATACGTAATTAATAAGTAGTAAGTAAAAAACTTATAATATTCGTTATAATTTGCTCTTTAAAATAGTATTATTTACGTATTTTTAGGCCTATTATTTAATTTTATATAAATTTTTAAAAAAGATATCTTTTTTAATTAATCTTTTTTTTTCATCCCCCTGTAATGTCAGCCCCCAAAGCCTTACTGTATCACCGCAACACGCCAAAAATGAGAATGAAATACGAGCCAACATATAAATGCATCTCTGAGTCCCTCATCGCGTCCTCAAACCACGACGAGGCCCCCTTCCACGGCTTCAGGTAGAAGATCTTTCCCAAGCCTATACCATGCTTTGGCCGAGACTCCTTCCCGTCTCTCTGACGTTACCCTATGTCTTGGCAGTCAACGTAGACTGAACCAAACTCCAGACAAAACAGGCTGACAAATTTCCCAATTTCAGCTTCTATGGCTACCACGCGTCCAACGGCCGTCTGCCGGCTGCTAACCGCGCCGCGACGTCTTCTCTCAGCGGAGACCAAAGCAAGCGGATTCAAGACCGCCTGGACAAGATTTCGTCGTCGGGCGGCGGTGTACTGCAACTAAAGGCAGGCGAATACCAGTTTTCCTCCGGCGTGACCATCCCTCCCAAGACAAGCCTTCGTGGGGACGGACAAGGCAAGACCAAGATACTGCTCAACGATGGCAACATGGTAGCTTTCACCCTGGGCACCAAGGTCAAAAGTCCCAACGTCCAGACTCCGGTGGACATCACCGACAAGTATGTGCCCGTTGGTACCGACAAGGTGACTGTTAAGAGTGCTTCGGGCCTCAAGGGTGGACAATCCGTCTTCATTCAAAGAGCGGTTACTCAGAAGTGGATTGATGCAAACAGTATGGGTAGTTTGGGTGGCACTGATCACTGGCTCATTGTAAGTGTCCAACCTTCGACATAAGAAATGAAATGAGGTGCCCTTGAGGAGACATGCTGACCGAGGACACAGCCCCAAGTCACGGGCTTCATATTCTTGGCGTCCAGTTGATCCGTCAGTGGAACATCAAAGGCCACAGTGTTGGAGGAGATGTCCTTGACCTTGCGGGGCTGGAAGACCAAGCTGGCGCCCTACACGCCGCCGCCGGCCTCGTCCGAAATGGGCCTCGACTACCAGCCTGAGCGAGGCGTAGTTGGCCGCTCGGAAGGCGTAATAACTTGTCCTCAGAGGCCGCGTGGCTGGAAGGAGCACACCGCCAATGAATGGTCAAGTGTGACGCTAATTGCGTGGAAGAGTCTTTCGTTCGTGGAAGTTTTGAACGTGGAAGGGAATATGCTATGAGTATAACGTGTCCCGTTCCGACCCCGTCCATATTATTCTGACAAGGTGGAGGCCCACTTGTATATAGAGCATTTGTTCTTTTCCTCTGCAGAAAAATGTATTGCGTCTACGAAACGTTTGCTTGCTGAGTTGGACCGCATCGTCCTCGCATCGTATCGACTCGGCATGTATGTCCTCGGCCACCTGTTCGAGTACACAAGTCAGCATAGCGATACCTGTCACCGATAGAGTCTCGAGAACTTTGTCGATGTTCTATGTTGGGGCAGGAAGGAAAAGTTAAGCGTCGACATTGCAGTCTGAAAGGATACATGTAGGGACCAACCGTGCCCAGGTGATGTAGGGGTCATGTGCTTGAGGGGAACCCGTGGACAGGTTATTCTAAAATCCAAGCGAAGTACCTATGGTATCATGTACTCCCTGTAGGCTTCAGTATACATGTGCGCGAGCTGACCTGGAAAGCGACTACGAGTACAGTTTACCGACACACTGAAAAGTGACTATACCCCCTGCAGCTTTCGGCCTAGCGCTAGAGGCAGGGCGGCGGGAAGATGAGTGATGGCTTTACTCGAGTGCTGCCTTATCTCGTTATCAGGTTCTCCTTTATCGCCGTTATCAGCGTCTCCTTTATCGTCGTTATCGGGGTCTCGCTACCGCAAGACACAGGAGAGGGGCTAGCCATGGACCGCCGCTCAAACCGCCCTGCGAGGCTTTGACATATCTCTTATCCTGGGAGTCGAAGGCAAGTTTGACGGGACACCAACCCAAGGATGCAACTGTGTCCCAAGGAGGTGGGTGGCTTGGCCGTCTTGCCGGCCGTGACCCCACCCCGGCCAGGCTAACTTCTTCGGGACAGCTCGACAAGCTCGTCACCTCGCAGCTGGGTCTGCTTGCCCAGCGCCGCTTGGCTCGCGGCGTGAAGCTCAATCACGCGGAAGCGACGGTGCGTGACATGTTTCTGGACGAGAGTAGCACTGACAAGCAAGCTGCAGGCATTGGTAGCGAACAACCTCCAAGAAGTATGCGCGCCATGGGACGCCTCTTCAACGTGCTGAACGTGTCCAGCTCATCCGCGATGGAAACCACACCGTCGCGGACCTCATGTCCATCGGCAAGACCATGCTCGGTCGCCGCCATGTCCTTCCCTCCGTCGTCTCGTCGCTCGCCGAGTTGATGGTCGAGGGCACCTTCCCGACCGGCACCTACCTCGTCACCGTCCACCGTCCCATCTGCTCCGATGATGGAGACCTCGAGAAAGCCTTGTATGGCTCCTTCCTGCCGATCCCTTCGAATGACATGTTCCCACTTCCCGAAGCGAGCGTATACGAGAGCAGAAAACAGCCTGGCGCAATCGTCGCGGTCAAGGGAGCGGCCGGGACCATCAAGCTGAACGAGGGAAGGAAGAGGATCCGGCTAAGGGTCAAGAGCACGGGAGACAGACCCATTCAGGTACATCAATATGGATGAGCATATAGCACAAACTTATGCGGTGTAGGTCGGATCGCACTACCACTTCATCGAGACAAATCCGCAACTCCAGTTTGACCGCGTGCGAGCGCATGGCTACCGCCTGGACATTCCAGCCGGCACTTCGGTCCGTTTCGAACCGGGCGACTCCAGAACAGTCACGCTGGTACAGATTGCTGGGAACCGGGTCATCAAAGGCGGGAACCAGATTGCTTCAGCCTTCATCGGCGATGTGGATAAAAGCATTATGGACAGAATCACAGCTGGAGGGTTCCTGCATGAGCCAGAGCCCGCAGGTGATGCCGCGCATATCGACATCTGCACTATGGAACGACAAGCATATATCAGCATGTTTGGACCTACGACAGGCGACTTGGTACGGCTTGGAGCTACGGACCTATGGGTCAAGGTTGAGAAGGATATGACAAGATATGGCGACGAGTGCTCTTTTGGAGGCGGTAAGACCTTGAGAGAAGGGATGGGCCAGGCAGGCGGAAGATCTGATAACGAGTGTCTGGATACTGTGGTCACAAACGCTTTGATAATCGACTGGACCGGCATCTACAAGGCTGATATCGGTATAAAGGATGGCATCATTGTGGGCGTCGGCAAAGCAGGAAATCCGGACGTGATGGAAGGCGTGGACCCTAACCTCGTAATTGGAAACTGTACAGATGTGATTGCAGGCGAGCATGATATTGTCACCGCAGGCGGTCTCGACACCCATATCCATCTTATCTGTCCTCAGCAAGCATATGAGGCTATCGCCTCCGGCATTACTACCATGCTGGGCGGCGGAACGGGACCAAGGTATGTCAATTCATTGCTTAACGCTTGATCTTCAGCTAATCTCAGAAGTACTGGCACCAATGCAACCACATGCACACCTGGAAAGACGCACATCAAGCAGATGCTCCAGGCTATAGACGAGCTACCACTCAACTACGGTATCACGGGCAAAGGAAACGACGCCGAACTGCGACCCCTGCAACAACAAGCCGAAGCGGGCGCTTGCGGTCTAAAACTGCATGAAGATTGGGGTAGCACTCCTGCAGCGATCGACGCATGTCTCACGGTTTGCGACGAGTACGATATCCAAACACTCATCCATACGGATACTTTGAATGAGTCTGGCTTCGTGGAGCAAACGATCCAAGCGTTCAAGAATCGGACTATCCATACCTATCATACTGAAGGCGCAGGAGGTGGCCATGCACCGGACATCATCAGCGTTGTCGAACATGACAACGTCCTCCCATCGTCCACAAACCCTACGAGACCGTACACAAAGAACACGCTGGACGAGCACCTCGATATGCTAATGGTCTGCCACCACCTCTCCCGCAACATTCCCGAAGATGTTGCCTTCGCGGAATCGCGCATCCGCGCCGAAACAATCGCCGCAGAAGACGTCCTCCACGACCTCGGCGCCATCTCTATGATGTCTTCGGACTCGCAGGCCATGGGCCGCTGCGGCGAAGTCATCCTCCGCACATGGAATACCGCGCACAAGAACAAAGTTCAGCGCGGTACTCTGAAGGAAGACGAAGGCACTGACGCGGACAACTTCCGCGTGAAGAGATACATCAGCAAATATACCATCAATCCAGCAATTGCACAGGGAATGGAACACCTCATTGGTAGCATCGAGGTCGGAAAGGTTGCAGATCTCGTGTTGTGGAAACCGGCGAATTTCGGTGTCAAGCCGACGCTGGTGATTAAGAGTGGTTTCTGCTCGTATGCGCAGATGGTGAGTTTCTTCCTCATTGTCCCACAGACCATAACCCATCTATCTTCAAAAAAAAAAAAAAAAAAAAAAATTACAATTCACATATTCTAACATGCTTCCCAGGGTGACCCCAACGCATCCATCCCCACCGTTGAACCCATCTTCATGCGGCCCATGTTCGCGCCTCTCGTCCCCTCTAGCAGTATCACTTTCGTGTCGCAGGCGTCTATTTCCTCCGGCGTCGTGAACTCGTACGGTCTCCGGAAGCGCGTAGAAGCGGTCAAGAATTGTCGAAATATTGGGAAGAAGGACATGAAGTTCAACAATACGAGGCCGAAGATGAAGGTCGATCCGGAGAGGTATACAGTGGAGGCGGATGGGGTTGTCTGTAAGGCGGAGCCGGCGGAGAGCTTGCCGTTGACGCAGGCGTATTTCGTGTATTGAAAGTTGAACACAAGTGCGTTGGTTGAGAGTTGAGTGGTTATATGGAATGATCCGGGCGGTCCGGATACGTAGTGATCAATGAAGAAGTTCCGAATTGGACTGGGCACTTTAGACCATCGAAGAAGTCGTAAATTGGATTGGTAGACCACTAATCACAAGTTATAGGGGACACAGATATGTGGGCTGCATGTGAACCATGCAACTCCAGGACGGGCAATGCATGAACATGCGCAATGCAACCCTTCTTTCGCGGCAGAGTCCACAGTTGGTGACGATGGAACCTGGAGCCTCTCTGCAATCGTACGCCCCTCGAGTTGCCGCAGGATGCATAATACAAAGGCCAACAGCTTGGAAATATCAATTAGGCTGGTGTGCAGATGCTATGTCTCCCTGCGAGAAGGTGTAAGATTTTCACTTCGGCCGCTGTAGCTGGCGGACGACGGCCTCGAGTGCCCGGGCAGCACTGGCAGTGAAATGGCGCCGAAGGCAGCCCGTAGCGAGAGAGGAGGACGCTGTGTCGGGGCTTGTCATAGCCAATCACTTCGGCTGGGCCTCGCAGCAAAACCCACGGTGCGCAATGGGCGACGGAGAGGCAAGGTATCTTGCTCTGCAGAGACAGGCGACGCGAACGAATACGTGTATGCGCGTAGGGGCGTCGTGTATGCTGGCGTAACGTGCCAGTTGGCTGCTTGCCCTGCTCTTATGGGCTTGCCCGCGCTGCCTGTCGGCGGCCTACGCGCTATTTCGGAGCAGCAATAGGCTGTTGGGGTGCCCTTTATTAGCGAGCCCGCCCGCCCACTCCGGCGCTCCCACGCCCAACCTCTCCCCCTTCGCTCGCTTGCTCACACCCCAACAGAGTCCGTCGCGTCGCATCTCCGCCGCAGCCATGGCGCGCAAGAAGGCCGAAGAAGAGATCGAGCTCAACATCTCGAAGGAGCAGTTTAGAGAGACGCGCGATTCCGTAAGTGCGCCTTCCTGTTTCGCTGCTGTCGCGGTCGAGTCGCACCGAGACGCGCTTGTCCATCAGCTTCGTCCGCGATGCGACGGCGCACCGCGCTCGGGCACGTAGCGTGGAAATGTCCATCTCCACAACGCCCTGTCGCGCCGCGCATCTACGCCGGCGTGATCGCGTCGTCGACGCGACTGCAGCATGGCGCCATTGAGGACGCTTCTGCCCCGTCCGCCTGCGCAAAGCCCCCAGTCAGCGCCACGACGTGTCGCGCCCAAGCGGCAGGCCAAATCAGATGAAGCACAGTTTCTTACGTCCAAGCAGGTCCTCATGGCCCTCGCGAGCGTCCAGAAGGGCCTCCACAATGTCTCCAACAACCTCAACGAGCTGATGCATGCCTACATCAAGCACACGGCCTCAGTCCTGTCCGGCGAAGACGGCGCGCTTGAGGGGCTCCAGCTCTCAGAGAGCGCCCAGAACATGATTGATGAAGCCGACTTTGCTACCAAGAGCGTCGCAAACCTCACCAAGTCGCTCACTGCGCCGGTCACCGAAGGGGGCGACGCTGACGCCGGCAAGACCAAGAAGCGCAAGCGCGAGAAGAAGATTAAGGACCCGAATGCGCCCAAACGCCCTCTCACGGCTGCGTTCTTGTTCGCACAGAGCGCGAGGCCCATCATCCGCAAGGATCTGGAGAACGAGCTTCCTGTTGGCGCAAAGTTGGAACCCAATGCCATCAATCTTGAGGTCAACAAGCGCTGGAACGAGATGTCCGAGGAGGATAAAGAGGTGAGCTGCTCCCACCACCTACATGTCGGCCCGTGATGTTCATTGGAACACAAGCCGAATGCCCAGAAATTGCCCGCTCTGGGGCAACAAGGCCTCAAACTTCTACCTAGCATCCCGCTAACTTCCTATAGAAATGGAAGGCCTCGTACCGCGAGTCCATGGAAAAATACACCAAGGAGATGGCGGCCTACAAAGCCTCCAAGGGCGCCGCCCTCACCGAGGAGCCCGCCGCCGACGATTTCGCCGACGCGTCCGAGGGCGAAGCTGAAGCGGGTGCGCTCGACTCCGACGAGGACGCGTCGGACGAGGACGCGTCGGACGACGAGCCCTCGCCCACGAAAGCGCCCACCCCGCCCCCGACCTACACCGCCAACGGCAAGACGCCCTCGCGCCCGAGCAAGCGCCAGAAGACGGCCGCGACGCCCGCCGTCAACGGCCACGTAAGCATCGCGCCCGCAGCGCCGGCCCAGACGCCCGTGCCGCCGCCCGCCACCGTGTCCCGCACGCAGACGGCGGTGCCGCCGCCCACGCTGGCGACCGTGGAGGCCACCCCCGCAAAGAAGGACAAGAAGAAAAACAAGGAGGTGAAGGCGACGCCCGCGGCGACGGAACCGAGCCCGGACGAGACGAAGAAGGAGCGCAAGGAGAAGAAGAGCGGGCGCGCGACGCGGGCGACGGAGGCCGAGGGCGAGGAGAAGACGAGCAAGAAGCGGGATCGGAGTAAGCGCAAGAGCGAGGGGGGTGCTGCCTAGCGTGCCTGGTTCACTGGCGTGCCTGGGCTGCGTGTAGCGTCGATGTGCTTGCTGTGTCGCTTCCAAGGTTCCGGTGCTGGGCTTGGAGGACGCGCATTGCTATGTTCGCTTAGCGTTTGAGGGAATAGAGTGTATCCAAAATGAGTGTGTGCCTGGGTTGTTTCTATTCTGGAGTGTGCCCTCTGGGGACTCGACAACTCTGGCAACGCATACGGGGTTGAGAAGGGGAGGGGAGACCGGTACATGACCGTCCGGCATGCTCGAGGGTGTTTTCGTCTTTAACGGCCGCTACTGTAGATATTAGGTTGTATCGCATGTGGGCATCTCATCGGTATTCTCAGCGTATGAGCGGGGACTAGGGCGGCAGAAAAAGAATTGAGAATCCGAAAACGGACCTGTGTTCAAGCTGGTGAAGGTGTGATGGTGCTATGCAATCTTGGGCCCAACTTTTCACGAAGCGGTATACGCTTCTTCATGTCTAGTGCTTGTGTTCGTCGTCTTGGAGCGACACGAGTCATCAGGATAGATCACTGGAGCCATCATCAAGCAGAATACAGTGCGTAAACTCATTCGTATTAATTCCTATAAGAATGAGGGTGGGGTATATACCATATGTTCATGAGTCTCATCAAGTCGTGTCATATCATAACCAACCATGCCAAATCCGTGACGCAGTGCTAGATTAAGAGTTGGAGCACTTTGCGGCCTGTGCTACCCCAGGATACCCAATGCTGTGTCCAAACTTCTCTGACGCACGTGGGAGCGTGCCACATGCCAAAAATCACAACCATAGACTCCAAAATTCATAGTCCAAGTTACGAGGCGCGGACCGAGGAGAAGACGCCTAGTCTATCTGCTCGGCCGCGCTCTCGAAGCCCTCGTCCTCGTACTCGCTCTCTTGGTGCTGGGAGCCTCCAAGAACAGAGGATTGTGGCTCCTGGGGTAGCTTCCCATCAACGGCCGGGGCCTCACCCTCGACTTCCTTACCCACAGCCCTGCTCGCAACCACGTCGGTGGCTCGCTTCATGCCAGCCATGATCCCGCGCGCATAGTCTAGACGCTTCTCCTTGACGTCCTGGAGATACTGCAGGACCAGCCGTGCACATTCCTCCTTCGCCTTCTTCTTGCCGAACACGTGCCTCACCTCGCCAATGGGACCCTCATGCGGGCCACCGTTCTTGAAGTAGCAGCACACGGTGTGGAAGCCAGGCGCATTCGCGGAGGAAGGCGTGTACCGCCATTCCGGAGTCGAGAGGGAAAGCTGGGTAGCGAGGTGAGCGACACGCTGGGCATACGAACTAGCCCTGGTAGCGGTGTCGGTGGAGTCGGTGGACGCAAGAGGCGTGGGCGTGTTGGAGTCGGAAGACGGGGAGGGGATAGACGGGTTCGGAACGGAAGGTTTCTTCTTCTTGATGCCGCCGAGCTCGGTGTAGGACTCGGGCCAGGAACCTTCGGCCTGGAAGTGCTTGACGGCGCACCCGGCAGCGTGATGGCGGGCAGCTCGCTTCGAGGTGAAGAAGATAGTGCGGGAGCCGAAGGGGCGGGGATGATTCTCGATAGTGACTTCGCAGGAGTACGACTGGCCGAGTTGGTAGTCGATATATACAGGTTGGGGCGAGCCAGTTGAGCGCTGAAACTCTGTTGCAACGTCAGCGACAGGTCTTGTCGGAGATGGTTGTATATCCACATACCAAGCAGTTGTCCAATGTAGTTGACCACCGGCTCCTTCCCCATCTTCACCGCCTCAGGCTGGACATTCTCCGTCTTCTGCTTCTTCGCCTTGGGTGCCTTCGCCAGTTGGCCTGCCGCTTCCATCTCCTTCACAACCCCCAAGCATATCTCACTCAACTTCTCCTTCGCCTCCTGCTTGCTCCCACAGGGGCCCTCCACGCTCAACTCTCTCCCCAGATATGTGGTCCTGACCTTCCACCCCTCCACGCTGCCGCCCTCGAACACGAACTCTGGGCGGGGTATGCCGAGCGCTTGGTGCTTCTCATGAAGCTCGATTGTGTACTTGGAGGAGCGGGCGGCGATGGCGCGAGGCTCTGGGTTAGGCTGAGCTTCCGGTGCGACGGTGGGAGTCGAGGCCTTGCGCTGGGCCATGAACTCTTGGATGGAGAGGATCTGGCCGGACATGTTGGAGGGTTCGTGCACCGGCACGGCCGTGGGAGTGTCGACCTCCATCTTTTGCCTTTTTGCAGTGGTTGGGCTCCGCTTCCTATAGCTGGGTTCGTCCTGGAGCTGGCCTAGGGCGCGCCGGTACTCTTCTTGAAGCGAGGCCGACTTTAAAGCGGGGGACGGACGATCGTGCATTGGCACCGAAGAGGAGGAGAGGTTGGAAGCGGAGGCGCCCTCCGCAGGCACAATTAAGTACTGTAGCAGATCATCTCCGGCGGCCATGGTTTGGCTTAGGCGCATGCATGCACGCTTGTTTTCAGCTTGGTTGGGTCAGCGGAACACCTGATTGCGCGACGATGCGTTTCGTTTGCCGCGAATTGTCCAGGACTCTCGAGCAACTATCCCTGCGGCTAGGAACGATTGCTGTATTCTACAAAATAGACTGTAAAGAAACGATGTTGAAAGCGATAAACGCGTGGTGAAGTTTGTGCGACTTGACCCTGTGTGCGACGCGGGGTTTGCAATTGGCAGTCGCGTTTGAAGGGCAAGCGCGACGGGCGACACGCCATTGCCGCCCTGGACACGTCCAAGTGAGACAGCTTGCCCTCCTCGCCTTCTCATGTCTCTCCCATTTCCAGCGACCACATGTCACCGTGGCCTTCGCCATGTTCTACATCCTCTCGGCACCACCAAGTACAAGTCTAAGACAGACGAATGACCACAAACGTGCAGCACAGAACGAGCCTGTCGCGTGAAATTGTGGTGGGTAAGACTGCCAAATTCAATCACTTTGTGAAGCGCGAACGGTCGAGACGTAAACGGATCCATCCACGAAGCAGAACTTCAGCACCTCGACATCATCCATTAACATTACATCCCACTACCATCACCAAGCCCAAACCTACCAAGCATAACTCATAACATCATAGCACATTACATCCTCCTTCCCTCCCATCCCTACACTCTCCACACTCCCCTCTCCGTCTCCCCAAAATCCACCGCCTCCCCAAGCTTGCTATCCCTCCTCCCCTCGGCGCCCACCCCCGTATCCTCCCCACCAAACCCCGCCTGCAACTTCCACAGTCCCGCGTCTCCAATCAGCCCTCCCTGCGCATCCCCTTCACCCACCAGGTCCCCGACACCGAACTGCTCTGCCGCGCTTTCGAGATGGCTGATCAAGCTGGGATGGTACCTCGTGGCGTAGCAGTTCGTGGGCACACCGACGTTGATGTTCGCCAGGGAAGAAAGATCACCAAAGGCATTAGGATTGGAAAGACTGGAATTGGTGTGAAGATCCGTAATCGAGGTGATGGAGGAGAGGTTGGGCAGCGAGAGCGTGGTGCTGGGCAGGTGGGAGGGTGCATACGACTCGTAGGCGCCCAGGTTGATGGCGGGCTCGAGACACCCGCTGATGATGATGTGGCCGCCGTGGAAGTCGAAGTCGTTTGCGTCGGCGAAGTCCTGGGATTGGGATACGCCGACGGTGTCTTGGGAGTGGGATAGCGGGGGCAGAGGGAGTGCTTGGGAGTAGTCTGTTGCGAGGCTGGACCCGGTGGCGGAGTTGGGGTGCGAGAAGTCGGAGGCGGCGAGGCCCTCTAGCGCAAGGCTATCGAGGTCGAGCTGCGGCGGGTGGTTCCCGAAGGGAGGAGGATAGTCGAGTGGGAGGGTTGGATAGATCGAATGGGAAGACGTCGGCATGGGAAGCATGGATAGGACGGATGGGGTGCGGGAGGCCGGTAGAATTTCCTTTGCGTTCCGAATTTGTTCGAGCTCCTCTTCTTTGATCCGCTTCTTCTCGTTGCGGCGTCCGAAGTGGGCGACGCGCCATGTCATGCGACCTGAGTCGTTGCTGGTACGCGTCTGGCTAAACCGCCAAAGAATAGTCAAGAGGCAGACTTCCACGCCGTCTTTGACGCCGTAGATGTCCTGTGAGGCGGTCATGTTTTGAAGTTCCCCACGGACGAGCTCTTCGTAGCGCGTGCGAGCGGCGAGTTCTTCTTGTGCTGACGCTTTCCCAAGCCGTTCGCCCAGCCTAGCCATCTTTTGGACCCAGAATCCGGACCCGAAATTAACACGCATAAATCCGTGTTCATCGGGAAATTTCACCAGTTCACGCGTCTCCCTGGTTCTGCCATCTTGACCTTTGTCTGTGTCTGGCTGAATCGCCACCTTGCCGCTGTCGAAGAAGCGTGTTCGACACTCTATGGAGTCGTAGACGGTTCTCAAATCAATGCGTGAGCGTAAATCAAATGCTATACTCAGTGTTGCTCCAGCAAGCCGCTCTAAGGTGATGACTTTGATAGTAGCATCGCAAATTAGGACATGATGATCTCTGAAGGCGTCCATATGGTGGAACTTGAACTCGGGATATTGCTTGTACCATGAAGTCGGACTGACCACATATAGATCATCAAGCCGCGGTTTGCCATTATTGAGTTGGGTAATGCGATGCGTAGGAACATTCTCTTCTTCAATGAACATGTCAAAGTTGAATACAGTGTACGGAGATTCCTGGAGATCAGACTCGAGTTTCGCAAGAGCGACCGAGGACGGAAGGTATCCCAGGCGCTGATGTAGTTCTGAGTCGACCTGTGAAAGACCGTACTTAGACGATGCGTGCCGGTGCCGGAAGTGCGAGCTGCCGTGACGACCCCGGCCACTGCGACCAGACATATCCTCCTTGGACATGTAAACCAAAACTGCACTTTGTCAACAGCTGGCAATAACACTCTACACTATGCATACTCTGTGGCTGATCCGCCAACATAGGCTTCAGCACTTGGATATGGCTCGAGACTTGCTTTCGTGTGCGAGGCTCGCCCGTGTCCCTCTGTATAGAATCCGCAACCAGCTCGTTTCGGCCACGAGGCTGGCCATCTAGCATTTGCTTGCGGCGACCCATAGGTGGCCATCGAACGAGCGCTGAAGAGGTGAATATATGCCTACTGATAATCGAAAGGACAAGGCTGCTAACCTCTGAAGAAGGCCTCTTCGAGGTGGTCTGGCCATCGTTGCTCTTTTTCACCCTTCGTATTTGCATTCTCCGAGGGCTGCCGCTCACGGTATTTCCGATACTTTTCACACTTGCTCAATAGCTTCAGGAGCTTCCTCGTCTCGATCTCGACCTGTGCTTCCGACTTGTCGCCATTGAAGTGAGAAGCAAGATTGCCTGTGAAATAGCCACCTAGTCGGCCAGTATAGACGGGTGAGCGTTTCCACGATGAGGTATCCTCGGAGTAGTCATGGAGTCTGTTCGCTGATCGTTCCTGCAACACGCGACTTGGTATGTAGGCCTCAGGCTCTGGTAAGGCTGGGGCATTGGATGGGACCACGCATGGAGGATGTAGTTCCATTGTTTTGCTGGGAATGCTTGTAATTGAAAAAGAATAGGAATCTAACAATGTCTGAGGGGAAGGAACGTAGAGCGGTTGGAGCAAAGGAATGACTGAAGAGAATGGTATGGAGGTGGCGAGGCAGCAATGTAGGAGCACTCAAGTGGTGATATACAGCGAGTCTAGACGGCTCGTCAGGAGGACAGGATTCGCCTCTCCAAGGCATACTGGGTACCACAAATATGGACCACTCAGTCGCCGTGGTGACATAACGTCGAGTTGAGATTAGGCTAGCACACTACAGAGAGTCAAGCGTCGTCCAAACCATTTCGCTTGACGTCCGTATAATTACACCCACGAGGTTTCCTCAGAGCGGAATGACAACATTGCTGATTCAGTTGCGATTAGCAAGATGAGCAAGGGCATAGGTATCTGCCGACTATCTGTAGGTCATATGATTGGAGCGTTCTGGCTCACGTATTTTGTGCGAGGGAGACGAGGCACGGGAATGCTCTGAAGTCAAAGAATGTCAGCAGGTGTAAACAAAACTCATCGTTACAAGCGTGGCAGCGAGCGTGTGAGACTGGAAAATGTCTTTCGCGCTCAAGACATAGGGAGCAAGGCAGCAACGCGGTGTGGTGGCCATGCGTTTGATTCAGACCTGTGTAGGCAGCGAAATCTCCTGTCGCGGGTAGCGAAATTTCAAAATGGTGTGCCAAGGGTACGTGACGCTGATGTCCTAAGTATGGAGCGAACGGACAGGCCATCAAAGCCTCGCGTCCTTAGTCATGACAGCAAGGGGTGGGTCAAGGGACCATTTTGTGTCGCGAAGCAAAATTTTACCAGGACGCGCTGCTGGCTAAGCTTCGTCTAGATCATCGGTGCCTGCAACGTTAAACTTTTTCCGTCCGCCTGACGTCAGACGTTGGAGGGCAACCTTGTTGGCCTGCGATCCAACCTTCTGTTGCATCTTCTCCAACTCCTGCTCTGGGTCGTCCACCTCGGTCTCAGCAAAGGCGAGGACAAGATGTCTGCCCAATAAATGTGTGCCCCGAAGTTGGTTCATCGCATTAGCAGCATCGCGTTTCGTAGAAAATTCGACGAAAGCAAATCCGCGCGACGTAGAATCGAATTTCTTCGGCACCCTGACGGAGCGTAAGGATCCGTAAGGGGCAAAGAGCGCGCGGACATCCTTTTTCTGGATGCAGGTCAGAACTTGTCACTTGAACACTACAAGAGGTACTTACAGTGGCCTCGAAGGGTAGGTTCTTGATAAGGATCTTCGTCCCTGCAGCCTTCTTTGCGGCGTCCTCTTTTCGTCGCTCCTCGGCAGCATCCGCACCTCTGTGCGAGGCTTGTATCTTCAGCGAATGCCCTTCGAGATTATAACCATCCATAGCTCGCATCGCGGCAGAAGCTGTCTCAGCACTACTGAAGTCAACAAATCCGTAACCGAGCGAGAGGACGCCACGTTTTGGATCGGTCTTAGTTCGAACAACCGCGCTGCGGAACCCAGCTAATGCTTTGAATGTCTCAGACAACTTCTGTGTCGTTGTCGAGAAATTGAGATTCTTCACGTGGAGGGTAACGGTATCCGGTGATTCTGGCTCTTCTTCAAGTAGGTCTTGGGCAGAGAGTACTGCGCCAGGTTTGTGGGAAGCGGCCGCTGGCGTCACGGTGCTTATCGCGCCTTCCTTGAAAAGATCTTTGGGCGCCTTTTCAAGGTATAATATGGAGTCCTTCATCTTCCTGTATGATAGAGACAGGAAGGCGGATCTGGCTTGCGCTGCGTTTGCAAACTCCACTATAGCAGTCATGCCTGCAGGGGGCATCAGAAACCGGCGAATCGTGCCGTGTTCCTCAAAAAGCTCCCGTATCTCGTCCGCTTTCACGCTGTGGGGGATGTTCTTGACTAAAATGGCGAGATCGCCCTTCGAGCTTCTCTTAAACGCTTCGAGATCCACTCCTTGTTTCGCGAAGTAGTCCTTAGTCTCTTGAATGATATGGGTTTCGGCGTGCGCTTGCTTCACGGCAGCATCTGACGAGGTAGGGTCCAAGAGCTCAGCCTTGCTAATGTTCAGACGCTCTGCAACAGTCGAAAGCACAGCATCAGTGTTAAGATACAGCGAGTTCCAATTGAATGTCGCCACAGAGGCGTTTTTCTTCCTTAGGACCTCTTTCTGCTTCTTCAGTGGCAGTTGGGAGATTGCAAATTCGTCTAGTGCGCCGTTTCGTTTAGTCTTGCCAGAGATGATGTGCAGTAATCTCCCCTGAAAAATGGTGCCGTCGTTCTCGTGGAAAGCCTCGACGGCATGCTCAGGATCCTCGAACTGGACGAAGGCGAAGCCCTTGCCTTTACCATCGGTCTTCTTTGTCGGTACGTGAACCTTGAACTTGTCAGCGACGGTGTCTATATTGTACAAAGAGCTGCGCAGGTAGACAAGTTCGCCAATCTCAGATAAGAGACACATCTACTAAAATAATCTCCCGGTCAACCTCATGTGCAATGCATCAGTTGTCCCTATCTTGGATGTTCATCATATAGCGAAGGGAAGAACAAGTAAAGAGATGGCTTGCCTACCTCTTCAAGCGATCCATACTTGGAAAATTGTTCGCGTAGATCGTCTTCCGTGACGTCGTAATGGAGATTTCGTAGGAATAGTCTACCGGTTTGGCGGACTTTGTCTTCTTCTGATGATGGGGCGTCTCCCTCACGTTGATCCTCTTCCGTGATTGTTGCCGCGGGGGGGGCAGCTTCGGTTTGTGCGGGATCGTCGATTGTATTTTCATCTGCCCTTTTTTCCGTTGGCGGAGGCCTGTCTTCATCATCCTCTACTAAATCAAGGATCCTGTTGGTGCGTGACCGACGCCAGTCAGCGTCCGATACGGGACCAGCCTCTTCAGAAGGCACATCTGGAAGCTTTTCCGACTGGTTTACTTGTTTTTGAGTATTGCTGCTCTCTTGTGCGGTCGGTGTCGTTGCCATGAAAGGCTCCACATCGTGCAACGATTCCTGCTGGGCAGTCTTGGGCTTCTTGTTAAGCACCTGGTACTCGTCGTCGCTTTCGCCTCCAAGGACTACAACGCCTTGAGCTTCTTCAACAGCAGGTGCAGTCTGCAGATCCATCTGTGCCTCCTCGTTCGCCCACGCTTTCTGCTTCGACGGCGGTTGCATCACGTCGAGAAACTCCTTCAGCTTCGGGTCGTGCTCGACTTCATCTCGCTTCCGTTTGCGATTGTTCTCCTTCGGTGACGGTACGTAGTCATCGTTCCTCGGTGCGCTCTTTTCAATTTTTTGTTGGCGTCGCGATTTGGGAAGGTCCTTATCTGCAATCTACATGAATGTCAGCTCACGACGTCGTTTCATAGTTGCTGTGTACACTTACAGGCCTTGCTGGCTCGGCAAATATTTTGGACATGCGGATAAAAGACTTGTTGAAATATTTGACGGCCTTGGAGGCATCCTCAGGCGACTTGTATCCGATGTAGCCGATGCGGCGAGCGGGGAAGTACTTGACGTCCGTGACGGGAAACCTGGCGAAGTGTTTGCGGACGTCCTCCTCTGAGAACTTCGGCGGCAGACCGCGGACAAATATGCGTGACGTCTCCATGGTAGGAGACTGCAATTGTTCCGTGCGCGAAGGGTGCACGTCGTGGAGAGGCGTCGGCCGCAGCTGCCCAAAATTTTTAGCTAGCGGCAAGCGAGACGCTCGGTCGCACCTTCTGTTGTCGCGCCAAGCCCGCCGTTCTCCTGCGCCAGCCCTGCGACGTGACTTTCTGCACAACCCACATATTACTGTAAACGACTGCTCGCCTAGATTACTAGCCGGATCAACTCCAGCTTCATACGTCCGTACTACGAGCAACACTCATCACCATGGCAAGCGAGAAAGACCTTGCTATCAAGCAAGAAGGTACGGGTGGTACACTGCTCCGACGTTGTGCATCCCAAGTGCAATTGACCGCTAACACGTGCACAGCGCAGATCAAGTCGGCAGACATGGTACGGAACTTGATGTATAGAGTTTTCCTACATTTACTTAATTCCTACGCAGAGTGAAGAGATGCAGCAGGAGGCTATTGAAGTCGGTATGGGATCCGACTGAACTTCGGCGCTTAACGCATCTTACTGACATATCACAGCCCAGACAGCAATGGATCAGTTCTCCATCGAGAAGGTGTGACTAGAGTTGAGGCCCGATCTTCACTTTGCAGTTCTGACAATGACCAGGACATCGCCCAGTACATCAAGAAGGAGGCAAGTCCGCAAAGATGCACTCACCATGTGTGTTTCGTGCTAACGTTCATCGTCCAGTTCGACAGTCGCAAGGGCGCGACGTGGCACTGCATCGTCGGCAGGAACTTCGGCAGCTTCGTGACCCACGGTATGCCAGATCGCCTTACAAAAACTCCCGTACAAGCTGATTTCAGTATAGAGACCAAGCACTTCATTTACTTCTACCTGGGCCACTGCGCTATCCTTCTCTTCAAGACTCAGTAAGCGATATACATGGACTCCGGATCCTATCACAATAGATACTGGATACCCGTTTGCTTTGGAATTATGCACGAATGGTCTGGCCTTTGCTCACACCAACCCTAGGCTATAGGCGTGTCATCTCCCCAGGTTTTCTGTATTGGGATCGGGTCGGGCTCTTCTGACGTCGGGAATGGGACGATCTAATGGCTGGGCTACATCGGAGCCTACTTGATATGACTGACACGAGTCTCTTATCCAAAAGCGGTGTCCAAAGGCAGGCATATACCTAATGGAATGAGCTGTATACCACAATTCCATTGCCTACCTGTACCCTTTCCCGCTTAATTCCTGGGTGCTCACTTTGTCATACATCTGGGGAACATCGCTTGCAACTGGCGAACCTGGCGGTGCCGTGACTTGTTGAGCGCGCTGCAGCTTCGTGGTCGTGAAGTCGTACTCCTACGACGTTTTCGCAAATGCAGAATGCTCGCGAGTTATTAAAACCGAAACCTAACCTGAAGGTGTTTTGTTCCCTCAGTTACTTGGAGAAGACAGATACGGTGCCCACCTCTGCTATAGAGGGATATTGTCTGTTAAAATGTGACAGGTATTCGATGGGCCCAATGAAGAATATGTAAACATGCCAGAATCAGGTGATCCAATTTCCCGTCCACCGGTAGTGTGGCTAAGTGTGGCTGAGCAACAATGACGAAACAGCCCGCTTGGCGCCACCTCCGCGTTCGACATTCACATCGACGCATCATGCGCGCCGCAACACTTCCCCTCCACCTCTTCGATCCGTAAACGATACTCTACTCTTGCGCCATTCTTCTGGTGCCTCAGCTCTACGAAAATATCCAACAGCTATACGCTACTCCTTCTAGTCGCAACATCCAAGACAAGACAACGAGCGCTGGCAGCGAAACCGCTACGAGGATGTTCTTCTTCTTCACGTGCGGGACGCACAGTACGTCTCGTCTATTTCCTGAAAGATAGCCCCCAACAGCTGGCAACCGTGTGTTGTATCCTCGGTCTACCGAGCGCAAAACGCTATTCAGCGCTCGATCAGAGTCTCCTAAAACCCTGCTAATCTATCCTCAGCTTTCACGTCGCGCCTCGCCGGCGCCGAGAACTTCACCTTCCAATGCCAGAACTGCGGCAACTTCTCCGCTCGCCCCATGAAACGCTGGGAATGGTTCACCTTCTGCTTCATCCCCGTCATCCCGTTCTCGCTCAAGCCCTACAAGGAGGTCGGGTGCCACATCTGCAACTTCTGGCAGGACATCAAATACCGACCGGACGTGCAAGCGCGGATGGGCGGAGGAGGCGCTCCGCCGCCTCAGCAGGGATACCAGATGGGCGGCCAAGGCACAGGCAAGCCTGGGCACGGGCCGCCACCTGCAGGAGTCCCGCATCAGTATCAGTAGCGCTGGAGACCGGATAACTCACGGACGGAGTGGGTGAGGATCTTGAAGTTGCCCAAGTCAGTGCGGGCTACGGGGTGCAAGCGGCCGCGTCTAGGATACCGATTGAGACTGCACACGATGAAGGAGTACCGGGGCGAGTCGATGCGCGGCGGGGGCAATATTTGCGTACTGTTGTCTAGCCAGTGGGCGTAAGAGGTGGTAATGAAAGAGACGCATTCAGGTTATACGATATCCCCTTTCCCCTTTATAACTTATTTCATGGCGCCGGGTAGGTTGATGTATGGCAAGGCGATAGGAGTGACACAGATACCACTTTCCCTATTTTATATCGTACCGCGAATAATGGCCATCACTAGGCGCGTGCAGGCCACTGAGTCTAAGTCACAATCTACGAGTGCGTTATGGTTCAAGTTCCCCAGGATAGGTAATAGGTTAGCCGACAGATTGCCGACTTGCTGAGGCTGTTTCTAAGAAACACAAAGGTGGTATTTTCTCCAATATGCATAGTAATGTGTCCGAGTTATGCCGCACTTTGTGTAATCCTCCCACTCTCGAACAAATTCCATCGTTAATGAAGTGTGTTCACACAGGTCTTCATCCTCACGCTCGTATATTGCAACTCTATCAATGTGTGACTCTTAAAATGAGTCTTCAAAGGCTCTAGTCGATGTGTCTACATGGACGGTCGACTCAGCTGATTGGTTGCCTAACCTATGCTTAAGGCCACATACACAGTATGGAACCAGAGTGCATTTCTATGTCCGCACAGGCCTTTTTCAAGGATGTAATGATTGTTCCGCTTACGTTGGAGCCTAATCGCTGGTTTCGTATATCTACTTAGACGGTGCGACGTTGCCTTAGCTGACCAGCAACAACTTCAAAAGAACGTCCGGTTCCCGTCCCACGATAGTTGCAGGAATTCTTACTACTAATACTTACCAATATGGTCCGTAATTCATCTAAGAAAGCCAAGTCCCTACCCCCACTCAAACACTTGCCAAAAGCACCGCGCTGCTCTCCGAAACAAGTCTATTTCCTTGCGCTACTCTTCACGACAATCATACTCGGGGTAGGTATAGTCTTTGCTGCACCACGAATGCGTGAGACGGCCTTCTTGCAGCGGCGAACCCCCGAATCCAGCTAACGCGTGGTAGCTCCACATCCGCAACGCCCTCAGGCACCAGGCGTAGCCTTCGGCCTAACGCCTGAGTACGGGTACGTCAGCCACACGTAAAGCGGCAACGCCCAGCAATTGACCAAGGACATACAGTGTGGCTTCCCTCCATCTCAAAGACGGGTCTACCATCGACGTCGCCCGCGTCCAGGGGAGTCCCGCGTACCAGTTGTTCATGCGGAGGAGCGCGTCGTCGGGCACACCGCTCGCATCGAACACCACGCTCTGTTCCGTCGCCGGGTATCTTGCTCGCAGCGCCGAAGTCGCACTCCGGCTCCGTGTACCCGTCCCAGAAGCCTGTCTCGGCGAGGATGTGCAAGCCGTGAGATCGCTCCTCAAACCACTCAAGCTCGCCGTAGAAGCCTACCTCGGGACAAACATATGCTTCGCCACGCTCGTCGTCGACGACGGCTCCACAAGCTGGGTCGCAGACCGAGCGCTGCAGAGCACCGGCGTCCTCCAGCCCAATGCCCCTAGGGCACATTCCCCCCGGCGCGCGCCCCCGTTCAGTCTTCCCGTCGTCCGCGCCCGCACGCTCGTCATGCGCGATGTACCGTCCAGTCTCGACCAAGGCATCGGCGTGCTCGCCGTCGAAGTGCACCCGCACTGGTTCACCACCTCCATCTACGCCGTCGACGAGGACAGCATCCGCCCTGTGCACAGCACCCTCACAGCGCCCACTATCTTCTCTTCGGACGACAGGGCCACCCAAATGGATGAACTAAGGGGCGCTGTGGACCGCTTGTTCACAGATCCGCCGGCTGGTCTTGCTCTTGAACTCCCGAGCCGGAAGATCGTCCACGGCGTCGTGTACGGCGAGAGCGCGCACAAGCCGTGGGTGCAGCGTGTGCTCGGCGCCACGCTCGAAGAGAGGGTTGAAGGGAACGTGTACATGGATGAGGAGGGCTATGATGCGTTTGAGGGGCCGAGGGCCGTGGCGGGGGAGACGTTCCGTGTGATGGATGAACCGTGGTTTGAGATGCGGGATCAGGGCATGTTTTTGTGTCGGTGTCGTTCGGGCTTGTATCCTATGAGATGGTGGGATCCATTGTCGTCGTTGTGGGAAGAGACTGGGTGGGTAGCGAGGTGGGCGGACGGAAGGGTGGAGTATGTGAAATCGCTCTGGGGTGACGAAGAAGTGAGCTGGGACGAGGAATCGAGGTCTGAAAGGAGATTGATTGGTCGGGGAGAGGACGCGTGGAGGTGAAGCGCCTTGGGGAGACATAGGGAACGGGAACTGTAAATCCGTGGCTAATTGACTGGCGTTATTTTGGCGTGGATACTTTAGAGATATGTGTACACGAATATTTTGATTCGATGTTAATTGACGTGGTCATTACTCCTTGAACCTGCCTCCTTCGCTAACGTCTGGGTAGACGTCAAATCTTCGCTGCGAATATAGCGGTATACCCTTTCTCACCTCTTCAATTCGCCCTGCCTTCAGCTCTTGCACCACAATTCCCTCCTTCTCATCCAACTCCTCCATTATCTCTGCATTCGGGTCCACGAGCATACTGTGACCCCAAGCGTGGTACTCAGCCTGCATGTCTCTGCTCGGACTGCACAGGCCCACAAAGACCTGGTTATCCATGGCCCTGGCCCTAGCCTGCAGCTCCCAGTGCAGCGCGCCCGTCGTCATGTTGAACGCTCCAGGATACAGCAACAGGAATGCGCCTTTGCGCGCAGCGATCATAGCGAGCTCCGGGAAGCGGACGTCGTAGCAGATGGCGACTGCGATCTTTCCATACTCGGGCAGGTCGACCATGGTGATCTTGTTGCCCGGAGACAGAACGTCGGATTCCTTGAACTTGAACTTGCCGGGGATATCGATGTCGAAGAGGTGCACTTTGCGGTGCGTGGCCAGCAGCTCTCCGCTCGGCGCAAACGTCAAGTTCGTGTTGTACCACTTCTTCCCTTCCTTCCCGTCTCCGTCCTTCGTGCCTTCCTCTTCCACGAGCTCTGGTATGCTGCCTCCGACAATGTACGCATTCGCCTCCTTTGCGAGCTTGGACAGCGCGTGGAAGGTGGGCGATTGGGCTTCTGTGGGCGGCGAGGGGAGCAGCGTCTCGGCATATTGCGGGAAGTACTTCGTGCCGTACGGACTGTTAAAGCACTCGGGGAGGACAACAATCTTTGCGCCGCGCTTGGTCGCTTCGAGGACTTTGGTGCGGGCGTGCGAGAGATTGTGCGCTTTGTCGGCGGTGCAGGCGAGCTGGACAAGGGCAAGCTTCACGGATTGCTTGAGGAGGGACGCCATGGCGAAGGTATTGTTTAGAAGTAACTTGATCCTCAGCAAAGGGGGGAAAGGGCTCAAGGCGGGTTGTAGTGGAATGACAGCATGTATGGCTAGTCGTGGGGATCGATGGCTGCGTGAGCTTTCCGTCGGGATGTCATAGTCGGCTAAACTTGCCGCGTACGGTCGACTGCCCCCCAACACAAGCATCCGTACGGCTAAGACTAATGGGTAATCTTTATATTGCTACGCACCCGCAGTTCTGAACCAGAATCTAGATCGCCCTTATTTCTCAAGTTGTGGGACAAACTTTACGTACTATCCCTTTCAGTACACTGTAAAAATCAGGCCCGTACCTCTTTCACGGACCCTGCAAGGGAAATATATACATATTAAGATTACCATGGATGTCAGCTCAGCCATCGTGTTGCTACATCATTCGTTTTTCGTTAAAGATCATCGCTTTTCCCAGATAACCGCACACAGGTAGACCTTCTCCAGTTCTTTATATCGTTGCACATCGCTAGGAGCAGTGCCTCCCGAAAATCACTCACGTCACATCCATTCCCCCTTTTTATCGCATTCCTTCCCTCAGAACATCTCGCTAATCTTTTAACAGCCGCTCACGAAGAATCGACATCCTACAACAACACTTTGCTCGTTGAAAACGCCCTTCCTCTCGCTCTTGATCTGCCTCAGCGCACCACCCTCGCGTTCACTGACAGCATACTGAATCACGCAGTTCCTGTTCAGCGGCGGATTGTCCTTCATGTCCAACCGATCGGAGGCGCGCAGGGGCTTGACGTGCGCATCAGTACTACCCAGCTTCGCCACTTCCTCCGGGACATGCTTCCTCTTTAGTGGTGCGGAAGCGGATCCTTGATTAGAGAGTTGTTGAGGGATCATTGATGGCATCGGCGGTGCTGAGAGCGTGGCTGCGGCACTCGATAGGCGGGCTGAGGAACGAAGTTGGGTGATTCCGGAGCCAGTAGCAGCGGACTCCGCTGGGGCAGCTGGTGCGCCTGGTGCTGGTAGAGTCGGCGGGGCGATGTTACAGTCACTAAAAGTTTCAGTACAGTCGGCCTATGCGTTGCTGTGGTAACGCAACATACCTCGACTTCGATCCTGGTACAGGAGCAGTGTCATTCGTCTCGGTGAGTATCTCCATTGCAAATGATAGCTCGGGTGATTGAGACAGCTCCGAGAGGGGAGAGCTTGATCTGGTGTCCACAACTTGGGGTGTGACAGGCTGATCCACCTTGCGGGGTGCTGTAGCTTGTACTGGTCCAGTAGTTCCCTTACTCGGCACGGTATCTACTTGAGTCGGCGAGATAGAGCGCGACTGAGCCTTCGCTTTCGGTTTCTTCTTTCGCAGAAGCTCTTCGGGATTGTCGAACACGAAGGCTTTCGCTTTGGGTCCTTGTACACCGAGAATACCAGTGTCAGCTGTTCGGTGCATGATGGTATAGGCATACATGTTGGACGAAGGCTTTGTTGGAGTCAACGTCGTGTTGATATTCGAAGGATCGTTCTGGTGAGACATAGTCGGTATCGCAGCGGCTTCTACAGTTTTCGCAACCTCAGCACTCGCCATGTTGTTGTGAATTGAGTCTCTCTTTGGTTGATTCACTCCTTCATTTGCCACGAGATTCATAGGTACATTGGGGGATGTACCTGGCGGAGTCGCTAGTGTACCAGCTGTTCTGTTCGAACGACGCCGCACAACAGGTTGCTCGGCCCATTCAGCGGAACCTGGAGACTCTTTGCAGCTCTTGGCTGAGTCGTCATGGGCCACAGCCAAGTCGCTTGCAGGGACCGGATCGACAGGAAGTGTTCGCTGTTTCGTGAAGTAGTGCGAACGAACAACTTTTCTACCTAGTCGAATGACCACACGGTGTAACACAATGCGTGAGCAGGGCGATTTCCCACTGGATGAATTGGGAGCGGTTGGAGTTTCCGTCATGGGTCTCTCTGTCACCTTGAAAAGGCCTAGAGGGGGCGGCGGACCATTGGAAGAGCTCCTATGCGCCGGAATATATGGAACAGATTCAGATGGCCCATATTGTAGAGGCCCAGCTTCTGCTGGTAGAAAGGTGGTGCTGATCGGCCCTTGCAAATGGTAGCCGGGGGTCACACCCGACTGAGGAAAACCATCTGTGTCAAAGATACCGAGAACTGTCGGGGACACTGCTGAGTTATACGATCTATATCCAGATCCTTGGCTCGGCAATGCACTGTTTTGCGAGTATGGGCTTGAAAAAGCGCTGGTTCCTGTCGTACCGGGTATAATTTCTTCTGGCGTCGGCAGGATTAGCGGTAACATAAGACGACCACCAGAAGTATTCCGAAGCGGAGACGACGCAGGGTCGTCAAAGGATGCAAAGTCTAGACCAGAGATTATGCCGGCATATGGAGGTTGATACGGGTTGGCATGCTCGAAACTATCGTACTGGTTAACATTGAACTCCGTACGTGGCATCGACGGCGCATAGGAAATGGGCATGGAAAGTGACGGTCCGTGAGCAGACGGATACCATCGTCGGGGAGGTGGCATTTGCCGACTTGCCCCCATATCAGCATCATTCTGACTGATCAAATCTGCAATGTCAAGGCGGCTTCGTTTCTGTGGCGGCCCTCGTGGGTCTGGTTGGGACAAGCTCTGGCGAACGAAAGAAGTTGAAGCTTCAATTACCGGCAGCGGCGAGATTGGGAAACCGGCAAATGGATCCTGCCAATCCACAGTTGGATGCAACGGTCCGAGTGGAAATGCTTGATCAGCCAGAGCCGATAAGCCACCGCGAATGGTAGACTGGGGTGCCACTGTAAACTCTAGGTCTGAATCGCCCTCCCCATCTTTATCACCGGTATCGATCGCGGCAGGTCCGACTGCAAGCGCACCGGCCCGGATCAATTCGAAATCGCTTCCCTCATTTACCTGGTAGTTGTACCGTTCATCGGGTAATCGCGTTGGCACCTTCAGATACTCCGCTCCAGCAGTGAACTTTCTACCAGATCCAACGGTGACGATCACGTCTATGACGCCGAACTTCATTCCACCGGGTTTCTGCCAATCGCCGATGCTGTTTGGCGTTGGCATGCTTGCGAGTTCCCGAAGGTACGTCGCAGTCGGTGGACTGTCTCCATTTCCATCAATGCCTCGTTTGTTCGCCTCGGTCATTAACGCCTTGCATATCTCAGTCCACCGGGCCTGCGGGCCCGTCTCATTCGGCTCTTGCAAAGGGTTCTGTGGAGCAACGGCCGATACGGGCGCATGTATAACCCACGGTCGCTCCGCCATGTAGTCAACACGCGCACCAGCAAACATTCGGTTGACTGATTTGACGCCAGTGTGAATATCCCTCGTGTGTAGAAGGGCGCAGTTGGAAAGCTGGCCGTTGAAGAACACGTCGATCTTCAGATGCTGCGGGCTATTATCGAATGGGTCGTGAAAGAAGGTCTTGTCGGTGAGCATGACATGGAGAATGAGTGCTTTGGGCTCTGGTAGGTGCTTTGGCAAGGGCGACTGCCCGATTTGCAAGCCATGCTCTGGAAGCGACTCGATGGCGCTGTTCTCGTCAATATCGACATCATCCGAAGGCAGCGTGCGTCCACTCCGCGTTGAGATTCCCTGCGAAGAACGCAGTTTGGCCTCCGCCACTCCATGATCATTGCCCAGAACCAGCCTCTGTTTCAGGTTTGCAAATTGTTGCGACCTCTCGGATAGTTTTCCCACAACAGCTTGCAAGAACGGCACGCCACCAACCCAGTGGAGCGCGAAGTTGCCTTCGTCGCCGGGAAAAGGTACGTGCTCTTCAGGAAGGAGCGTGTGCACGCTGTCCATTAGCGCCTTCTCCGCACTTTCGCTCTTGGAAGCAGCGGTAAAATCCCTCTTGAGTTGGACCTTCTCCGTGAGCGAGGATGCCAGCGGCTGCGTGGCCAGGCGAAGGCTGATGCCTGCGCCGTAAAGGGACGGCATGCCGAAGAAGCGTTTGCCCAGGCGTTTGAGCAAACACAAGGGAGCTGCAATTCACTGCACTGGAAGATAAGGTCGAGTGTCCCGTGTTACCCTTGGCTAGGGATTATAGCGACCAATGGCCGAGAAGAAATTGAAGTGTGGGTGGAAGGAGTGACGCGTGAGCGCGACCGCGTTTGCACCGATGCATTTTCGGATTGGAATCCGTGATCGGGCGGTGACGTCAAGCATCGCGACTTCCGTTTGGGAAGGAGCGGTCGCAGGGCAGCTAGGCAGCGCCAGGAACCGACGACAGCCGAATGTTCGACCGGCTCTGTATCCCTGGATAGCCATACGTAGGCGTGTGAGGCACGATCTTTGCATAGCTGATTGTTGAGGTGCGCTCCAGGACATCATGGAACCCGACGCAATTCAGAAGCTGTATCAGGCGACTATCCGCCAGCTATATGTCCCGCCGCGTTTCACTCTAGGATCTTGTTGGCGGTACTAGACATTAGCTATTGCTGATTAGCAAGGAAAAGCAAAGGGTCAAGGCATACTTTTTGTGTGTGAGAAAAACAGTTGCACCCACATTATCGCTCTATATTCATCCTACTCAACTCCCCGCCCCGTGTGGCCGGAACCCATGGCCCTCTCCGGACCATTTAGCCTCCTCCTCGAACTCTTTCCGTCCATCTTCTACGTACTGCCTCTGCTCGTCCACTGCCTCTTCCTCGTTCTCAAAATCCTTCACTCCTTGATACTCGGCCCTCTCCCTCAACGCTGCAGCTTCCTCCTCAAACTGTCTCCTCATGTCCTGCTCCTCATCTGTCACAAGCCCGATCGCCTCCCCTCCTAACAAATCCCCCAGTTCCAATATCGTTTTCTCAAAAACATGCGCTATATCCCGTTCGTCTCGTTTCTGCGCAGCGTCTTCGTCGTCGCTGTCGTCGTCGTTGTCGAACCCTTCGAAGTGGACAAAGCCCTCGTCCGTTTTGTCTACATTGTCGGCTTTGCGGTCGATCTCGGGGGGTTCCTCGCCTTCTTCGCCGACAAGGTGCTTTGTAGCGGTGCTTCTGGCACGCTCGACAACGCCCTTGACGCGTACCTTGTCGGTCGTAGAGATTCCTCGATTATTTTCGAAGCCAGAGAGCGGTTCGTTGGTTTCGGGATCGTGTCCACTGAGGAGGGCGGCGAATGCGGTGTCGAGCTTGGCGAGGAAATTGAGTGTAGTACGGGGCAGAGGCGGGAACATGGGGAGGTAATTGATTGTCGAAACGGTAATTTGGATGAGATACGGAAGCTGGAGCGTAGGTGTTCCGCTCACCCAGATGACATCTACCAGCGGATCTAACTCTTTCACAACCTCTGAAAAAGACTTATAGCCTGGGAGTTCGCCCGGTAATAATTCTTTGACATGTCTATTTGTGGCCCTCTTATCCACATTTTCCAGTGCCCTGTCGAGATAAAATATCAATGAGGCTTCGCGGCCCGACTGAAGTGGGTGTTTACGCGGTCGTGGCAGCCGCGCCGCGGTGAGCACCGAAGGAGCCTGTACCGAGGGCGCAAATGATGAATCGGGCGGAGTGGGAAGATTGTCGGTATAGTTGAAGCTCTCGGCTTGAGAGCTAGTCATGTCGACATCGACAGAGACGTCGTGCACCTCAACCGGGGGCTCGGATGTGACGGGATTCTGGGGTAGGACGTCTTCGAAAACCTCGTCTTCGCTCTCGGAACCGATCATTGGAGTGTCGATGTCGGCGCTACCGTCGTCGCGGTTGGCATCTGGCAGTTTGACTGCTGCGCTATACATGGTGGTGGAATGGGCCGCGTCGGTTCGAGCGTTCAAGGTGGGATGAAGGGCTGAGGATCTATGTGTAAGCCATTAAGCTCAAGCTGCATTCTACATCGAGGAAAATCGGACTACAGCATGTGCAGAAAAGCAGTCACCTTACACCAGGACTGCCCAAGGGTCCCTTATACATGCAGTGTAAAAGGCTGTGTTGCTGGAGGTTACCTCGGAAGTGCGCTCACACTGGAGTGACGTTGCCCCAATCGGTGGGTGTTTTTTTCAGCCACCTGCGCCACAACACCCGCTCTCGTCATGCCCTCCTCCTATCTGTCGATCGTCGTCAATAGCATAAAGGTTAATTGATGGATCGCGTTAATCGTGACTTTATCAACTAGAATTTCCCTATAGTAGATCAATCTATCTCCCACAGGCGGCATCAAGCCAGCGGATTTGATTAAAGGAAATACTGCTACTGTTAGGATGACTATACTCTACTTATATAGAGTAATAGTTGTCTGTAATATTATAGTAAAAGGAAATAGTATAAAATAATAAATAACAATAATTATACTTTAATTAATATTTTTTCTTTCTACTATCTATATAATAGCTAAATAGGGGTTTTTACGCGCTAATATAGATTATATAATTATATAATTATAATTATATAATCTATACGCTCCGTATTACTAATAAATCTATTTAGATTAGCTACTCTATATATACTAGTAACTTTTTTTTTATAGTAATACCGTGTAAATACTCTATTTTTTTATATCTTTTTTTACTTTCTATATAAGTATCCCTCTATTTTAATATATTTTTATATAACTAAATTATAGTTTATTGTTTATGCGTTATACGGTAATATAATATAGTATACTATTATTTATTAATTAAAATTATAGTAAACTAAAGTAAAAAGTTAATAATTTTATATATTCCGCGAAAGTAAAGAGTAAAATTATAATAAATAAAAATAAGAAAGTTATTATATAATTATTAAAAAGGGCCTATCTAAAGCTGTACGGGATAGTAATATATAAAAAAAAGCTTTTTCTTTTTATAATATCTCTTTTTTTTTTTAATTTTACCTATTATTATCTCTGTATAGTTTTAGATATTATTTTTTTCTTTTTTTAACTTTTTAGCTGTCTCTTTTTATATAGAGCTAACTTTTAATAAAATTTCTAAAATAGCTTTAGTTCTATATAAACAGTAATAGTAGTAGTTATAATAATAAATTATAATTCTACTAGATTTTATTTTTATATAGGCCCCTACTTCTAGTAGACGTATCTAAATTACTATTTTTATTAAATTAACTACTTATAGGGTCTTCTTATTAGTTTTTTATATTAATATATATATATATCCCTATATAATTCTTTCCGTATAGTAATATTTTATAAAATAATAAGTATATAGTATACTAGCTGCCTTTATATAATATAAATATTATTCTATTTAGTAATACTAACCTAACCCTTTTTACTACTAAAGTTATTTATTATAAAAGCTATTTTTATATATTTTTAGTTTAGTTACGTAGAGTTCTAGGGGCGTAGTTATATATATAAAAGTATAGTAGTAATATTAGACTTTTACTCTTTATAGAGTATTATACGTTAGTAAAATACTAAAGTAATATATATAAATTTTATATATAGCAGTCGCGTAGAGTCTAATATAAATATTATATTTAAATTTTTTTTATTTTTTTTTTTATTTTTCCTTTATTTTTTCTTTATTAATATAGAGGAGGATTAGGGATATTTAAAAAAAAAAGAGTTTTTCTTTATTTTTTCTTTTATTTTCTTTAGGTATAATATTTTAAAAAATTTTCTTTTAATATTTGTGCGGTAAAGTAAAAAAATATAATATATAAAAAAAAAAAAAATATACTAAAAAATAATTTATATAATTATTTTTTTTTACTATTTATTACTATACGCATTAAGTTATTTAGTAAATAAATTATTTTAAATATTTAAATTCTTTATCTAGTATTATAACTTAGTCTAGTTTTTAAGTACTTATATAAAGATATTATATTTTTAAGTATATTCCTTTTATAATAAATTTAAATCCGTCTCTATTATACGCTCTTTACTTTTTCTTATAGAGGAAGTTTCTCCTAGTACTATTATATTATTTAGTTTATATAATATATAATTAATTATATAATTTTAGCTTATAGTACTAGCGCGTTTATATAAAATAATTTAGTTTTAAAAAAAATTATCCTTATCTTTCGTACGGATAAGGATTTAATAAAATATATAATTTAATATACTCCCTTTTATTTATAGATATAAAAAAGAGTTGCGTAATATATAAAAATATTTCTATATAATATAAATTTAATAATACCTTAACCTCTCTATACGCCCTTACTAATTTATAGTAGTTAAAAAAATCTAATTAACTACCAGTAAAGAGTAGTTAAATAAATTAATTAATCTAACTATATAGTAGATAAAAAAATTTAATTAACTACTAGTAAAGAGTAGTTAAATAAATTAATTAACTAACTATTAATTAGTATTAGGATAACTATACTCTATTTATATAAAGTAATAGTTATCTATAATATTACAGTAAAAGAAAATAGTATAAAATAATAAATAATAATAGTTATATTTTAATTAATATTCTTCCTCTTTACTATTTATATAATAGTTAGATAGGGGTTCCTACACGCTAGTGTAGATTATATAATTATATAACTATAGCTATATAATCTGTACACTCCGTATTGCTAGCGAATCTATCTAGGTTGGCTACTCTACGTACAGCTACCATAGCCTTAAACCGCGAGGGTATCTCTCAAAGAATCATAAACGGACGTGAACCAAATTCAAACAAGCTATGCAAATGCCCACCAACACCTTCGCTATCGCATTCTATTATGTGAAAATATGCCAGCGGCAGGATTCATCCATGGGACGGGCACCTTTGACAGCGCGAGAGCATGCCTCTATCTCCGCATTTTCTTCTGCCAGAATGATATTAATACCTCAGCAGCACTACCCGTAATCTATATCCGCTGGTATCTGCTCATCCGTAACTGTTGGTGCGACATCTGCCACTGCTCCCTGTCTTGAATCAGGTTGGCAGCCTCCTTGTCAAGACCGGCCTGGTATGCGGCATACTCTTTAGCACCAGCACGACGCTGCTTAATGCAGCAAAAGAGTATAATGGCAGCGATGATGGCGACGGCTCCGCATATGGAGGCGATAATGGCAATCTTGGCAGTTTGCGAGAGAGCGCTCCAGCGGTTCTGGACACCGTGAGGCTGTTCGATCTGCTTCATTATAGGCGATTTCTCGTTGTCCCTGCGCAAGTTAGTCACCACGCGGCTTCGGATATCCAGGTTCGACTTACTCGAGCTTTACGACCTTGACCTTCTGCCAGTCACCAGACGAGTCCATGTCGGCCCAAGAGTACTCCTTGGCAGTGGTGTAATCCTGTACGTACACAGTCTGCACATACATGGTGAACGGGGCCTTTGAGAAGTCTGTGGGACCGCCTGCCCACTCCACAGTGCCCTTGCTGTTGTTGTCGACATCGCCACCTGACCAGGGTCCCAGGCGAACGTTCATCGGAGTCTGCGGGTAGTTCTTGCCGCCCAAGGCGTCTTCATACTTGAGCTCGCGGACCATCTCATCATCGATGAACCATTGGATGCGCTCCTTGGTCCAGTCAATGGTGTAGTTGTGGTAATCGTCCTGGGGCGGGCTCTTCATCTTGTATTCCTTACCGCGTGTGTAGTCGGTCGTGTTACCCTTGCCAAAGTAGTTGGTCAACGCATGCGTCGTGTTGGTTCCAAGGAACTCCCAGTCGATCTCATCCAAGTCCTCGGACTGCAGGATCGCACTTGACACAATCCCTTGTCCTTTGGCGGCCTGCATTACAATTTCCACACGGCCAAAGAAGATGTAGAAAGACGACAAGACGGTCGGTGAGTCGCCTTGGTACTGTACAGTGAAGGCAGTATAGTTGTCGCGATGTTCCACGGCTCCCTGGTTTTTCTGGACCCAGACGTCCGGGTCCCAGTCCTTGTTAAAGTTGAATGTGGCATTGCCGCCGAGCGCAGGCATATCCGGGCAGTTCTTTTCTTCAAGAGGGTTGCACTTGGTGCTGGTCTGCGCCCATGCGGTGGGCATCAAGCTGCTCGCGAGGAGCGCCGCGGTGGAAAGGGCGACCGAGTACATAATGGCAGTCGGATTGCAAATATGGACTGGAATGGAAGGAGGAAGGAGCGTATGTGCGTTGCCAGACGCACTGGGTTGGCCGGTGTCCAAGGAATGACTGGGTTAGTAGTGAGTGAATTAGTGAATGAACGAGTGACTCTGGCGGTGGAGAGGAAAGAGGGATGCGCGAGGAGCGCAAGGCTGCGTTTTGGGCGTGCACTCGGTGCACGGGGTGCAGATTTAAGGAGGCATTCCAGCTTTGGCTCGTGCCACACCCGGTCATGGGCTACCAGCGCCGATCGCTTTGCAAAACAAAATCGCTGTCCGCCGTTGTGGGTCGGCAAACGCGTTAGTAGCCCTTTTGCAGATGGAAGCACCTGTTTGCGCGCGCGTTTGCTGCGGGTTCGACGACGGGCGTTCTGCGAAGACGTTATACACGCCGGCGGCGGGCGCTTGCACTACACAGGCGACATGCGGGTACGGGCCGGAGAGTTGCGATAAGGAAACAAGCTTTTGCTCCTGAAACGCTAGGTGGGAGTCTTGGTGTTGACGTCCAATCGTCTCCGCCGACCCCAGAATAGTAGCCTTGTGCAAAACCTCCCACCCCGGCGCCACGGGCCGATCGGGCTCGAGAATGAGACGGCGCCTCCATCACCAGCGCGCTACAAGGCACCGCCCATAAATACCATTTTGCAAGAAGAAACGAGAACTCTGCTTCTGCGCAGAAAGATGGGCTGTGGCTTCCCCGTTCGACTTCGCTTGACGGGACGCTCCGCCTCCCCTCAGAGAGGCCAAGTTTCGAAAGTGCAGCGCTGAGAAGCGCAAACGCCCATGTTGTCCAAAAGCCACATACAACTCAGCCATGCAGCCATCCCATGGGTTCCGCTGGCGGAAAATGTCTCCACCAGTGCTGGTACGGGCCTTCTAGCGCGACCTTACCTTGCTGGCGATATCGTCCAATGTACATGTTGAGGGTAACCAACACGTTGAACACCTCCTGCTTCTTCCAGTGATAGTATTCTTCCCATCTGCCCGTCTCTGAAGTACACATAAACTTTCGGGCAATTTTCCACAGATGGTGGCACGTCGGCTGATGGTACTCCAGAAATGTCTCGCTGTGCATCTCCAGCAACAGATTGAATACGTCGCGGCACGAAGTGCAGACCTGACGCGGAGTTCGTGAGAAGAGCACCGCGATCGTCTCCATGCGCCATCCCTCCTGAAGAACGAATATCAGATGCAGCACCTTTTCTATTCTGCTGATTTCACCAGAGGGACTTAGATGGAGCTCCAGCGCCAGCCATTCTTTCAGTCGCTTGAGCTCGTGAATCTTGATGAACCGCAGCCGAGGCAAGCAA
Source organism: Pleoardoris graminearum (assembly GCA_030770415.1). NCBI lineage: Eukaryota > Fungi > Ascomycota > Dothideomycetes > Pleosporales > Didymosphaeriaceae > Pleoardoris > Pleoardoris graminearum. The sequence goes on along the minus strand of JASEKS010000071.1, from coordinate 12,204 downwards.
TAACTTGGGTCGTCAATGCCTGCAAGGATCACATACGTTGCGAAGAACCCGGGTATGCTACCCTCACGTCTCCTATCTGGATCGTACAGGGCCGCCGTAGTGAACGTCTCCTCTGCTGCACAGCTTCTCTCGACCTCCTCCCGTGTTAGAGCTAGCTTGGATGGCAAGTCTTCAAGCCCATGCTCAAGGTACAGGGCGCGCAACCCATCAACGAAATCAGGGGTCTCCGCTGTTTCTGTCTGGTCACCCTCTTTCTCAACCATTGTAGCTAGAAGAGAGGTGGCAGCTTCTGTTTCGCCACTTTCACCATGAATCGTGGTGGTGAGGAGTGCGGTGGGGTCTTGACCGCTAGCCCTGCGGCCTGCGGTAGCGGTCGACGAAACAGCACCGGTCTGTCCACCAACCATCTCCACGGAGGAGGGTGGGTGAAGCTTGGAGGCCTGCGGCTCGTTCTCTATCACGGTAGGGGATCCAGAAGAAGCTGACACGGTCGACAACCGACCGGGATTTGACGCTAATTGCCTTCGATCTTCCTCCCATTCCTGCGGAGTTGGCCATGACCATAGGTGAAATGTCTCTTGTGATGCCTGTTCTCGTCCCTCTCCCGTGTGCTCTTTCTCCTCGACTGTTGGCCTCGGACTCAATGCAAACGATACCCGCCCAGAGCTATGTCGACTATGATGTTGGCTGTGCGTCGCAGCGGTAGGGTTCTGCGGCGCCGAATTCACCGACTGCGGAGCTTCCATCTCGGGTGCTTCGATTACTGCTCTTCGCAGCTTTTCCTCAATCTTGACCAGCCGCTGGTAGGCCTGCCATGCCTCCACCGTGGCATCTCCGAGGAGCGCGACGTTCTCGCTCTCAGCAACCTGATCCCGAAGTCTTTCCAGGTTTCTATGGGCATCTCGCATGATTCTCTTGGTCTCCGTAATCTGAGCTAGCGCAGGCGGATCTAGCAATGTTGCGAGGCTACCGACACGGGCTTTTGTGAGCTCTGCAAGAGCTCGTAGGTCATGCAGTGCTTCGTGGATGTTCGAGGCTGCTGTCGGTGCTGCAGACGTCTCTGAGTACGATTGGCGAGCGTGTGGTGATGCTTGCGTCTCGGGTCTTTGGCCAGTGTTCACTGAGACTCTGGGTAGGTTGCCTCCAAGGCTCATGGTTGCACATCGGCTGGAGGCTACGGAGCCTTGCTGGGCGATCTAGTCGTTCCTGCGCACCACGGAGCCGTTCCGGTTCAACGGGCAGGCACTGAACCGTGCTGGAAGGCACGACCATGGTTCTGGGTAGGCACTTAGCGGGAACGTCATGCTGGTGCGAACTGGATCTGGCTTACCGCAGAATATATTTGCAGAAATTGAAAAGTATAGAAATTAACGCCGGGTTAGAATATACTTCCTGTAGTTTCTGCTCCTGAGTTATTCATGATACCATAGGTAAGGTTCCACTCTTTGCTTCGCCCGGTGCCAACTGTGGCATGTCAGAACGGCCATGCTTTCCAGATGACAAAGGCTTTGTATTATATGAACCAACGCTACGCATACTCCAAGTCCGTAAACGTTAGGTTTCAATTACTTACGAATTAGTATGTTCGCATGCTCCAGTCCTTTGGACCAGCAACTGGCTCCGGACGGGCAAGTTCCTATTGTACCCCAAATGCAGTATTTCCTGAACATAGACAATCACTGTTTATACGTCCGAAATGTGAAGTGCAATCATTTGCAGTTGAACGGATTTTTTTTCCTAAAAGCTTCCGGTCATAGCACGGCAAGACATTTGTCTCGTGTGCAGAGGATATGGATCAACCAGTGCTTTGACCTAATTACAAAGGTTTCTGGCCACTGCCATACCCACCGGTAAAATATCCGGGCTCAAAACCACTCACTCCTTTCCCAGTTCGATTCGCAGGTGGCTGAGGCCACTCATCCAGAACCACCTGATCACCGCTCAAGGTGAAGTTGAACGATGTTAATGGCTGATTGTCGATAAGAAAACGATAGTCGCCCGGATACAGGACTTTGTTGCCACGCTCATCGACCCTTGCTAAGGATCCCAGAGTGAGATTCAGCTTAGCAGTAGCCGAGGAGCCTCCACTGATGGCGAACAAGCGCTGGTACGCTACAAGCGACTTCTTCGGGTGGGGTGCGGGACCAAAGGTACCTGCGAGATATGCCAACGTGACGTAGTCAGAAGACGTATTGCCTGTGTTAGTGACTTCGATCCCGATGGGTGAACCAAACGAACAGCGATCGGGATAGGTTACGTTCGAGCTGTTACATGTGGCCATTAAGTCCGCGATGTTGTAGGTAGCCGACTGGTTCGACGTTATGGAGGCAGAGAAGTTGGTGTAGTGCAGGCCGCTCCCGAACTCAAAAACAGCGGTGCCGTTGTACCATTTGTATGTCCGACCAGGATTGTTAAGGCCAGGTCGTAGTGTCATGTCCGTCATCGGAACCTCATTGACGTACGAAGCCGGGTACTGTGTCGTGGGCAATCGACCGGCTGGGGCGGCTCTGCCAGTGATGATATCCATGATGGCAACTCCACCATCCTGTCCCGGATACCCACCCCAGAGGAGTGCGGATATATTAGGGTTGTTCACAATTGGCGACGAATCAATCTGGCCTCCACCCATCTGCACGACGACCACCGGCTTTCCTTGCTGGGCAAGTTGGCCAATCACATCGAGCTGCACAGCTCCCCATGCTATCGTACCACGATCCATTTCCTCTGCTTCAACGGCGTTGTTGATGCCGCCAATGTAGATGATCACATCACTGGCATTCGTGGCTGGCCAGACTGGAAGCCATGTGTTTGTAGTCGGGTCACCCTGTCTACCGGGTCCTTTGGCATAGTTGACGGTGACGTTGAGTTGCTGTGCGGCCCAGAGCGGACTGTGGAGATACGTCGGTACGCCCGCATAGTTGCCCAATAGATCTTCAGTAGCATTGGCCCAGTCACCGAAGAGGCCAATCGAAGATGATGAGTCTAGTGACAGCGGTAGCAGGCCGTCATTCTTTAACAGCACCATTCCTTCGACGGCGGCCTTGTAAGCAAGCTGTTGCGAAGCGTTGGTTGCCACAGCCTCAAAACCAAGCTGGCGGTAAGGCTGGTTTTCCGGTGGATCAAAGTAACTTCAATATCATCAATACATGGGGTATGCATGCTTTTGTCGAACGACTCACCCTAGGCGGACCAAGGACGAATACTGGCGGACCAAGGCTTGGTCAAGTACCGTTTCGTTGATGAGGCCTTGAGCAAAGGCAGCAGGGAGATGATTGGGCATGTAAGTGCCGCAGTTCACATCTGTTCCGGCGATGAGCGCGTCGGCTGCGGCTTGCTCTCGCGTGGATGACCATTCGTGAGGTAAGAAAATGTTCTGCACGGCATCACAGTCACTCGTGACCCACTGCTCCTCGTTGGTCCAACCCCAATGCTCACGAAGAATGGTTTGTAGTAGGTATGGATCTGCGCAGGTTGGAACCCCGTTGACAGCGTCCGCATGTCGTTAGTCCATCTCAATTTCGGTTGTAATGCACTGCGCTTACTGTAGGAACACATGAACGCTCCGACATTCGAGTCGCGAGCGCAGCTCTGGAATGGCGGGAGATAGTATTCCACTAGATCCTGCTGAGAGATCTGCGCATCAAACTGATACCGAAGATTGCCGTTCCAGTTCTCAATATCGTACCCTATATGCAAAGTAAGTGTTGGGACTGCACATTTTGCCGGAGGCTTACCTGCATAATGCTTGCATGTAGCAACGACCCGCTTGTATGGGTCGCTTGGATCACCTTGAAGGCCGTTGATGAGAGCATGAACGTAAGACGAAAGGTGATAAGGATCCTCGCCAGGAGTTTCTAAACACGTGAGTATTAGAAGTGCTGGGAGAGATCGTCATGACTCACCTTGTCCTCTGCCCCAGCGTGGATCTCTGAACGGGTTTATATTAGGTGTCCAAAAGTCCAAGCCAGTCCGGTTAGCGTTGTTGAACGCCCTTGCTTCTGTCGCAACCACAGTTGCCACGTCCGTAATAAGCTGGTCATCAAACGCAGCTCCCATAAGGATAGGTTGCGGGAATGATGTCGAATAGCTGTAGTCTCCCTCCTCAGAGAAGTTGGTGTAAGGGCCAGCAATTCCGTGCAACCCCTCGTTCCACCACTCGTAAGGTGGTATACCAAGGCGAGGGACACCCGGAGCGCTACTGCCGGTAGCGTTGATCTTCTCCTCTAATGTGTAGAGTGAGACCAGAGCCCTGGCTCTCTCAGCGGGTGCTACACGGAGATCAGCAAGTATTTCTACGACAATGGATACTGTGGATAACGTACAAGCGGACACATTGCATATAGTGTTGTTCCTCAAAGGACCGTTGACACAATCAGGAAACAGCGCGGAGGCACCGGTCCAGAAGAGGATTGAGAGCAAGGGCCCGCGATGGACTGCCATGATGCCGTGAGAGTTGACTGTGTCAATTATCGGGGCTTAACCGCTGCTCACAGTCTACTTGCTATTCTTATACCTTCCAGTTCAACCGCAATTGCCGTCCTCTCTACGCGGTGATGATAACACGTGCGCGACGCAACCGTGCCAGTGGAAATTGATGGATGCGACGAGATGGTGAATTGCCGTCCTGTGAAGCTTGCATGTTGCTCCACGGCCATAATGCGGGGGTGTTCCGGAGCGAACGTTCAAAATGTTCTAGTATGACGACGCGACCATGCCTTCTCCTTGCAATGGATCCGTTCTATCCGGGAAACACGGGGATAGCTGGCCTGCTATGGATGCCGAACAACTTTTTGGAGCCGCAGCGACGTGGACCCGGAACGGGAGGTTGGGTGAAGCGTCTGCGCTAGGAGCTTCCAGGGGGTGTGATTGGTGGTGATTTTAGGCAAAATTGGAGGATCTTTAACCCCCTAAGACGCGAGTAGAACTGTAGCGGGACGCCAAGCTGCGCTGTATCGGCGCTAGTTACTTAATAATTTAATATCAGTAGGGCTTATATTAGAGGTATATAGAAGTACGTATATAAAAAAATATTTTAAATAAATTAAGTACTAATAAGTCTAATATAAAAAAATACTATAAAGTTACTAAATTACTTCTACGTTCTATTTTAAATACTTAAAAACGTTTTTTATTAACTATAATTTAAAAAGATTTTTAGGGGCTTTAAAAGTAATAAAATTAAGTATATTTTAATATAGATTTAGTCTAAATTAATAAAAATATAAATTTAATACTAATATAATTTAAATAAAAATTAAATATAAAACTAATAAGTTTAAGTTTACTTTAATTTAAATAGAGTTTAAAATAATATAATTTTAGTACTAAATTTTATTTAATTTATAATATTATTTTTTATTATACTATTTACTTTTTTTAATTATTAATAGCCTCTTATCTATACTATTCTAAAGGTTTTTTATATAAAATTATTATTTTATATACTTAATTACTTCTTTACTTATTAAGTTTTTTATTATTAGAATCGTATACGGTTTAGTACCTAATAGAGTTCCCTTACTACGTTCGTACCCCTGGATCGTCGTCTAGGCGTACTTATTACTTTTCGGTTTATTATTAGAATTAGAGTATTTACTATAGTAATAAAATAACGTTTATTTAGCTATATATATTCTCTTATATAATAACTTAATATAAGTAATACTTTATATAAAATAGCTATTTAGACCTAATTTACTAATAGTACTAACTATATTATAATATATTATATATATATATATATAAAAGAATTATAGTATTATAAAACTCTATTCTAGCTTTTTTAACACATTAAGTATAAAGGCATACATATACTCCTCCTTTTTTAAAACCCCTTTTAGTCGCCCCAAGCCACTACAGCTACACTATTTGTTCGATTAATATATAAATATATATAATATATTAGACTCTAATATTAAGTCTTAATATAAAATATAGAGAATAGGTATTAAGTACTTATTTTTCTCTCTAGCTTATATGCCTAATTCTATTAGTATATATTTATAAATTTTTTTAAATTTTTTTCTTTTTAATATTAATAGCTAAGTAGTTTATAATACCTATTTAACTTTTGTTTAGTTTATTTTTAAAAGTATTCTATATAGTATATCTATACTATATTTACGCTTTTACTTAAAAGAATAGTAATAATTATTAATTTTTAAAGCTTTTATTTAAGAAGTACGCGTATTATATATATTACAGAAAGGTAAAAAAAATTTAATTAAAAAAGTTATCTTTTTTAAAGTTATATAACTTTTTAATTAGTAAGCTATAAAAAATACTAGAAAAATAGTAGTTTATAGAGAAAAACTAGTAGATCCTACCTACCTTAATAGGGACTGCTTACTAAAGCGTTTAGAGGAAAAAAAAATTAGTAAATATAAAACATTTTTAGAATTATACTTTAGACTATTATAACTTATTATTTAACGTATAAAATTAACTTATTTTTATATATATAATAATATATACTATATTTTATTAATATATACTATATTTTATTAATATATACTATATTTTATTAATATATACTATATTTTATTAATATATACTATATTTTATTAATATATACTATATTTATATATTTTTATATATTAGTTATATTATTATTAATACAAGTCTAATTTTTAATATTTTAATAATAAACTAGTAAATAATATATTACTAGTACTTAGTATAGTAGTCTTTAGGTTCTATAATTACCTTATAATAGTTAAAGAGACATTAAGTTCTCGTTATTACGTTGTGCCGCGGCTTCATGAAACTCGCGAAGTACGTTAATTGAATAGTTAAAGAGAAATAAAATATAATTATTAATAACTTTTTATAGTACACTATTCTTCTTTTCTATAATAGCTTTTTTAAAAGACTTTAAACTTTCTAAACTTAATTCTATACCTAAATTAGCGTTTTTATTTTTAATTAGTCTAGATTTTTATAAATCCTATATATTTTTTTTATAGGATTTAAATCAGGACTATAGGCTAGATAAGAAAAAGGCTTAATTTTATTATTTTTAAACTAAGTTAAAACGTTATTTATAATATAGATTTTAGCATTATATTATAAAAGTTATTATTCTTAAATATTAATAATATAGAGATTAATATTATAATATAATATTATAATATAATATATAATATATACTATTGTATATTATTATAGTAGTAAAAAAGAGTTAAAAAAATTATATTACTTACTACGTTTTATACTTAGTTTAACTAGAGCATTAAGAATTTTATTTATATAATCCTTACTAGTAAAAGAAGTATTATTATTAAATAATTTAATAAATACTAAATTACTTCTTTTACCTATTTAAATAGATTTCTATACTTAGATAGTAATATCTTAATCTATAATTTAATTAGTATTAATAATATTAATAATATAATATAATATAATAATAATAGTAAAAATAATATATAATATAAAATATTAAAAAAATTAAGAACTTACTACGTAATTACCTAGAAAGTAATTTTTTTTAATTTTATTATTATTACTTTTGTATAATATTCCCTTCTAAATTTTTCTCTCTATATTACTAACTTATTAGAAAATGATTTTTTTTATATTTTTTTTTATATTTTTTATATTTTCTTTAGCGTATTATTATAATTTAAGTATTTCTACACTAGATAGGAGTGTACTTACGTAATAAGGGATATATAGTCTACACTATAGGGCTTTAGTTAGACAGTAATTTATTTCTTTATACTTATAGATAATATATACCTAATTTATCTTATATATTATACTATATTGCTACTCCGCCCTAATTTCTAATACGTATTTTTTTCTTTTGCGTTATCTTTATTTATTAGATATTTTTTCGTACTTATATTAATAGAGTACTTTTTCACTTTTAAACGTATTATAATAAGTATTTTTATAATATTTAAACTATATTCTATTAATAGTCTTTTAATTTTTTTAGGACTTCTAACTAAGTCTCTATTAAAAACTTTTTTATTTCTTAGAGTTAACTTAGAAACTCTGCCCCTTTAAATTTTTTTATAGTATTATTTTTATTATTTTTATTTTTATTATATTTTATACTATTATAAATACAATTAGAAGTCTTTTCTAAAATAAAAATAATTATTAGAATAGGTGTATGTAATTTTAAAAGAAGATTAATTTTAAATATAAGTTTAAAAAAATTTAATGCTAAATATAAGGCTATAGGTTTATAAAGTTAAAAGATATTATAATATACTATAATATTAATAATATATTACGTAAGTAGTAATTATATAAGTAATAGCTAAATTTTTATTAATTATATAATTCTATTATTATATAATAAATTATTATTACAATTTAGGTTATGTAATCTCTACTAGTCCTAAAAGGGTATAGTTAAAATTTTAGTTAAATATATTTACTAACTAAAAAGTTATTAGAATTTAAATAAATAGATTTAAAATACTACTATATTTAGGTAATTTTAGTTTATTATACGTAATTAATAAGCATTAACTAAAATCTTTATAATATTATTAATAGTCTTTTTTTTAAAACGGTATTATTCACGTACTATTAGGCTTAGTAACTAATAATATATAAATTTTTAAAAATAGTAACTTTTTTAATTACGCTTTTTTTCACCCCACTATACTAACTTAGAATAACTAAAAGAAATTTTAAAAAAGGAGGGGTATATATATACCTTTATACTAAATATATTAAAAAGGCTAAAAAAATAAAGGTATATATATACTCCTCCTTTTTCGGAACCACTTTTAGTCGCCTACACAGCCACTATAGCTACACTCTTTTATTTAATTAATATATAAATATATAAAAAGGGTAAATAAAGTAATACTAAATAAAGTATAGTATTCTACTAACTACTAATATACTAGCACGCTTAGTACGCCTCCTAAAAAAAATATTAAATTAAATAAGTCTAGTATTAACGCTATATTTACCTTTAAAAAAGAAATATATAAGTAGTAGTATTAATTACTACTAATATATTTATTTTTTATATTTCCTATAGTTAATATAGTTAATTATTTATTAAAAAAAATATTCTTATAAAAAATTTTTGTTTAATATTTTGTAAGCATAAAGGTATAGTATAGTATATATACTAAACCTACTACTAATAATATTTAGGCTCTAATACTACTTCTCTTTTTATTAATACTAATAATAAGATATATAGTATAATTACTTATACTTTTTTTATTGTATTTTGTTACTTTATAGATAATAAAAATATAATTTTAGGAAACGTTTACTAGTATAATAATCTTATTTATCTAAAGTAGCTAATCTTATTCGTTTAGTAGTTAATTAAAACGTTAATTATAATTTATTAAATAAAGTTATAATTAATTTTAATAATAAGTACTATCCTAAGTTATATAAGTTAATAAATTATAAATAAAGAAAGTAGTTAAATTTATAAATATTAAATTAGTAGTAGTAGTAGTAGTAGTAGTAGTAGTAGTAGTAGTAGTAGTAGTAGTAGTAGTAGTAGTAGTAGTAGTAGTAGTAGTAGTAGTAGTAGTAGTAGTAGTAGTAATAATATTAATAATTAAAAAAGTAAAAAAATATAATATATAGTTTATAGTAAAGTTAATAGGTAAAATAAATATTTTATAAATATAATAGGTACTCTTTAGTATAAAAAATATAATAAAGGCAAAGGTAGTAGTAGAGATAAAAATAAAAATATTTTAAATATAGAGTTTATAGAGTAATAGGTAAAAAAATACTATAACTTCTATAGTAATACTAAAAGTAATTAAGATATAAATATTTTAGAGAAGAGTTTATATATAATTTCTTTAGTATATAGACTAGGTAAATATATAAAGTATATTTAGTATTATAGTTATTATTATAAGTAAAAAAAATTTCTTATTATAAATAATAATATTAATTATTATTAAATATTATACTACTAATATATAGATAAATATCGTGTAAAGTAATAAAAATAAAAATAATCTCTATTTTATATTAAAATAAATTTAAAAAAGTAACTAATAGGTTATAATAGTAGTTATTAGTCTTAATTTATATATATAAGTTTTTATTAGTAGCGTTACTAAACTTATAAATATCTTTTATTTATTATTTAAGTAGTATTATTTTAAAATAGTAGTACTATTTACTAAAATTAAAATACTAGTATCTTACTTTTTATTTTTATAAAATATTAAGTACGGTTTATAAAATAATATTAATTTAATTTTACTATAATAATAAAAATTATTATAATTATTAGAACTATTACTACTATTATTATTAAATAAATTTAAGAACGTAAAATCTTTTAGTACTTTATATAATACTTTCTACTACTATTTATATTTTTAATCTCGTTTATATATTTTTTTAATTAAAATAATTTATTATAAATAGTTCTTTAAATCCTTTACCTATTTTATTAATATATAAATACTTATGGCCGACAACTGCTATTATAATCTATTAGTTACTTTTTTAACTTTATTTTTATAAAACAAAAGTTATTTTTATTTTTATTATTTTTTACTCCGTCCATACACACAGGTAGTGTAGTATTTAATAATATTTAATATTTTTTATTTATAATTATATTTCTTTTTTTACTTATAATAATTACTGCGATACTAAGTATACCTACCCGCCTATTTAGCCTACGCACTAAATAAAACATATATATATATAAGCCCCCTTAATACTTTTAAATATTAATTACCTTAGTATTTTTATCTATTAAAGGCTTTACTATTTATTACTTCTACTATTACTACTGTTTTTACTATTACTACTACTTTTACTATTACTACTACTTTTACTATTACTACTATTTTTGCTTTTACCTCTACTATATTTTTTACGCTGAAAAGTACTTACCGTATTTATACACGTAAAATACTTACTTTACCTATTAACTCTACTATAAATTATATATTATATTTTTTTAATTTTTCTATCTTTATATTCCCGTATACTCTTATTAATAATTTCTTTTACAGCTACTAATACTACTAATTTAATATTTATTATTTTAACTACTTTTTTAATTAATAGGGCTACTATTTTGTTTATAGAGCTATATTTATAGTTAAATATAATTATAATCTTAAAATCTACCTCTTCTTTATTAGCTACCTTCAGACGAATAAGGTACTTATACTAATAAGTATCTACTAAGGTTATATCTTTATTACCCTTAAAGTAGTAAAATACTATAAAAAGAACTTAGGTAACTATACCGGACGTCTTAAGATTAATTAGAATATATATCTTATTATTAATATTAATAAGCGGAGCAGTAGTATCGGGACTTTTAAAAAAAATTAATATTTTAGTAAGTATTTTCTTTTATTTAATAAACGTTTAGCTGTGTTAACTATAAAAAAAAATAAAGGAAAAATATATAGACAGTACTCTATATATCTTTTTTTTTAAAAAATATAGTATTGGTACTAGACTTTTTATATTAGAGTTTTTTAATTTAACGATTTTTTAGGGGGCGTACTAAGCGCGTTAGTACTAGTATAGTACTATTTCTTTTTTAATCTAGCTTTACCTAACTTTTTTAATATATTAAGTATAAAGGTATATATATACTCCTCCTTTTTTAAAACCCCTTTTAGTCGCCCTAAGTTACTATAGCTATACTATTTATTTAATTAGTATATAAATATATATATAAATACTTACTACTACTAAGATATATATATAATTTAATATACCTATTTATTTTTTATTAACACGTAGTAGCTATTATACTTATTTTAGTAACTATTATAGCGTTAAGGACCTTTCGTATTTATACGCTATTTATTATTTTAAATATTAAATTTTTTTTCCTATTATTTTGTTTATATAACTTCTATATAAGCTATTATAGCTTATTATTTTAGAGTATAATTTAGCTATTATTATACTTATTTTTATATATATTTATATATTAATTAAACAAAAGGGTGTGGCGGTAGTAACTTAGGGTAACTAAAAGGGATTTTAAAAAAGGGAGAGTATATATATACTATTATACTCTATAATTATATATAATTTAATTTCTTTCTCTACTATTATTACTATATACTAATATTTTTTTTTATATTTTATATATTTTATATATTTTATATATTTTATATATTTTATATATTTTATATATTTTATATATTTTATATATTTTATATATTTTATATATTTTATATATTTTATATATTTTATATATTTTAT